>OX376237.1:19496986-20096986 GCA_947364205.1 Agrochola lota | reverse complement strand
GCCCGACAATATCCTCTTCCCTAACACCTAATTCACCCGCTCAACCCTTCTGGAAAACACTGGCAAAATTCAAAAATTCAACTCCTGCTTTAAAGAGAGTCCCTCGTGGCGCGAGACCGTCCGTGGCTTCAAGTTTAGCGCGTTGTATCCGTCTCGCCGCCAGAGAGAACTCCCAAAGTGCTTGGAAGCAATTGCTCACCTTCCCGTTTAGAATAATCCATGTGCAAAAAATTTGGCTAATAAAAAAACATTAACAGCACAAATAAAGGATAATTTTAAAATTTTGTCCCAAATTTTTGACCCCAAATTAACAGCACGCCTCCCCCAAAGAGGTTTATTGCACCATGTGGAGTCTAAACTAGGCGAGGGTGATATCAGTGGTGCAGCTAGGATCATCTTTAGTAGCGATATGGTTGCGCCGTACTCCCCAGATACACTTACAGCTCTGGAGAGCAAGCACCCTGCACCGGCGGATGACCTCTCCCTCCCTGACCCACCCGATCTGAAATCCAACTCACTTGAAATTACAGCTCAACAAGTACGTGCGGCCGTGTGCTCCGTTCGAAGTGGCGCCGCCGGCGGCCTCGATGGCCTGACACCCCAACATCTGAAGGACTTAATGTGTTCAGGCCGGGGAGGCTGGTGAGTCCCTTTTGAAGGAGCTGACGGCTCTCATCAATCTCATGCTCTCCAGCAATGTGAACGAAGCCGTTATTGATATTTTGTATGGGGCAAACCTATGTGCCCTGCACAAGAAGGATGGCGGCATTCGTCCCATTGCTGTAGGGTCCACTTACCGTCATACCGCAGCCAAAATTTGCTGCGCTTTCTACAGCGAAACACTGGCCAGCAAATTCCAGCCCCTACAGCTAGGCTTCGGATCTAAAGGGGGCTGTGAGGCTGCGGTACGTGCATTATCCACTTACTTCAATAGCGGTAAAGGTGAGGTCATCCTAAAGGTTGACATTAAGAACGCTTTCAATTTCGTAAACAGGGACACCTTGTTGACAGAAGTTCAAAAACAAATACCCAAAATTTACAGTTTTCTTTATCAATGCTACAGGCACCACTCTAAATAACTTTATAAAGACAAACTTTTGGAATCAGCCGTCGGAAGTCAACAGGGTGACCCCCTTGGGCCAGTCATTTTTAGTTTGGCAAATTGGAATTCAACGTATGGTATTTGGATGACGGAACCCTAGGAGGTGATGTAGACACAGTCCTAAAAGATTTAACATTTTTAAAAGGAAAATTCAGTTCCATTGGCCTAGACCTTAACCTATCAAAATGCGAAATTTATCTTCCCCAGACCACTGACAGAAATACTACCATAGCAAAATTTAATAGTAAAGCCCCAAACATCAAAATTACAGAAAGAAACTCTCTGCACCTCCTGGGGTCCCCAATCTTTAACGAATCCTTTCCAACGTTTATTGAGCAGAAAATACTGAATTTCAACGATGTCTCGGAAAGATTTTTCAAAATTAATATTCATTCGGCCTTCACACTCATTCGGTTGCTTTGGACCAAAATTCACGTATAGCCTTCGTCCCTCCCATCTGTGGAAACATCCACAACTTTTAGAAAAAGTGGACCAAATTATTAGAAAAACATTAACCTCAATCCTAAATGTGGCCCTGGACGACCGAGCGTGGCAGCAAGCCACACTTCCCATCCGCCTGGGTGGTCTTGGTGTCCGCAAAATTTCAAGTATAAGTTTACCGGCCTTCCTCTCCTCGGTCCACAGTACCGATAAATTAACCACGAACATTTTATCTTCCTCACTGGTCGATTTTGAGGTACCGTGTTTGACCGATGCGTTAAACGCTTGGAAAATGGCTTGTCCCAATACGGATTTGCCTGATAACCCGTCCTCCCAGAAACAGTGGGACGTGCCGCTCTGCAGTATTATACGGAATTCCCTGGTAAACACGTCACCTAATACTGTTGAGCGTACCCGTCTGCTAGCTGTGGGAGAATGAGAGTCAGGTTTGTAGCTTCAAGCGCTCCCGTCATCCACCATAGGCACCATGATGGATGACTCATAGTTTCGGCTCGCTACGTGTCTCCGCTTGGGCGCACCTTGTATTGCTCCGCATCGGTGTCTCTGCGGTGAAGCTGTAGACAGTCTCGGGCACCATGGCCTGTCCTGTTGCAGGTCGCATCGCACGGCACGCCAGCATCAACGATATTATTCGTCGAGCCCTTGTCACCGCCAGCGTA
This sequence comes from Agrochola lota, assembly GCA_947364205.1. NCBI lineage: Eukaryota > Metazoa > Arthropoda > Insecta > Lepidoptera > Noctuidae > Agrochola > Agrochola lota. The sequence continues at coordinate 20,094,763 of OX376237.1, read as the reverse complement.
CCAGCGGTATAAGAACCAAACGGCTTGGTACGTGACGATGGGAAGAGACCAGACGGCATGACGTTCTTGCCTTGGAAGGTGGGTAGGCCTCTGCTGTGGGACGCAACCTGTGTCGACACCCTTGCACCATCTCATGTTCCTAGCACGGCGGGCTGTGCTGGTGCCGCTGCAGCGGCTGCTGAGACCCTCAAGCGGCGCAAATACTGTAACCTTATGGGTAACTACAGTTTTGAGCCGTTTGGGGTCGAAACGCTCGGGTCATGGGGTCCGAGTGCGCGTCTCCTTTTTAAGGAAATTACTCGCCGACTGGTCGACACTTCACGCGACCAGAGGGCTGGCTTGTTCTTTGGCCAAACAATTAGCATTGCCATTCAACGTGGCAATGCTGCCAGTCTTCTGGGCACGTTTCCGGATGACAGCGATGTGGATGAATACTTCGACGCCTAAGTGCCCTATTGTTTTTTGTATCTATTTGTGTAGTTAGTTATTATATTTAGTACCCATAATAATATTCTAAAAAATATACATGTATGTGCTCTATAAGTATTAAACCTAAACCTCCTATCTATCCCTGCGGTCCAAGTATACTACGAGTAGTAAGAGAGACTATCAGACAAGCATTAGTGACAAAGACAATCTAAAAAGCCGAGCTTTTTCTAAAACTAAATATACCTTATTCAATGTGATCTTTGATAACTTCTCGAAGATATACATCATCGCAATAATTACTATACTGACTATTCATTGCACTAGTTTAAAATCGGATGATGAAGATTGATTCATGATGTTGTTGGTATCAAATATGTATGGCTAGTGACAGCATCCTCTCATCGTTACTTGTCGTGACGTAACTAAATAATCACTCAAATCTAATGCATAACGATACACTGCGGTTTCAAAATACGTCAACCGTAGTCGAGCGTCTTACACAAGGGTCACGGTACAGGACCTCGCAAAGGGACGCATATAATTATAATGTACGTGGGAACGTTTAGGAGCGTGTTTGTTGCATTAATGGACGCTCAGAGAGCGGATATTGTTTTCCGAGGGCACCATGACGCACAAAGCGCTGTTCATTGGGTTCATTAGGTAAACAATTTAGTAACCTTCCACGTCCCGCTGCCGCCCGCGCGGCCGCTTCACGCGCAGTGTGCTCGTGTATTGTTGGTGCGCCTAATGTAACTAACCTGGTTGTTAATATTTAACCACCTCCCCTCCGACCTGCCGCACATACCCTCTAGCACTCGCAGCGAGCCCTGGCCCCTACTGTACGACTTCCACGAAATTAACTTTAATAAAGTTGAATGACTGTCTCCTTATTCCAATTTGTTAATAGGCTTAGGGAATATAATATGGAAATATGCCGTTTATATAAATATACCCTGAAGAGGTAGGCAGAAGTGTAGCTTTACTAAAAAAAGTAAAAATAGATAAGTAGTGCCTGTTTTGCGTCCACTAGACCAATATAACAGATAAGTATATAATTAGGAATCAAACGAGCTTACCTTTTAAGCGAAGTCTTGATTCTGATTTTATGAACGGCGATCTGAAATATAATTATTAACAAAGTAGTATTCTTAACTACACACCGTCTAACATCGCGTTTTTTTAGAGATAAAATATTGTAAATATTTTTATATAGGATTATCTTCATCGTTCGTTGGTAATACTGAACTGTCACTTATTGCCGCTATGCTGTTCCCTGACAAACTGTGTTAAGTATACTATATAATAATATATAGTATACTTATAATATATACTATTTGCTGTAACGAGCGTTGACGGGGTACTATGTCAATAGATCTAAACATTTTTTCAATGTCTGCCGATACTACAAATTTACACTTTCGGAATCTGAGGAGAATCGATAAGAGATCATCTTGGACAGTAGGACCGACCATCTGAATTTCATTGTAAGAAATTCCTGAAGTGGTGGCTGCAGAAGCGTCGAAGACCGTACGCAACTTTGTTGTTGTACTGGACTCCCGGAGTACGCCATGATGAGGAAGGTAGTAGTTGGAATTGTCACTGTATGGAAAAAGGGTTTTATTTTCAGTCATGTGACCTAACTGCTCGTATTCTTTCATGAAGTTTAAATATTTCTCCTTGTTCGTATTTTTGCTCAAGCGATAAAAAACGGCGCTTAAAAGAATCACCTAAGACCTGGGGATCTTGCTTGAGAGGAATCGTGACGACAAGACGACCATCGTCATTATGAGTTGTGTTAACCGACAAACTATTTTCACACGCACGTTCCTCTGCCGATTGAGAATAATCATGAGATCAATATCAAATTGACCTTGAGTAAAAAGACATTGACTGGATGTACCTTTCGGACCCGAGATGTGACCAGTGACTATCCATCCGAACTCCGAACTACGTAACATTGGTAGATGTTTGCCTAGGTTAATCCTATTGCTACCTAGAATATCCCAGAAGACGTCTGCCTCGATAAGAAGATCGACCTTAGAAGGAATGTTATAAGATGGGTCAGATAGACATAACCCTGCTGGGATTTGAATGTGTTGTGTGTCAATGTATGTGATTGGTACTGCTGTGGTGACGTTGGTAAACACATGACAATCAATGTTAGTCCTATAGCTAGAATTCAATGACTCAATTGTGAGATTGCAAAACTGTGTACTATTGGATACATGATTGTTAAAACCTGATACCGTGGAGCTCACGTTCCGCCTCGGCGAACCCAGCTTACTGCAGAAAGCTTCGGAAATGATATTTTTTTCCGCTACCATTGTCCAAGATCGGCCTGGCGGTGTGTTTGTTGCTCTTGCCGTCAACCACTCTCACCAACGCTGTGGAAAAGAAAACACGCGTTGGAGTAGTAACCGGTAGAACATCAGTTGTCAATACTACATCTTTTGAAGACGAAGAAGACGCATCATGAGAAGCAGATTGCTCAGATTTTTCTACGTGCAAAAGTGTGTTGTGCTTTTCTTTGTAATATTTGCAATGTGACAAAAAACATTTCTTTGCTGCGCGACCGAAACGCAAACAGTTAAAACACACCTTGAACTCCTTTACTTTAGAAATCCGTGATTCTAGTGGAAGACTTCTAAACGATTCGCAATTGAACAGCTGATGTGACTCATCGTCGCACAATGGACATTTTTTTTTTTTTTTTTTTTTGAGGGTGGGAAATCATCAAATGACTTCTCCCGCTCTGGGCAGAGCGAGAGGGTGTGTCAGACTTTTACTGACTAAAACCCCACCCGTGTTCCTTCCGTTGCCTGTGTGCCGGGGCCGCGTTATCCCTTTCGGACAAACCCGCAACCCCAGCAGGCATTGGTCTTTCGACCCCGTCGGTTGGTGCTGACATCTCTTTGAGGCGCGCGTGGAACACAACGCGCCGTCGACACGGGCCTGGTCCTTATCGGACGGCGAGCTGCCCATTGCTCACCGTCCGCAAGCCCGCGCCTACGGTGGCCGGAAGTCGGCTCTGGACTCCCGACGCCCGGGGCGTCTCCTGCGGCGACTAGGGCCGCGAGGGCGTGCAGCTTGCATCTCCCTCGCGCGCTCCGCCTCCTCCTTCGCGAGCATAACTGCTTCGCAGAAGGAGGTGACGGCCTCCCATGCACTCTCGCTCCGAACCATGGCCTGAACCAGGGCCGGACGCGAGAGATCGCCGCCGCCGATCACCTCCGTGAGGACACGGTGGTGCTCCGCCCAAGCCGGCCAGACCTAAAAGAAAAAAAGAAAAAAAAAGAAAGAAAAATTGTTTATTCTGCACAAACAAAACGCACATATAAAGATAAAAACACGAGAGAAAGAGTTACGTTTGAAATTTTTATTTTTACTTTGGCTATTAGTGCTATTATTTATTACTAAACTTTTCACTTTTACGGGTTCTGATTTTATTTTATTATTTTTATCTTTTTCTTTTAAAGTTTCTAGTAAGTCGGCTCTGTTATTTAAAAATGTTATGAACTATAGGGTTGGGGATGAAGTCAACGTATTCCGATGTTCTTCCCACTCTCGACCCATCACACTATCAAGTTTAGTTGACAGCATATAAATTACGAGTGTGTCCCAATACTGGGTGGGTTCTTTCAATAATGCGACAGCCCTGATGTTCTTGTTAGTTACATCAATAAGATTTTGAATAGTCTTACACGATTCTGATCGAATAGGATCTACGTTAAACAAGGCTTGTAAGTGGTTATTAACCAGTAAGCGACTGTTATCAAATCGCTCACACAATAATTCCCATGCAATTTTATAGTCGTCACTTTTAAAATCGATGTTTTTAATAATCAGAGCGGCACTTCCTTGAAGAGAAGCCCGTAAATAGTGGAAATTATTTATGTTATCTATGCAATCACTGATAAGAGAAAGGAACGTGTCTTTAAATTCAAGCCAGTCTTGATAGCCACCACTGACATGTGGTAAGTCAATTTTCGGTAGCCTAACCAAATTTCTTACTCGCCCTCCTGATTCTGCATCGTTGAACTCCATCACAGACCCACTGTACTCCGGCAGCAAGCACGCACTTGGGTGTGGCCACCAGCAGGTAGTAGTCGTTGTCAAGCTGCACATGCTCCACGGAAACTTCATCGGTTGGTGGCTCCTCAGATAGGATCTCGATTTCAGTCTGTAACGCGTCGAATTCCTCGCATAAGGGCTCAAATTTTCGCAATTCTCTAAATCTATGATTTGTAATTCCGTTAATGTTTTAGAAGTTTTAATTAATTTTATATGATTGCCGAAAATAGTGAGCTTTGATTTTATAGCTGAGCGTTTTTTTATTAAAGTTTTAAGTTCTGACATGATCACAAAAGAACCTCAAATCGCAATAAGGGCAACAGCTGATTTCAAAACAATAAGTTACTTGATGCACCGTAATAAAGATATATGTAAGCAATAATTATAGCCAGGTAGCTAAGCTCAATGACTGTGCGTATCGGTTTGAAGTAAACAAGATGATTCATGCGATAGGCATTCAACGCTCGAGTTTTATTATTGCAAGCAGTTAGCCCACAAAGCCTCGAATGACGAAATTATCAACGAACTAAAATAGCTAAACTATTATAGTTAACAGTATTTATGTATTATTGTATGAGTTGTAACGTATGACGAATGCACAAAGCACTGACTCAAGTTTTAGCAAATTGTGTATGATATTTAAAAGGGAAATATGAATTTGACTAGCTAAGAGAGGATAAGAGGAATAAATAGGAACGAACTCACAAGATGTCTTATCCTTTATCCAGGGACGAGACGATTTGTGCGTCCTTCAGATGCCCTTCCTTGACCTCCTCGAAAGTCGTCGCGTAATGGCCGGCGCGTACGACCCGTCAAAGTTTCTTGATTATGACACGGTATAGTATCCAAATAAGCTTCAAAACGTCCTTAGTATCCTTTACCACACCATCGAAGGACCATTTGTTGGGGATTCCTCGAGGAAATAAAATAGCCGACTGTAATTATAGGGTTTGGTTCGTATATTGGACGTAAGAACGCGCGCCTCTTGGTCCCTGATACTCAAGTGATTTTTGGTCCAGGTCGGCGGCTCGCGGTACCTCGTCCCTCGCTCGCCGCCCGTAGTCACAGTGGCGAGCGATGGTCACGTGCTGTCTCCAACACGACCTCTTTCCGCCCCATTATGGGATGATAATATTTTACTTCTAACATTTCGGATTTAAAAATAGATATCATTTTTTAAATAACCGACACAAAAACCTCGGAAATGATACCAATATCGATATTCGTAATTTTTTATCCCAATCCCACCCCTTTTCATCCCCCTGTTAATAAAAAGTATCCTATCCTTTATCTCAGTATCTTACCTATCTATTTTTTGTACCAGGCACACATGATACACAAAGAGCTGCCACGATTAACAATTCAGATGACGGCAAGAAACTGATTCGAACTTATGAGTACCTAATTATCGTAATAAAGTACACGTTCACATTCGATTGGAAGTATGTCATTTATATAGAGCACGTACCCGTGAGCAAAGAATTAGAAACATCCTACCTATTGCAAATAATAATGCTCCTATTGATCCTTGTGATATTTATACCTATATAACCATTACTCAGTACCAGCACGGCCCATGGAGCCGTGTGTATTTTTGCTAACCACAACGTGTAATGCTGCTATAATATCGACTGAGCATTGTTCGCGAGTCTGCTTGCGGTAATTATCAACATTAGGTAGAGAGAGCGGATGCCGCGCTGTAGCGGACGCCGCGGGCGCCGGGCGCCGCCACCGGGCGCTGCAACACACTCAACTACTACACTTCCCAGTTTTTTGCATAAATCATAAGTTCTCACAGTTTCACAATAATGTACATACTTGGTACTTAATTAAATAACCGCTGAGAAAAGTTTGTTGAGCGCGAATGTTCTACATTTAGGCCATGCTTCATGTCTCGCCGCTCGCGGATAAACTTGTAATTTAATAATCCAACAGATACAGGTAATGGATTAATTCCGCTTTGAGTTTGTGCTGTAGTTGAACGTTGGAACTACTTAGCAGGCGAAGTGGAAACGGGTAATGTCTAATGAATTACGTTAGTTTACTACAGTTTTGTCACATTATCAACAGACGTTGATTTTATTGATAAAATCCCATTTGTAGTACCCAAGTACTTTGATTTTCCAGACCTACTTTGTAAAAAAATCTTTTACAAATTCAAATAAACTTGCTAGTACTTGTACTAATTAAATTATTGTGTGTTCATTTCCAAAATATAACTCGAAAACTGAATTTAACGTCACGAAACGAACAAAATATTTGTTGAGATCCTCGCCTTTAAAAGCCAGTCCCTAATAACGGGCACGTTTTACCACTATCCGGATGGCTCTCTGTACCCATAGATAAGAAAGAAGGAGATATGCCCGGTAGTTGAAAATGTATCAAAACCCAATGTCTTCAATTTATCCCTCCCTCCTAGCCACAACTACACATGCGATCAGTAAATACGAGGTCCCGCTCACACGTATAAGTTATAAATCAGAACGTACTACACAATCAATTATAAACCTTATCCCATCAAACACAGCGTGCATTTACCATGCACCGTACAACTCACTCACACGAAAACATCGATCGCTATCGTTGTGCTGTGCAAAAGCCATTTATTTTACATATACGCTAGTGATTTACTAAATCGGAAAGTTATCGATTCTCCCATTTATTATTGTACTAGCTGCCCGCCCCGGCTTCGCACGGGTAGCATTAAGTACTTATCTACGGTGCACCTACCTACCCTACCTATTCACACTACCTACCCTACCTATATACCCTACCTACCTACCCTACCTACCTACATACCTACCTACGTACCTACCTCTGTCTGCCTTAATCGAAATCCTACTAGTAGCATAACGTAATGATTGAATACTATCATGAATGCATGCAAGCCTAGTACTTTTTGTTAGGTTAGCTCAGAACGGTCTTGATAAATATCTACTTTTCCGTTGAATTTTCCAAAAAATTAAATACACTCCTGAATTCATGCAAGCCTAGTTTTAAATTTTCATGCAAATCCAGTCATCAGTTTTCACCCCCTATTTTCACCCCTTAAGAGAGTGGTTTCCGGGATAAAAAAAGCTACCTCTCCACCAATTTTCAGCCAAATCGGTTCAGCCGTTCTTGAGTTATAAATAGTGTAATTAACACGAGTTTCTTTTATATTAGATTAACATTTTTGGAAGTTCCTGAAAAAAATATAAATAAAAAACGATATGACATATAATAAGATGATATAAATAAACAAATACATAGCTAAAAATAATTATATATTAAGCAAATCAAAAAAAATTAACAGTAAGAGAAAATTTAAATTAGTATAAAACAAGATTTCACATGTCTTCCAACCAGACTTTAACTGTTGACAAATTGAAGAATAAACTTTAATAGTATTATAAATTCATACGACAATCGACATTAATGTCGATAGCCTACGTTAGTGGAGCTGCACAACCACATCACTAACTCGTCGCAAGTCACAGCAGCCGTACTCTGCAATGCAACCGCTTAAAGAACGTATCGTTTTGTGATTTTTACATTGGTTGTCCAGTTACTTAGCGACATACTTTGTTAGTGGTAAAGAAGCAATGTATTAACTACAATAATAGTTAGTACAGTCGCTGTGATATATGAAAGCAAAAATATCGTAGTAAAGGCAAAAAATATTTTACGATTTGTTGTTTTTCATGATTTTAAGCACAAATATAGTAAAATATTTGTGCTGATTTATGAAAAGTGGTTCTATGATTTATAAAGTTTCTAGTTTGGCTTCGATTTTTACAAGAAACCACTGAACAACACGGTATTCTTAAATGCTATCACGGTCGCGTTCGAAAGCGCACTAGTTAGCGGAGACGGCCATTTGCCTGAGGCATGAGCATTGTGATCAGGACACGTGGACACAGATACGCCCCCATGCCACTTCTCCTGTTATTTATATTTCTATGTCTGTACCTCTCACCGGATCCTGCTGAAGGTGATACGTTCCAGCCGTCACTATAATATAAGCTGGCAAGTGGTCCGGGCTCATCGCCCGTACATATTTAATGCGGCCATCAGCGCTGCTTCACTCACATCACACTACAAATTTTACTGCGTTACTACGTTTAATATTTCAGGTATTGGGGCAGGGAAATGGTATTTGAATGTTATACCTTTCCTTTCTTTAAGTTCGCTTTCAAATAATATAATAGATGTACATTCATTTATTCGTCAAGCTTTTATACTGCACTGCTTTCCGAATTATATTATTTTAGTAGTTGTCAGAGGAAACAGCCTTTTTGCAACAGCTACGAAAGTGCTACGAGCTGATCTCATTCTAGTAATCGTCGTGTCTTGTGTCATAAAACATATTTTCTACCTGTTGTGTGTTCTTTCTAAAGAACGTTCCAATTTACAGAGTTCTCTGAGAAGTTATTTTCATAACTTCTCAGAGAACTCTGTAAATTGGAACGTTCTTTACTCTCAGTGGTATAATAAGATACACAAAACCAACAGAAATGGGTCAAAAATCAACAATTGAAACTGACGCCTGTTCGCAAAGTACAGGAAATGAGCCCGATTTACATTAAAATTCAACGGAATGGTTTGACTTGTCCCGGAGGTCGGTGCAGGGTGCGCGGTGTGCGCTGGGGGGATGGAGACGCTTGTGATCTCGCTTAATATAAACTAAATGATAATTCAGAAACAAAGCTTTGTTTGTTCTTAACTTTACATTATTCAAGCGGCACATGGTGATCCACTCTACGCTGCCCTGTTCATAGATTTCTATTGTAATTGTTGAGCTTTACAAGTTCGTACTCAATACTACCACCTAGTTGGCACTAGTTAAACTAACCGCGAGCTTCACTGCAACCCGTTTATTTATTGTTGGAGTGCTTCTCAGAAATCCGCAAAGGATTCAAGTTTCGAACATTTTATACCCAAAAACTAAAGTGCCGGCCAGAAAATAAAAATTCGGTTTTCTTATGGGAAATAACACTCTCAACATTTTTTATTATTACAATGAGAGTGTACAATTAACCCTTCCGCTGCTATTTAAGTTTGAAAATACTAAAAATCAATTGTGTTTTAAAATGTTTCGAGCATTACATTAATGTTTAAAACGAGAAACAATCGGTCTTCATGATCATCATTTCAGCGGAAAGACTTCCACTGTTGGACTTAGGCCCCAAACATTGCCACTTCCACCGGTTCTGTGATTCTCGGATCCAGCGGATTCCAGCGGTCCACCGCAGGAACCTCCACCTCGTGAGAGGCGTTCCATCGCTTCGTCTTCTGGTATGCGGTTGCCACTCCAGAACTTTTCGGCCCCATAGGCCATCTTTTCTGCGAGCAAGGTCTGCCAACTGCCATATAAGTTTGGCAATTCTTCGGGTTATGTCGGTTACCTTTGTTCTACTGCCGATCTCTTCATTTCTAATTTGATCACGTCGTCAGGGAAACTCCAAGCATAGCCATCTCCATTGTATTTTGGGCGATTTTCAGCCTTCTAATGAGACCCATTGTGAGCGACCAAGTTTCAGCTCCATAGGTCATCACTGGTCACACTGCGCTATGTGAGACGAGAAGATATTGCGTAGCTTCCCGAACACTGCCCAGCCGTGTCGGATTCGATGATTGACGACCTCTTTCTCGAAACTGGACCTACCTAACTGGACAGTTTGTCCTAGGTAAACGTAGTGTCCCACAACGAGTGTAGTCTCCGATCTTCATGAGGTGGGAGTTACATGGGCATTTGACTTGAACTTAGTTTTGTCCATGTTCATTTTAAGACCTTCTCTTCCGGAAGCTCTACTGAGGTCATCGAGCATTGTACTGAGGTCCTCCGATATACGAGTAGTAGGCATGGCTACTATATCGTAGGCAAACTGAAGGTAAGTGTCGTAGTTTCCATTGAAGTTCATGCCTACTCTTTTCTAGTCCAGAACCTTGAAGACATTCTCCAATGCAGCGGTGAACAGTTTCGGAGAAATAATGTTTCTCTGTCTCACCTCACTTCGCTGCAGAAGAATTGGTTTCGAGGTCTTTTCCTGGAGTGGGACCGACATAGTAGTAGTGTTTTCCTATAGACTCTGCAGCACCTCGATTTACCGATGGTGGATCTGGCACCGTTGAAGAGACTGCAGTACAGCCCATGTTCCGATCGAATAGAAGGCTTTCTCGTAGTCCACAAACGCTAAGCAGAGAGGCAGGTTATACTTTTCAGTCTTCTGTATAACCTGCCGCTGCGTATGTATGTGGTCTACGATGCTAAAGCTTTTACGGAATCCGGCTTATTCAGGAGGCTGGAAATCGACAACCTGCGCGCAAGGCGGTTCGTGATGATTCTTGAAAACAGCTTGTAGACATGGCTCAGAACTTATATGGGCCTATCATTCTTAAGTAGGGCATTGTTGCCCTTTTTAAAGAAGAAAATCACCAGACCTCTGTCCCCCTGCGTCTGTCTGTGGCGTTTTACCCTCGAGTATGACGGAATCAAACAGCTTCTGGGGGGCTTAAGAACGGATTTTCCATCGGTCTAGCTACCTGCTATTGTATAATAATAACATTTCCCTCAATCTTTTCTCGTTATTTTTTTAATACTTATCATATCTTATTCTACCTAACGCTCAATGCTCATGTCCAATTCTACCATGGGCAATAAATGTTTGTCTTTAAACGAATGTCGAAAATATTGTTGGCAAAAATTTGATTTCTGGTACTTTCAAACTCAAATAGCAGCTAGGGCTAGCTAATTGTAGACTTTCGTTGTTAAAAAATTGTTCAAGATGTTATTTTCCATTAGAAAACAGCATTTTTTTTTTCTGGCCGGCCCTTTAATTTTTGGGTACGAAATGAATGATGTCCTTTCCTGTTAGATTATGTTTTAATATCAAGTTCTATGCAAATGCTAATGTGGTCAATATATACTTATTCTGCTTTTGTGCTTTTGGCTGCAAGCGTCGGCAAGTCGATGTGGCTTCTCTCTACGATTGTATTTCCAAATGAGCCCAATCCAACGGGACTGGTAGTTGGAAACATCGACACAATGTCAAATCGCCAATTTACAAGAGAAAGGGAGTGAACATGGAATCATTTTTCCTCCGCGTAATTTAAGACATGCTATTTATATTAGCATGCTTTATCTTTTGTTTTTTAAAGAAACTTTTTTTACCATAATAATTTATATCAAAACTTTTTTACCGTAATCATTTTAGTGGCCACGATATAATCATGTCGGTCACGTATCCCTATACATAGCTTCATTGTTATCGCTGACCTATTTGTAGGCGGGATTTCCACGCGTGTATTTTTTTTATTGTTACTTACATCGAATCTATCCGTGTTCAAATTGACTGCTAACGAAAAAATACAAATAATAAAAAATAAACGTGTCGTGAGTTTCAATATGTACTGCGATCGGGAATCCGCCCACCTAGCGCGCAATGTATGTTACGAATCAATATTACGACTTGGTTACACGGCCTATCGCAGAGCTACTCATCCTATTAAGAGACGATGTTGGGCTCAGTAAGCCTTTTATGTTTTGCCATATTATTTCATTAGATTCAACAGTCACGGACGGTCAGTAAGAAGGTGGAAGTCGCAATATCACCAGTGAGCGTCTTTTTGTAATATGAACTAAGTAGTAGCTACTGTAAGTAACACCCTTTTTAGGGTTCCGTAGTAAATAAGGAACCCTTATAGTTTCACCATGTCCGTCTGTCTGTCTGTCTGTCCGCGGCTTAGCTCATAGATTCTTTGTAGTAGATAGCTGCCAGCTATATGGTTGGTCTTGGATATGTGAAAAAAATCACGGCAGTAGTATATTTATAACGAAATTAAAAGGAAAACTATCACAGCTAAGTAGACTACTTTACAAGTTAACGAGTAATAATCGAATAACTTACATTTGCGGTTGCAAAAACATGTTCCCCCATACATTTCGTATTGGAGAACATGTTTTTCAACTACAAAGTTAAGTTTGTTCTTGCGATAAATTCATCCCAATTACGGAACCCTTCAATGTGAGTGGTCCGACAGCCACTTGGGCGGTTTTTTATTATTACACACCTGCCCAAAAAAGGAATTTATTCAGTTTTTTTATTACATTGTAGTCCGTTTTTTGTCAGGGCAGCCGTGTTTTTTGTTAAATGATTTTTTCAGTAGCTGGTGTCCAATCAAGAGTATTATTTTTATTAATAGAAGAATTTCTTATTTTGGCAATCGTTTTGGTGATAGCATTTTGTTATCATTATGTTCCGCATGCCGAACTGATTATTTAGTCGTATTCCATACGCCGCCGCGCCGCCTGAAGCGATTAGCTCCCTATGGCCCGCTCACTGAAACCAAACCATTTCGTATTATATTCCGATCTGAAGGAAATTATTTATTGTTTCGCTGCTCACTATGTAATACGCAATCTTTTCCTTCGATCTTTCAATCATCTATTATCAACTGAGATTACGTTTCCTTTTCTTTCCGAGATATTATTAGCTATATTATTATCTGTTATGTAGCAAAATGTAATATCGAATTGTCTGTTGGCAATTGTGAGTTATAGTATTATTATACATCGTTATAATAAGTCGCACAAACGGTGAAGAGGATGTTTCGTAAAAATTGTATTATCATAGACAATTAGGTACTGTATTGTGTATTACGTTCACTAAGACATGAAGTTATATTACACCATATACATGTTTGCTTATTGGTAGAGGATATTAATGCACAAGGGTTTAAGGTAAAATCTACCTGCGTAAATTGCGCTATGCCAAAAAATAATAACAAAATACACTCTGTATAATAATAACAAAATACACTCTGTATAAAATTGGTCATTATAATTTGCGATGAGTTTCTCTACGACAGTAATAATGTTTGATAGCGGTCCTCCGCCGGAACTTTTGTTGCGTCTTTATTTTCACGTCTAGTGCATATCGACGTGACGCTTATTCTGATGCAACGAGATGTCGACGAATGTTTTACTCATATTAGATTCTGATGCAGATTCTTAGTACCGTTGCTTGTGTAGGTACATATGTATATGTTTATACATATGTTTATAACTCACGATTTTTAGTATTGTGTTTATGTTTATATGTGTGTGTTTTACACCTATAAAACACACACATATAAACATAAACACAATACTAAAAATCGTGAGTTTAAAAAAATACATGATTTATTACTTAAATACTTTAGTCAAAGGTAGAGTCAAACGGAAACTGAACAAACAAATACCTAAACCTCAAACGATTATACCTATAATTATGTGTATTGTCTATAAAGAGCCTGCAGTATCAGATTACAGCATGTACGACTCTAAGACTTCATTACAGCCTAGATACGGATCGCATAAATATTATTCATGATTCAATTCGGTTTCAATAACGCACGGAATCCGGCGCCGTCTCTGGCCCGTAAGACACTCTTGAGACGCTGCTAAATAATTCTCTGTGTATCGTAAGGACAGTGCCCTCCCCCCGCCGTATGTCCCCCCACCCCCGTGACGGCCGGACGGCCTGCAGACCCTCTTGTAATTGTGCTAACTACAGGAGACGGGTTGTATGAGCAAACCCTCGGGATAAGCGAGCGCATCGTTTAGTCGCGACTGGTTCATTGCGTAGCGAGCAGTGCTTGCACTTTGTCCTGAATTGACAAGACGTTTGTCCCGGCCTCAGTCGGACGTCTCCAACCAGATCTGTTTGTTCGTGTAATTGTTTCGGAATGCGGATGACGTCGTGTTCACGTCGCACTGTTTACAGGTGCGCTGTCGGTTCAGCAGCGTGTCAACATTGGGAGAGGATGTTCTATTATGTTACATACTAAAACAGTTGTATGCATACCAAGTTGACCCGATGGTCCGTTGACCATCCATTACGTTTAACGTAACGTACTTGTAGCAAGCTACAAGTACGTTAAACAATTAATTTGTAAGTGCGCTTCCAATATTAATATCACTGCATTTGTCAAGTATGTTTGAGATTACAATGAACATACAGTAGGTAATTTGACAATTGCACAAAGTAATTCATGACCGACTTAACAAGTTCGAAACACAACACCAACCCTTTTAACGTGAACATCAACAAAGGTCGAAATTAGAGTCAAACCTGATGACGCGCCTCGGCTCCGTTTCTTTGACGCAGCTCGTAATCAAATAAAGCGTCATAAAATCGCGTTACCTCCCGTACAAACAGGCTGAACCAAGACTTTGAGGTGGAGCTATTTTAAGCTTCTTATAACTTGACAAGTTTAAACGTAACCCAGGCATAATCTTGGCGTGAGATTGAAAAAAGAAAATGTAGTAAAGATTCGTGACTGTATGTTTACGTAATTATAATTTTTAATTCTAAAACAATTGAATGCTTTGGTCTTCTATTGGATCATGCGAGTGTCAGGTTCACAGTTGTGCTGCTACAGCTATTAGTGCAGACGTTTCAAGCCTGAATGGAGGTAACCGTGAGGCCTGCCCCGGAAATGAGAAGTGACGCGAGTGTTTCCAGCTATTAGTTGTGGAGGTAAATTCTTGTAGAATGGTGGGTAACGTCAAAACGTGCTGAGTAAAATGCTGTCGTAGTAAGTACAATGAGCTCGTAACCAGCACAGACTGGGTACTTTGTGACACATACAGTAGGTTTATACAGGGTCACATTAAATTTGCTAGCGAAACTCTGCAGATGTGATTGGTATAAATATCTAAACATGTTGAAACAAACGGGTTACTTGAAGTATGAATTAAGAAAATCACACTTTTTATTTGTTTAATAATAAAAATATATGACGGAGAAAAAAAAAACGAATTATAATAATAATATGATTTTTTATCAAATTAATATTTTTATCGATTTCTTTGATTTTTACACATTAAATATGACATAATGTTTTGCTATGTGTTCCTACCATCTCATTCCTGAAGAAACCAAAATTGGCAGCAAAACCAAAACATGTTCCAGGATGTAAGAATAAAAACTATGGACGGATAACAGTGCAATGCTGACGCGAAGTCAGAATGAAGAAAATACTACCGAGGTGGGTTCCGGCCAACCCGGGGAATCCCACACCGCTTCGACGATTAGCCCTCATTGTATTATAGGGGGGCCTCAAACTGCTCTATAGTGGAGAAATTATTGCCGGCTGCTGACTTAGCGCGCACAATACAGGCTGCGACTAAAGCGCCCATATACCCAACCTCGGCTGCGACCAACGCGCCAACACCCACTACACAAGCTATGCCTCCCACGAGCCTCTGGCAACAGAGCATCGTGCGGAACAGCAAATTGAACCCGGACAAAGACCCAGACCAGCACAAACAGACAGAGACGGTGAAAGATGACGAACTCGGCAACGTTAACACTCTTCCGGTTGCCTGTGGTGAAATACGCCCGCTGACAAAGCGCGAAAGAATCCAGGCCCGGTAGAAGAATATTGGCGAACGAAAGCGCAAAATCCGTGAAGGCACTAGCCACCGCGAAGCTCGATCGGATGCCGAAGGGGAGGTGCGCGACCGGCCTCAAGTCCGCGAAGAAGAATGCGCGTGAAGAAGATCCTATCAACCGATCAGAACCGAACTCTCGGCGTGCTAAAAAAATCCGATAACTCATACACTAGTGTGTACGAGTTATCGGATTTTTTAAGCGCGCCGAATAATACAAACTGACCATGAAACCAGTAAGGTCCTTCTCGAAACTCACTTCCCAGACTGTAGAGTCCTAGAGGACAGGACGTGGGAGCCTGAACCAGAATGCAACCCAACGGATCAACAATGGTCAATAGTAGAGGAATGGTGCAACAAGCACCAACTCTCAGTGTACCCTACAAAAACAGAACTGATTATCTTCATAAAAAAGAGAAAACCGAAGACACTACAATTACCATTCTCAACTGTAACCAAATACCTGGGACTCTTTTTAGACAAACAACTGACTTGGCAAAACAAACGACCTACATCATTACAAAAGCCAGCATATCCCTGTGGCAGTGCAAGCGAGTGGCAGGAATTGGGGGATCAGCCACTGGTTATACATTATCACATACGGCTCACTGGTCTGGTGGCTCAGAACAGACCTGAGCACAGCCCAAAAAGATCTCGAAAAACTGCAGCGATTTGCTTGTGTCGCAATCACTAGCCCTATGAGAACTGCACCCACCGCCGCCATTCAGGCAATGCTGGGACTGCTGCCTCTGTACCTCATCGTGCGGGAGGAGGTGGCCTTGGCCGCCTTTAGACTACATTTATCAGGAACCCTAAGCAATGACTCTCGAGTTAAGCATTCACGTGTCAGGGGAGAAGTGATCAAACGAAAGCCGAGATGGCATCACCTTGCGACAAAGCCCCGAGAAAACACCACTTTCAAAGGCACTACACCATAATACTTACAGAAGAACAGTGTGACTACTCAGGCCCGAAAGAGAGAGGTGGCTACAGGAGTTCACCTACACACAAGCGGAGTACTGGTGGACCTCGACACCGGGCTGCAGGCAGTTAAAGGAAGCTTTTTTTTTTTTTTTTTCCGGGTTGGGAAATCCTCATGGATGTCCTCCGCCCTGAGGCGGGCGGATGGGTCTGTAAGACTCTTACTGACTAAAAACCATCCCGGTGTTCCAACTCACACCTACGCCGAGGGTCGCGGGTACTTGAAATCTTCCGCAATCCCCGGGTGGTGCCGGCCCCCCGAGACGTCTCAGAGGGGCGCGCGTGGAACACTACGCGCCGCCACCTCGGATCCTGATGTGTGGGGGGTGACTGACGGCCCCGAGTCCGTCACCCCTGGACCCATTTAGGGGGGCTGGAAGAGGGCGTTGTCCGCCCTCCGCCGACGCCCGGTGCGCCTGCTGCGGGCCGGGTGAGTGGACGAGATCTCCCTTTCCCTTTCCGCAGCCTCCTTCTGCGAGACGACCGTCTCGCAGTAGGAAACCACGGCGTCCCAGGACTCGCCGCTGCCGACCATCGCATTCACTAGGGCCGGCAGCGACAAGTCACTGCCTACTTCTGAGATGAGGGCACGGCGTGGCTCCTCCCAAGCGGCACATTCTGCCAGCGTATGCCGCGCCGTGTCCTCCCGGCAGTCGACGCAGTGGTGACACCGGGCGTCCGGCTCCCTGTTTATGCGACACAGGTACTTCCCGAAGTAACCATGCCCCGAGAGCACTTGCGTCACCCGAAACGACAGGGAGCCGTGCCTCCTCCCGAGCCAGCGGTCGAGCACCGGCCGGACCGCCTCAATGATGTCGAGGCCGGCGGTAGGGCTTGAAAGCCTGTACCGCCATTCCGCAACTAGGACCTCGCGAAGCTGAGACCGATGCAGCTCCATGTATCACTGCATCGATCGCTCGCCCCGCGCCCTCGCTTCCTCGCGCCACCGATACAATGACGCGAGTACTTTCGCCTCAAGGTCCCAGGGCGGGGATCCAGCCAGTGCACAAGCCGTCTCGAAGGAGATCGTGCGATACCCTCTGATGACTCTGACGGCCATCGCCTTCTGCGGTTTACGCATTACGGCGATGCTACCGGCCGTCAGGTCAGCAGCCCAGATCGGGGCCCCGTAAAGGGCCATCGATCGCACGATCCCACGTAGAGCCGCCTACAAGCGACGCTCGGGCCCCCCAGATTGGGAAGCAGCGTTGACAACGCCCCAGTAGCGCCCAGTAACTTGGGCGCCAGCCGTCGGAAGTGAGGCCTGATGTCCCACCGGCTGTCGAGCACCAATCCTAGGTACTTCATGGTAGACCCGACAGCGATCCGAGCCCCCGCGACCACGATGTGTGAGTCGGGTGACGGCGCCCGCCGGGGAGTCAAAGGAAGCTGTGCCATCCTTGGATAGCAGGTTGACCAGGCGTTTATTACGCTAGGATAGGAACAGCCTGCGCTTGGTGACGAGGACCATCACGGGGCATTGCTCGCTAAACAATCACTTCCACACAATAGGCATAACGGACAGTCTTCTGTGCAGGGCTTGCATGGAGGCTGAGGAGGCCGTTGCGCACGTGCTCTTTGAATGCACGAGCGACACCCAAGATTTGAACAGAAACCCTCGGATCACCCAAATCCACAGATGTTCTGAACAGATCAGGTGACTTAATTATCTTCTGGAGGAAGGTGGGCTGTTTGGAATAACCAACAAACGGCCGCTATGGCCCATGCACAATGTTCCACCTGACGAACTGAGTGAACATAGAACATAACAACATAAAACGTTCAGTAGCGCCATCAAGATGGAATTTGCTGTGAACACAGGTGCAGTCATGCATGTAAAGCGAGGGGGTATTATGGAATCCGGGGGAACTCAACTCTCGGAAACCATACTCCTTAGATCTCTACCTGACCAGAGAACATTGAATTGTCCTGTGATGAGCTTGATAAGCATGTTATAGTATGTGTATACAGACCTCCAAGATACCAGAATCTATCCATGTTTGATTCTGTAATGGAAGATGTATTAAAGAAACTTAGTATTAGTAGTACGTCAATAATCATATAAGGAGATTTTAATATTAACTTATTAGAAAATAACTCGAACACTGTCAGATTATTAAGGGTTTTTTAAGTCATTTGATTTGTCAAATGTTTTTTATTGAACCAACCCGAGTGACAGCTTCCTCTGCCACCTGTATAAATAATATTTTTTGTAATTGTGATTAAAATTAAATCAACAGAAGATCTCTGGGGAATGTCTGTAAAAGTGTGTAGAACTATTATCGAAACCATTGCGCCCTATTTAGCTTTCATATTTAACACCCGTGTAGACCAAGTAGTATTTCCGGATCTCATGAAACACAGTAAAATAGTTCCATTGTTCAAATCCGGTGATAGTAAAGAACCCAACAATTATAGGCCCGTATCAATTCTACCAGTTCTCAGTAATGTGTTTAAAAAGTTGATGCTCAATCAAATGTTATGTCACTTTAATAAAAATTCCATCTTTCATGAACCAAAGGGCGTTGTACCAATGACGCTGATGTCACCTTAATAAAGAACATTTTTAATGCCTGGGAAGAAGCACAAGATGCCATTGGAATTTTTTGCGACCTCTCGAAGGCGTTCGATTGCGTAGACCATGAAACACTTCTGCTGAAACTGGAGCACTATGGGATTAGGAATACAGCTCCTGATTTACTAAGATCATACTTAAAAGATAGAAAGTTTAAAGTTCAAGTAAACGGCGTAAACTCATTAGGGTCTGAAATGGCATTGGGCGTTCCTCAAGGTTCGATATTGGGTCCATTCCTCTTTTTAGTTTACATTAATGATTTACCCCAATTACTTCAAAATAAAGCGACGATGGTGTTATTTGCAGATGACACAACATTGATCTTTAAAATCAACCGACGGTCACAATATCTTAACAACGTGAATAGCTCTATTCTTCAGGTCAAAGATTGGTTTACGGTAAATAATTTGGTACAAAAAAAAAAAAACAAATGCATTAGATTTAAGTTACCTAATGTAAAAAGTAGCGAATGTGACATCATATTGAAGGGATCCTGCCGTTTAACCGAAAAGATTTTCCCCAAATTTCACTACCCAAACAAATTTTAGCAATTTTTTTTTATACCAATGCAATGTTTCGGATGATTTTAGTACGCATATTTTCATTTGGTCATATTTTTACTTGGCAGAATATTATCAAGGCTAATGTCATTTAGCCATTTGGTCTTTAATCAAATGATTTATTACAGCAAACAATGTTTAGACAATAAACGTTTGGTCAGTTAGTTATGGAACTAATTAGAGTAGATTAATTATTAAAAAAAAAAAGAAAAAGAACAGGTTACCCGAAACTGAACTAGTTAGACGAGATTAATTATTTTAAAAAATTGCACTAACTAAAAAAAAATCCAATTCAGGTAATATTATTATTACCTGTTTAGAATTTTTCCCAAAGTGGAAAAAACACCCTTGTAATACAACGTCTTTATTTTGCGTAAAATGAGCTATTCCAACTGAAATATTTGACTACATAAAAATTGGTAAAAGTACTAGTTGTTAAACAAGTTATTGTTTAAACGTTCACTTGCAAACATTAGGTTTGCGTTACAATTAATTATTTGTGAAGAGATTTTTTGCTAAGTAATAATTTGGCAAATGAAATTATGCGGAAAATTGTTTGGGAAGTGATAATTTGGCAATTTCTTTTCAATGAAACAAGGGAGACCCCATATTGAATGGAGAAAAACTGGAATTAATTAATCAAACGGTTTTCCTAGGAATCAGGCTAGACGAGCAATTACAATGGAGACTTCATATAACATCTCTTGCGGGGCGGCTAAGCTTGGCTGCTTATGCTGTTAGAAAGATAAAACAGTAATTAACAGATGTAGAAACCGCGCGTTTGGTCTATTTTAGCGACTTCCACAGTATTATGTCGTATGGCATTTTACTGTGGGGTCGGGCTGCTGACATTGAATCCATCTTTATCTTACAAAAGAGAGCTGTCAGAGCCATTTAAGATCTACATCGTCACGAATCTCTCAAGGAACTTTTTGGAAAGATTAATATTATGACGGTACCTTGCCAATTAATTTATGAAAATATTATGTATGTAAGAAAAAATCTACATATTTTTAATAAAATAAGTGATAGACATAATTTTAATACTAGAAATGAAGATAAAATAGATCAACCATTTTTCATATTATCTAAAGTACATACATCTTTTATGGAGTACTGTGTTAAATGTTACAACAAAATACCTTGTGATATTTTACAATTAAATGAAAGAAAATTTAAAACTCATATTAAAAGTACACTTTGTAAACAAGCATATTATGAATTAGAGGATTATATTATAATATCGTGCTTGGAAACATGCTGGTCCAGCTCCATAAGGTAATCAAGAATCTAGGCAAAATCAAACTGGTTGCTAATTTAAGTTGTATAAATTATTATATTTTATTATATGACATTGATTTTACATTCTGTGATTACTTCCTCACACATTGACTTATTAATTGTAACTTTTTTTTGAAAAATAGTCTACTTTTACAATGTTTGTAAATATGTAAGAACCATGTATCTATCACATAAGTAATTAATTTATCTGTTGTTCCTTTCTTTTTAAAATTATTTTTACCTATTGTGGTATAGTCATTTATTTTTTTATTTTTAGATGCATCGTCTTCACATATAATTACATAACTAATGTATCTACATATACAAAATATTGTAAAACATTTTAAAAGAGTAACGGTGGAGTTTCTTGCCCATTCTTCTCCATACAAAAACTACCTTTTACGTCTAGAATCAATTCAATTTTTTGTAATTTTTGACGTCCAAAAGTGCCTTGCAAAGGCCTATTTGAAATAAATGATTTGACTTTGACTTTGGATCAGGCCCTTGATCCAACCGCCTAATGAGAGCCTCGAGAGATGTAGGTCGAGGCTTTTGGCCATAAGGCCATTGACCGTTACGACAATTGGCACAATGATAGCCGAGCTCACATTCCACATGTCGACAACCTTGTATGCTAAGTCGAGATATTTTATTTGTTACTCTTTCTCAGCTTTCACGAGGTTCCCGTCATGTGGGATAGTAACATCAACTGTCATTGAGCGGCGCGCTTTGATTGCACACCTCGCGGTTGTCGAGGGTCTTCGTATTTAAGAAGCCTTGACCCCCACACTTCCGTGGGATGTACAAACTCATCACCGATGATCGTGGGTGATGTATCCTGTTTGCGGTCAGCAGTGTACGGACCCTCCTATCCAGGGCGACGAGTTCGGTCTGAGTCCATTTGAGTATGCCGAAAGAGTACATCAAAACCGGCATGACCCAACCGTTGAAGGCGCGTACCTCGTTTCCGCCTGAAAGAAGACAAATTAATTCTTTCTTCAGGCGGCCAACGTAACGATCCTTCAACGATTGCTTAATGTCAGCAACATTGATGCCTAACGCTTCCGACATACCCAAAGCTTAATAGCTTTCGAATGAGGACAGGGATCTAAGGTGTATGGATTCCGAGAGTTGAGTTCCGTCAGATTCCATAATCTCCCCTCGCTTTACATGCATGACTGCACATTTGTCCACACCAAATTCCATCCTGATGGCGCTACTGAATTTTTCAGTTACCTTCAGTAGCTCCATCAGTCGCAATTTGTTGGGGGCAAAGAGTTTCAAATCATCCAGGTAGAGAAGGTGGGATAGTACCTGACCACCTTTCCTCAACCGATAGCCTAGACCTGAATCCTCCAGCAGTGTACTTAGAGGATTCAGGGCTAGGCACAACCAAAGTGGACTCGAACTGTCACCCTGAAATATTCCCCGTTTAATCCATACAGGCTCATCATTCCCCTGGATCTGTCGACATCTTTGATAGCGAAGGACCATCCTTCATTGCCCCATACACGACTTCAGGAAGGTGCGCAGAGTTGCATCTATCTTGTACAACTCCAGCATCCTCATGAGCCATGTATGTGGCACCGAGTCTAAGGCCTTCTTATAGTCTATCCAGCATGTCGACAGATCCTTGCGGGATCGACGAACCTGTTGGCTTATGGCCATGTCAATGAAGAGTAGCTCCTTAGTACCGCGGGACCCAAATGCCTACATCCATTTTGAGAGGCAGACATAATAGAGTTATGGTCAATGTGTGTGTTAATTTTCGCTCTCAAGATGTATGTAAAAAGTTTATAAACCGTCGACAAACATGTGATCGGTCGCGGGACTACCTGACTTATGGAGCAGGTGGGTGACGCCTGTTGTTAGAAACTGTGGTAGCGACCCAGACTCTAAGGATGACTGGAACTGAGATGCCAGCAAGTGTGTGAACTAATTAACAATTTAAGCCAAAAGTTGTACAGTCCGTGCGGTCCCGGTGATTTCCAATTCGGTAACGGACGAACTGCTTTGGCTATATCTAATGGTGTGATTTCGATTATTTCCATTTCTGGTATAGTTTTACACATTCGCTCGATATCCTGCATCCAGTCAGCCTCAGCGTGACAGACAGGCACCGACCATATGCTGCGCCAGAATGCACTCGTGGGGGCATCATCCGGGCGACACACACCTGTCACATTTTGTTCAGATCGCTCCCAAGCTCTATATACCCACCTCTCAGCGCTCTGGAACATGCGATTTTACGTGTATCGTTCAACCCGCCGCTTATACCGCCGAATACGGCTCGCCCATGCACAAACTTTCTGCTTCAGGAAGTCGATGCGCTCTGTGACACGGGGCATGTATTCTCGAGGGCTGATTCCAGTCCCCGAGAATGCCTTACAAAGCGCATCACTAGTGGTCGTATATTGCCCTCCCTGAAGCAGCCTGAGCTTGCCGATTAGTGCCCTTTTTTTTTTTTTTTTTTTTTGAGGGTGGGAAATCATCAAATGACTACTCCCGCTCTGGGCCGAGAGGGTGTGTCAGACTTTTACTGATTAAAACCCACCCGTGTTCCTTCCGTTGCCTGTGTGCTGGGGCCGCGTTATCCCTTTCGGACAAACCCGCAACCCCAGCAGGCATTGGTCTTTCGACCCCGTCGGTTGGTGCTGACATCTCTTTGAGGCGCGCGTGGAACACAACGCGCCGTCGACACGGGCCTGGTCCTTATCGGACGGCGAGCTGCCCATTGCTCACCGTCCGCAAGCCCGCGCCTACGGTGGCCGGAAGTCGGCTCTGGACTCCCGACGCCCGGGGCGTCTCCTGCGGCGACTAGGGCCGCGAGGGCGTGCAGCTTGCATCTCCCTCGCGCGCTCCGCCTCCTCCTTCGCGAGCATAACTGCTTCGCAGAAGGAGGTGACGGCCTCCCATGCACTCTCGCTGAACCGATCGACCGCCGAACCATGGCCTGAACCAGGGCCGGACGCGAGAGATCACCGCCGCCGATCGCCTCCGTGAGGACACGGCGGTGCTCCGCCCAAGCCGGGCAGACCTCCACCGTATGCTCCACCGTGTCCTCCGGGCGATCCACACAGTGGTGACACCCGGGCGTTTCCTCCCGCCCTACGCGGAACAGGAACCTCCCGAAACAACCGTGTCCGGTGAGGACCTGCGTCAGGCGGAAGGTGAGGACGCCATGGCGCCTCTCAAGCCACTCCTCAAAGAGGGGACTTATCGCCGCAATTGTGGCGTGCCCAGCCGATTAGTGCCCTGGCCCCATCATAGATACGTTGCTCTATCCTGACCAAAACCAGCCATACCAGCCTGGCAATGCTGGTATGGCTGGTTTTGGTCGAGAAGCTCCGTCACAGTTTGGGCGGCGGGATTGCATCAATATTTGACGCTTGTGCTGCGGTTTGTGCCGGAGTTGAAACGATATGGTTGCTCAGTACCTCTGAGCGCAGCAAGCATCAAGTGCGGCATCGTCAACCTATGATTGCATTGGATGACACGTACCTCATCCGACAGTCGTTGGGCCGAGACGTTGGCAGTTGGCTCTAGTTCCTGAAACAGAGATAGCATCCTAACACGGTACGCAGTGAGGTTAGCTCCTCTTATTATTATTATACCTTATATAACCCTTATTAAAATTAAAATAAATTGACTTATACAGTTAAGTAAAATAAACTAAACAATTATATGAACTCATATAACCTGTCAGTAGATAATCTAAGTAATTAAATACCTACGTCGGTAAAAGCGTAAACAAATACGTCCGTACCGACATATCGGTGTCGGGTTGGTGTCGTTATCTGTTATTAATGTGAAAACGCCCTTTGGGTCCCATATAATGAAAACTTATCGAAACAAAACGAACTTAAGACAAACTAGTTCAGTTGATTAACTGACAATATTTTATGCTGTGGCATGGATTTTCCGCGAAATTGTCGGCGGCGCATCGTAAATAAATAGTACGTCGCTCTGCATTTGGGGGTGCGGAGGTAGCGTTTCAAAGGCCACAGCGTTACAGGCCCGGAAAACCTGGCCTTAAGGACTTTTGTAATTTAATTGTTTGCATATGTATAAAGATTTTTAAAATAAATGTGACAAGAAACGGTATAAAAATAAATAAACTTTTGTGAATTCCAGACAAGTTTCCACTGTGACTTGACGGTACAGATTGTATTGAATGTAAGACGAGCTGAACATACGCTGAAGTTATAACAAACTAAGTTTTTGCTTCTTTTGTAACAGAGGATCATACAAATTGAATCTGTCGATCGTGATTAAATCCCACGCACGAGGGCGCGCAACTTGATGAATTTGCAAGGATTATGAAAATCGAGGTCTAAATCCTCCCGGTATCCCGGTACTGCAGCACTCCGGTATATCGGTATTCATATCAAAGTTTGCTAAAACAGTTCATTAAAAAAGTTTGGTGTGTTGTTAATTCGTTGAGTGCGGCGACAGTAACGCCGTCTCGTGTGTGTGCAGAAAGACCGCTGCACTGCGTAAGACAAATTAAATGCAATTTGGTTGGTTTGTTTACCATCCTTCTAATGTGGATACTTTGCGGAAAGCTTGATGTTGTTTTGCCACTTCTGATATTCCACAGTACAATGTCGTCAATTATATTATGCCTTTTTTATTGGTCTTCAGATGTGAACCTTTTGCATTTTCTTGGTTCACGTTCAATGCTCGGTAACCGAAAATTTTTAACAACGGCGTGCGGCCCAGAGAGGTTCATTAGTGGGCCGCAAAACGGGCTCGAACACCGGAAACAGGCCGCATGGCACCGCACGGAGTCGTGAGTATATACCATTGTGTGTTAATTGTGACTGCCAGCCTACTGGAACATGTGTAATGTTTAGTATAGGCAACGTACTTATTGTTATTCATACTTCTATCTACAGCCACTCAATAATTTGTGTTGTCGAAATTTTTCTTTAAACGATGCTTAGTTTGTACCCAGTAAGCAGAGAGTAGAATTTACGTGGTTTACATACTTTCCTTTTTCCTTCCTTTTTATTTTGAAATGCTTCCAACACACGAAGTAAACAGCAAAAAAGTTGCATGCAGTTTGGGGTTCCGTAGAGGCTATTAATTCTATAACAAATCTCAATATAAACTAAAACAATTACGTTACCGCAAGCGGAGGAAGATCATCCAAGCTGAAACCCTCCTTAAGATAATTTGATCTACTGATCTTGGATCACCGCACTTCGTCCACAGCTTCAAGGAAACGCTTTCTAATATAACCTTCAGATGTCCTTGGTTCATGAGATTGCATTCTTTGTATGACACACACCAGGTGAGGTGCGTGCGAATGTGATGACGAGACGGCACAGTTCACAGGTCACCGCGCAACAGCAGTGACGCCCGCATGTTGCCGGCGAGCGCCATTGTCGCCACTACACTCCTCGCAATATTATGAGTTCAACAAAAAGGTTCTCATCTCTCCAGTCATGTGAAGTAAAAGTTTGAGCACATTGTACGTACGTGTGACACTTTTTCTTTGAACGTTGCTGGGACGTGTGTTGATAAGAAACATGTAATAACATGTCGCAATAAATTTCACTTTTCTTGTGTATATCCTGTAGTATCTGAGCAAGAATGCAGATCGTCGGATGTGCCTCGCGTGTAACACATAGGTCGTTACACCGCTTCATCCTTAGGCACACAATGGTCCATAAGCGGCGCGCGCTCAAAGAGGCTACGTACCGGATGGCTGCCCTATTACCCTATCGTATTTTATCATAATAAGTACTTGCACAGAGAGCCGAATGAGATTTTCAATGATATATTTTCATTTCCACTCCACCTACATTGATTTGTGATTAAAATTAAGTTAAGTTTTTAAGGTAAAATATAATTCAAAAATAAGTCGTCGCCAGTTTTATTTTCTACATCTTTTTTTGCAGACCTCTGAAAAGAAACATCAAAAGAAACAATTCGCAATGAGGACACAATACTCGTACGTCACGGTACAAATTCGTGCGATACTCTGCGATGTTCCGCGGAGACATTAAGTTAACGCGCGTCGCCGCTTTGATATGCAAATGTGCGTCCGCACGGATGGCGAGGTCACACACGACGTATTATAGGGTTCCGTGTCCAAAAGATGCCAACGGAATGGCTATTGGTAAGCCTATCACGGTTTGACTATTTCAGAGCTGTATCTTCTAAAGCTCACGCATAAGCACTGCACCCGATCACCATCACCTCACCTCATTTTTACCGAGGCGATGCCGTTACGATACTTATAAGTGTGCGCGTATGGAGTTTCATAGAAGGTATGTGTGGACAGCTCGAGTTGAGGCTTTACTGATCCGGTGCAGTGCTTATACGTGTGCGTCGAGCTTTAAAAGTAATATGTATCTAGTTAAAGTTACCTACCGCAGAATATTGCCTCTACCATGGGAAATCATAAAAAGAAGGTAGGTATGGTAAAATAGTTTTGGAAGTTTTGAACCCTTAGCACGCGAGTCCGACTCGCTGTTGACCGGTTTTCGCTCCGCGCCTGTTTACTTTACTCCGTTATTGCTATTCAAGGAGTATAACAATGTTATTGGAAGCGTGACGTAATACGAGAAAAAGTTCAGTTTGTCGAAAAGTCGCAATATAGATAATTATTTTAAAAAGCTCTTTCGAAAGTCTTATAAATGAGATGAAAATGAGTTCGACTATTTAAGATAGCTGTGCAAGATGTCACTTGGTTTGTGAACAACGTGTCTGAAGTACCAGAACCATGAATAGTATAATCATTTTAAGGGTTCCGTAGCTAACAAGGAACCCTTATAGTTTCGCCATGTCCGTCTGCCTGTCTGTCTGTCTATCCGTCTGTCTGTCTGCGGCTTAGCTCAGAGACGGTTAGTACTAGAAAGCTGTAATTTGGCATATGTATACGTATACATATTAATCCTGCCGACAAAGTGGTAAAATAAAAGCAAGTTTTTTTTTTTTAGGGTACCTCCCGTACACGTAAACTAGGGATGCTTTTTTTTTCCTCATCTACCCCATGTTGTAGGGTATCGTCAGAAAGGTCTTTTAAAATTCGGATTCAGTGATCCGTTTCCGAAATATTAAGCATTTAACTTATTTTTTTTGTTAGAGTCAAGTGTGTCCCCCCCCCTCCCCTTCTAGCTGAATGGTTGTACTTGGACTTGTGTAAAAATTGACAGCACTAGTATATATAACGAAATTAAAAGGAAACCTATGAGTGGGTTAACGAGAAATAATCAACCAACTTAAATTTGCAGTTTGAAAAACATGATCTCCCATACATTCCGTATGGGAGAACACGTTTTTCAACTACAATCTTAAGTTTGTTCTTGGGATAAATTCATCCCAACTACGGAACCCTTCATTTTGCGTGGTCCGACACGCACTTGGCCGGTTTTTTATTATATTCTTGTGCGATCTACGCGTAAAATAAAAAGTAATAAAATGCTCCCTGTTACTAAGTTAAAACATTTTTTTCTTCAAATTAGGAATCTTATCAATCTGTAACTATTACATAGTGCTATCATGATACTTTAATTAATTCAACTCACAAGTTTTAACCTGGGTACTTTTATTGCAATTTTTCCAATGAAATGACAAGCGCCATCACTTTTGCTCGTCACTGCACATTCCACACAACTTCTACTAAAATACCCGTGTAAAAAGAAAGGTACCGAGTTTTCCAATGGACCAACTCTGTTTAGTGTTAGTATCAGCAAAAAGGGCTCTTGAGTAGGTAAGCGTCGTAGCGCTCGTAGGCGTCGTAGCGTCGTAGCCTCGTAGCGCCGTAGATTGCGTAGCACCGGATTACTTAGCGCCGGCTACTTCACGATTAGTGGGGACTGTAATTAACTGAGTCTTAGGTCGCTTCGAGCTACGGGGCGCCCCTTAGACGTAGCGTTGTCTATTTAAGGGTATTAAGGAAGTAAACTACTTGTACAGAAATGAAAAGACCATTATAATTGGAACGAAAGCGATATTTTTAACCAGTTTGGATGATGGAAAGAAACCATCTTCTCCTTAATAATATATAAACTTCAATATTAATATTATGCTCCAATTCTATTAAATTATTTTATAATATTAAAATTTCTATGTTACATTTCTAGGTAGAGGTGTAACAAACCGAGGTGTTTCAAAGAGTAGATACTCTTCAGGAGAATAGTATTGTATGTAAGTTGATAACAGGTACCAAGTAAAATATAGAAAATATACACCTCCCTATAGCTGCCCAATATTACAACATCTACATTAAGAAAAGTTTAATCGCGCGGGGCGGGCGGCACGCAATGCCTGCGCGATTTATTGCACAAACAACCTCCGCCCCGCCCTACAGCGTAAACGATTTCTTATTGCTCCTCTTATGAAAATTATTACTAATAATTGTAAACATTACTCAGAGGCTTACGCTCTTATTAAAAGCAGCCGTATATAAAGGTTTTGGGAGATTGCTAGTACTTGATAATGATTATTAGGGTTCCGTACCTCTAAAGGAAAAAACGGAACCCTTATAGGATCACTCGTGTCTGTGTCTGTTCGTCTGTCACAGACAATTTGCTTCGAATTTACAGGACCAATTCAGTTGAAATTTTATACACATATGAATTTTTGTGACTTAAAAACGGCGTTTAACGAAAATGAATGACTTTTGAATATGGGGGTCTCTATTCGGGGGCAAATTGAAAAATAAAATAAAAAAGATTTGCAACTGTACTGAGTGGCATATCAAATGAGGAGGATCTCCTGGTGGATGAAAAATTACACACCCCTTATTTCCGATCTAATAAACTAAATCTAGATAAACTACCGATCAAAAAATTTGAAAAAAAAAACAGAGAATGGTTAACTCATAGATTACAGAAATACCTATAAAAAGTCTATGGTCTTAAAACAACCTGGTGATTCTCTCAATATTGTGAGTACAAACTTACATTTACAGTTGGAATGTATAGGAGAACATGTTTTCCAACTACAATGATAAGTTTTTTCTTGAGATAAATTCATCCCAATTACGGAAACCTTTATTGTGCGTGGTGCGACACGCACTTGGCCGGTTTTGTTGTGTTTTGCGGAAAAGTATAACCCACTTGCACGTACTCTACATTCGCTTAAAATTTTAGAAAAAATGTTATGAGTTATGAATATAAGCAGTAGTAATAATAAACCAATCAACAATAGCAATTTTCTCGATGAGAGGACCGGTTTAGTGGTACTTTTGACCTAGATTGAGATGTGACAATGCGACAAATCAAAATTCCAAATGTTTCAAAACCCAATATGATTTTGCCAAGCCTGATCTAACCCGGGAACCGACGCTCAGCCGTCCCACTGTCAACCTCAACTTCAACAGCATACAATTATTCGTCGGCTACCCTCATTACTAATGAGGGCGATGAGTCATTAGACAGAAATGAGTAAGGCACAGCGGACTATAGGTACTGTTTTGAGTTTCGCATTGTTGTTAAATACTTGCGATTGGTTCCTTTAAACCAAACCCTAACAATAGGCTCCCTCATAGAGCCAATTAGAAACAAACGAACGGCGCCACTCGTGTTGTTGCCATACTGCATGTTACCCCCCCCCCCCCCCCCCGCACTTCGTACACACACAGACAAGTGGCGGGGGGAGGTCGGAAAGTTAACCCGATCCCTTTAATTGAATCTCAGCGCGGGACGGAACGAGCTAAACATTTTCTTTCCATTTTCCGATCAGCGTGGAGGAAAATATTATGGCGCATATTGGATAATTTACCATGTCCAGATTTAAATTACAAAAGTTATAGCTGATGGGTTTTAAGTGTTGCCGTTCGAGTTGTGGAGAGAAATGGAAGATTAATTTCCTATTAAACTATGATATAGGGTAATACGGGTAATTTAAAGTTCTGTGGTGTCAATCACATTACTTCGAAGAGGTGTAAATCTAAGATGATCTTTAAAAACATAGGAGCTGTAAGCTGTAGATGTAAGAGATCCCATCCAAAGACGAGAGTGTCTTGTCAAGAAGTAATGAATGACCAGGGAAAATAGTCAAATACTGAATGATATTGACTATTTAGTATTGTTACAACAAAATTACCTCCCCCGCTTATGATAGTTACTAAGTCACGAAGATTTGTATAGTCTGTTCCAAAAGTATCTGATTTAAGTGTAAACAAACCCTGTATAGATTAAATTTTTACGCTATCACTCAGTAAAGGGAAGTGATAGCCACACTATTGAATTAGGGCTAAGATCTGTAAAGATAGTTGTAAAAGATTAATATTTTTTTTATTTTTTTTTCAAAGTGCATGTTGGACTATGCGCACAATGAAGGGTTCCGTAGTTGGGATGAATTTATCCCAAGAACAAACTTAACATTGTAGTTGAAAAACATGTAATATACATTCCAACTGCAAATGTAAGTTTGTACGCACAATATTGAGAGATTCACCATGTTACTTTAATACCATAGGCTTCTTATAGGTTTTCTTGTAATCAATGTGTAAAGAACCATAACCTAAGAACCTGCTTTTTTTTTAAATTTGGCTCTGTAGTTTCGGAGATAATGGTAAATTTTCATAAATATCTTTAAAATTATTTAAATTAAAACTTTTTAATAAATGTGATCCTCACAACAAGCCCTTTTATTTGATATGCCACATGGTACAGTTTGAAAACCTATTTAAAAAAAAAGCCCCCGAATAGAGACATCAAAATTCATTTATTTACGCTACACGTTCGTGTTTGGGTCACAGAAATTCAGGTGTTATTTTAACTAAATTGGTCCAGTAGATTCGGAGCAAATTAGCTGTGACAGACGGACAGCCAGCCAGCCATCTAGGTAGACGGACAGACACGAGTGATAAGGGTTCTGTTTTTTTCTTTTGAAGTTCGGAACCCTAAAAAGTATTTAGGTTTCAACTTTATATCTCACCAAACATTATTAAATTGTTATTATGAAAAACATCTTTAAACTGATTTCGAATTAGAATTTCGGGTTTAATTATTCACATAAATCAAAACAGTCAATTTGTAAGTGACACTGCACATTGGCATCCATACTGTACTTTTTCTGATTTGTTTACATCTTGATCAGCTACTTTTGGAACAAACTATACAAATCTTCATAGATAGATGGATATACACATATAGATTAAAGGTTTGTATAAATAAATAATAAATAAATAAATATATAGATAGACACAGCATACGGATAGGTATCGAATTTTGTGCAATACTGTAACACTGCACCGCGAGCCACTTTACCGAGCGCCCCTCGCGACCTCGGTCAGTTGTAACAAAGTACGTGCAGTTTATTGACACTTTCCGACTGATACATGTAGGATGTAGTCAGTCTTATAGGACATGATGGTTTTTGTATGTAGTTTTATTGGTGTCACGCTTCATAACTTCGCATATATTATGTGCGTAGGCGATGATTGGACACAGTCAATGAGCTTATTATTAAAGTGCACTATCTATATCTTTTACAAATTGTAAAACCTTAACACGTTCAGTGCCGGGAGCCCTCCAAGAGGGTTCAATCAAGTCGCATATGGGAAGCCACAAGCCCTCGCGGAGGGCTCATTAAAATATGTAGGTTTTTCGTAGCGAATTCTGCATTATAAACTGTGAAAATAAAATGAGTTATATATTTTAACAAGATTTCAAACCAAATGCCAGTGACACTCCTTCAGGGTTAACTTTAGCGCAAACGTAATTCATTCATTTATTTATTCATTAACAATTTACATTGTGTTGAACATTACATATTAAAAAGAGAAATAACACATGCAGAAACAATTACACTAAGCAAATTAATACAATGTCAGCAAAATAATACAAAGACACAAATAAATACAATATCTGGTTCATAGCAGGTAGTGTCAGATAAAAAGTCTAATTTATTATTATCAGGTAAAATATCAATTACAATGTGAAATATAAAGCAAGTATAATGTCAAATTCAATGTCCAATTATTAGCAAGTATGTCAAATTCAAAGTAAAAAAAAAAAAAAAAAATTTTAGAAATCATTTCGCTAAGGTCTTAGTAATGAGCATAGTATAATTATATAATTTAGAATCATTTAATCTGTTCAACTGCTATTATTTTAAGTGACTACTTTTATCACTAATAAATTCCGATACCGAGTAAAAACATTTTTCCAACAAGAAGGCCTTTAATTTAGTTTTAAAAGAGTGCGAGCTATAAATTAATAATTTTAAATCAGTTGGTAACCTATTAAATAACTCTACTGCTTGGTATCTGGAACAGTGCTTAGCTATGTTAAATGTCGGTGCCATCTTGTGTTTAATTTCTTTCCTTCTTGTGCTTTCTCTTATCTTACGCTCCTCTTGAGATTCATACTCATGAATATTCCTAGCCAAGTAATTCAAGATTATCAATATATACAAACTAGGTACTGTTAAAAAGTCCAATTCTTTAAAGTACTCTCTACATGAGTCTCTTTGTGAGATCCTGACTATAGTTCGTATGGCTCGTTTCTGTAACATAAACGCTTTCTCACAGTTATAACTGTAGCTGTTTCCCCAAAGCATTATGCTGTATCTTAGTCTAGATTCTACCAGCGCGTAATATATAGCCTTGAGTTGCTTTATATCTAACATATCTCTAAGGCTCCTGAGAGCATAACATGCTGATGATATTGAAGCGTCAATAGCAGCTAACTCCTGTTTCCAATTAAAATACATATCTATGGTAATGCCTAAAAATTTAACTTTGTCCACTAATTCGATCTTGTCTTCTTTGATTTTTATATCCAAAGTGTCATTATGGCGAGTTGTAGTCTTAAATAAAATGATGTTCGTTTTACTTGTGTTTAACAAAAGGTTATTGGCTGTAAACCACTCGCAGAGGTTTTTTAGGCTTTTGTTAACATTTTTGGTCAATTCTTTTAAATCATTCGCCCCAACTATTATATTTGTATCATCTGCGAATACAACCAGTTTTACATCTGGTTGAACATAATGCATAAAATTAAGCAAGTCATTTGTAAAAATAATAAATAATATAGGTCCTAAAATAGAGCCTTGGGGCACACCACGTTTTATGTTTGTAATTTTAGAGGTGTATATGACTTCTTGATTACTATCATCGATGTTTTTTATTTCGACAAACATTTGTCTATTATGTAAATAGGATCTTAAAAGTTGTAAGGATTTGCCTCTGATGCCATAAAATTCAAGTTTAGTCAATAATAATTCATAGTCAATCGTATCAAAAGCAGAGCTAAGGTCAATGAATAGCCCTGCCACTTTCATTTTGTCATTTAATTTATTAATTATGTCATTTATAAGAGTATTTATTGCATCTGAGCAACCGACGCCTTTCTGATACCCAAATTGTCTTAAATTAATAATTTTATTTGCATTTAAATGTACCATCAGTCTCGTTTTAATGATTTTCTCAAATACTTTTGATATGGTTGGCAAAAGGGATATAGGTCGGTAACTTTTCGGATTAGACTTAATACCTTTTTTAAATATAGGAACTACTTTAGCCAATTTTAACTGGTCTGGAAAGACACACTCTTCGAAGCATTTATTAAAAAAATTAGAAAGTGGGACTGCCAAAGAGTCTATATTCTCCTTCAAGATCGATATTGGTAAATCATCAAACCCACAAGATTTCTTATTGGCCATTTTGTTAATAATCTTTGCAATTTCAGATGGTGTAGTTGTACAAAAGGTTAAATCACTTTCTACCCTTTTTGTACTCTCTATTAGAAAACTCATCGCTCTTTCTTTTTCCTTGCTAGCGAGAGACGATTTGTACACAAAACTGTCAATGAAGTGATTTGCGACCTGCCGGGGATCAGTTATCATTTTGTTGTTCACTTTTAGGATTAAGTTTCTACATTGCCTGTTTTTTGATTTTTTAGTACATTCATTAACAAGTTTCCACGTCCGTTTAGTTATATTTGTAGCCGTATTTAAATTATTTATTATAGCATTTTTCCTGAGTTGCTGAATAACTCTTCTATAAATTCGAACATAGTTGGTTTTATACTTTTTTAGGCCTGCATTATTTACTGTACCTGAGCATAGGACTCTCTTCATTCTACTTGAAACTTTAACGCCTTTAGTAATCCATTGTAGTGAGGTATTTTTAAAAGGCTTTATTCTAATGGATTTCTTTCGGTAACAATCTTGGAATGTTTTTGTAAGACAACTTATAAAACTATTTATTCCCATATTCACCCAGTTTTTATTACTTATGCTTTTCTTGAAAGCAATATGATTTTTATTATTAAATATTCTTTTTTTTATTATTACATTTTGATTCGAGTTTTTAGATTTACTTTTAATTTTTTCAAATAATGCCGGTGACCCTCCTGGAGTCAACATGTTATATGTATGGCGGCATGGTGTATGAGCTCTATGAAAAATGGGTGGAGTCGAAAGTGTTGAGAAATAAATAAAACAAGAAACAAATTAAGTACCTACTTCCATTGTATCCACAGAAAGTAGTTTCTTTAAAAAAAGAACTTTTGAAACTGTCGATAGAGAAATCCTCGGGCAGCACGAATAAGTGCGGTATCTGAATCACTTAACCCTCGTTGTACCGCCGCCGAGCAAACAAACACGGCCACTACTCGCGGTCCATAAATCTCACGGTAAGGCGCGCAGCGCGGAGAGGCAGGTGGTGGGGGGCAGGGGGGCGGTATTAAGACCTACTCGTAATAAAAACGCGCGACTCACGGCTCATTAATAACGTGCATTCACCGCGACCTCGCCCCGTTTGTAGCCAACAGACTATATACCTATAACATGAATCAAGTGAAAAGTACAGATTACAGACCACTGCCATTTTGTTACTTAATTTTCACTGAGTGTACGTATATGCCCATTCTAAATTGTCAGTAAATGCAGTTGTCTGAAAACGTTAAATGCACTTGCATGAAAATGATTCCGGTAATTATTCTAAATGTAAGATTTTTTTCTGAAGTTGAAAACATTACTTTTATTTTTACTACATACTCAACACTCCACATTTAAAAGCGAGGCACTTTCCAAAATCCTAGGTTACTCCACCAATCCGTGTCTTTGTTATTCACTTCTGCAACAAATTGGTAAAATCCCAACGTATCGCAGCGGTCCGCCCGGCATCGGTAGTCGGGCCAGTTTGAAGGCTGTGTAGCCACTTCCTCTGTATTATGTATCGCCCGTGCATTCCACTGTACACTACTCTGCACTGTAGCGAGCAAACACTCGGCAGCCGGCAGTAAGCCATCGCAGCATCGCATCGCGGTGATCGTACGTCATGGACCGATGCCGGACGAAACACACGGATTTTTTTATCGGTTCGGAATTCACGCACGCTGTAAATTTTAGACGACCCTCGGATGATTGAAAAACTACAAACAGCTAACCTAGCTAGAAATAGTACAAGAAAAGTCTATAGTGAACCAATTCACTTGTCGTTA
The DNA here is from genome assembly GCA_947364205.1 of Agrochola lota. Classification (NCBI taxonomy): domain Eukaryota; kingdom Metazoa; phylum Arthropoda; class Insecta; order Lepidoptera; family Noctuidae; genus Agrochola; species Agrochola lota. Next base: position 20,058,037 of record OX376237.1, on the reverse strand, counting down.
TTAACATTTACAAAATACAAATACGGACGCTGCACTTATCCTCGGAAACTATTTACGTTTGCTAGATGTGCGGTTGCGAACGTAAGTGCTTCTTAAGAAATATTTTTCTCTTTATTGCAGAACTGTTTCCCCGTTAAAGTAACAATGAATTTTCCCTACTATTTCCAGGAAATCTCTCAGTAATAGTCACAGAAATGGCATTAATAAAATAACACAGTGTATGTATGAACCCCGTAACAGTAATGTTGCGGGGCTCTGAAGGCAGAACCACAACTTTGTTTGAGTGGCATCGATTTTTTTTTCCGATAAAAACAACGTGCTCCGTACAACTTCATTGAATACTACGCATGGAGGACGCATGAAGTCGGGGCGGTTAGACTCTACTCGTTTAATGAATGTACGAAATAAAAGGCGCGCGCATCTGATTGTCGCGCCCTCCGGGCCGCCACGTGAATGTGTGCTGAATGCTAAAGTGGAACAACTTAGTATAAGATGTATTGAAATATCTTGGTAGGTAGGTGGATAACTTTTTTAGCGAATTCTTTGATGATGTCGCTAACGGGTGCTACACGCTGGTTTGGGTCGGCGGGCATGATTCGACACAGCCGGGCGGCAAAATCTATACTTACGTATTATACTTAATATAAGCTGGCAACATTGTGTCAACAGAACGTCTCTTTTGTAATTTGAACATTAATATTAATTTTCACGCATTTTTACAATAGTTTTTCAATATAAACTGAACCTGAGACCAGAAAACCACTAAAAACCTATTAAAGAGATCAAAATACAAAAATAACTACCGAATCTATAGGAGATGACATAATGATGATGATAAAATGACAATGAACCAACAAGAAAAATAGGAAAACGAAGATAATGTGATAATGTTGACAAGCTAGTTGAATATTTCGGGGAAAAGGCCGCTTGGCTTAGCTCAAATTGGACCGAGCCGACGCGGACATGATTAAGCTAGAGAATGTGCCGAACGGAGCTTGCCGATCGGCCGAATGAAAGTCGAACGTGTTGTGATTCAGGTCGGGTTTGTTGTTCAACAAATACCGTCGAATTGAATGTGCGCCTGAACAAGTATGTACCAACCCTTATTTTTGGGTGGGAAATTATCAAATAACTTCTCCCGCCTTGGGCGGAGCGGGAGGGTGTGTCAGACTTTTACTGACGAAAACCCACCTGTTCCTTCCGTTGCCTGCGTGCCGGGGTTGCGATATCCCTTTCGGACAAACTCGCAACCCTGGCAGGCGTTGGCCCTTACGGACTCCGTCAGCTGGCGCTGAGATCTCTTTGAGGCGCGCGTGGAACACAACGCGCCGTCGACCCGGTTCTGGTCCTTATCGGACGGCGAGCTACCCATTGCTCAACGTCCGCAAGCCTGCCCCTACTGTGGCCGGAAGTCGGCTCTCGACTCCCGACGCCCGGGGCGTCTCCTGCGGTGACTAGGGCCGCGAGGGCGTGAATCTTGCCTCTCCCTCGCGCGCTCGACCTCCTCCTTCGCGAGCATTACTGCTTCGCAGAAGGAGGTGCTCCCATGCACTCTCACTCCGAACCATGGCCTGAACCAGGGCCGGACGCGAGAGATCGCCGCCGCCGATCGCCTCCGTGAGGACACGGCGGTGCTCCGCCCAAGCCGGGCAGACCTCCACCGTATGCTCCACCGTGTCCTCCGGGCGATCCACACAGTGGTGACACCCGGGCGTTTCCTCCCGCCTTATGCGGAACAGGAACCTCTCGAAACAACCGTGTCCGGTGAGGACCTGCGTCAGGCGGAAGGTGAGGACGCCGTGGCGCCTCTCTAGCCACTCCTCAATTTGGGGACTTATCGCCACAATTGTGGCGTGCCCAGCGCTGGGTTGCGACAATCGAACCATCCATGCCACCATGAGATCCCGCCGGAGCTCTGTCCGCTGTGCCGTGATTTCTCGCGGCAGTGGAGTTACGCCCCGGCGTTTCGCCTCCCCGCGCAACTCCCACATGTGCGCGAGGACTTTTGCCTCCAGATCCCATGGCGGTAGTCCGGCAAGAAGGCTCGCCGCCTCACGGGATACCGTGCGGTATCCTCGGACCAGCCTAATGGCCATGACCCTTTGGGACGTGTTCAATCGCTGGTCCGGTCGCAGCCTTAATGAACGCGCCCACACCGATGCCATGTACCACCCCTAAAGACTGATTTAAGCAGCTGTGCATTATAATAGTAACATTATAATAGTAGTATCGAGTTCCTTCACGTTTATACGTTGAAAAACTGACTCGTTTGGACTGCCACATGCCGTTTGGACACATAATTTGCTACTTGAACTAAACTCGCTACTGAACTAATGCTAATGTAAATCAGTAAACCATTTAAATACATTCGTTTTTATCATTATGACATTAATGTATTAGCTACGGAAGTTATATAGTATGAGCAGAGTGAACAAGTTGGAATTTAAAAAGAAAGATAACGACCACAAAATAAACGTTATAATTCTATAACCGTAAAATTAACAAAATGGATCTTTATTTAAACACAAGTTCCTAAATACGCCTAGCTAAAACCCGTCCTAACACTCCAAGCGCCCAAAATAAAATGACCGAGGAAATGAGCTCACCGCTTCAGCTGTCCGTCTGCCCCTCTTGCGCCTCGTGTCGTAATTCAGCCACCACGCCTACAATCGCAGGATTCTCCGTTAACACGGCCTCTCCTGACAGCGGCGCGTCCTCATCCGCTTGATTTACTGGTGGAGTAGCTTCACTGGACCCTGGTGGTCCTAAAGGAACATCTTCACGACCATTTTCATAAGTGCCTGAAACATTTACATTGTTTGCATTAGTTCTACGTTCATTTTGAGTCGTATAATTGAAGGAAACAGAGAACTCAGCGTGCCTCAGTACAGTAATACTCCACAAAGCTCTTGGATAGAAGAGCTATATCGTAATAATTAGCCATTTATCAGAAACAGAGCCTTCGGGTTGTTACTGACTCACATCGAGTCCAAGTACTGATTACTGTAAACATTAGGACAGAGCCCTCGGGATGTCTAAGTAATAAGCGTCACAAGCATCAAATCCTTGATCTGATGACACTCATCTCAACTTGTGATCATTAAGGCAGAGCCCTCAGGATTCCAAAGCCCTTTTGAAACTCACATGACAGAGGCCTCGGCATGTCCCAACTCAATCACCAAAAATATTTCATGCATGAAACAGAGGTCGACATGTCTCAAACAAGAAATAAATAGGTGAAACTACTTACTCTCAAAAAATGCACTGCACACATCAGACGTCCATTCTCCACACGTCCATGAGGCATTACATTAATAATGTGGTATGGGCCACGCATACATGCGTCTAACTTGCCCTTGGACTGGCTGCCTTTGTGCACAAAAACAACGTCATGAACAGTGAAACTACGCGGCGGCTTTCGTTTTTCATTAACGCGGGCGTCTTGTCCAACTCTGTTCTCGTCCAGAAGTTCGGAGGCGCGTTGTCTGGCCAGCTCACGCAGGGACTCCCGGTTGGGACTCGTTCCTTCCAGGGCCACATCGCGCACAATAGAGCGTAGGACGGGTGTCGTAGCTTGGCTGCCGGATAATAAATTCATAGGTGAATATTGAGTAGATTTATGCTTTGTAATGTTCAGAGTGAGCTGTAATTTGCCTAATACATCTGACCACTTTTCATTTCTAAAGTTAACTTCAACTCTTATCATGTTTAGAACGGTTCTGCAATATCGCTCAGCCTGACCATTACTTTGATATATTTCAGGTGTTATTAAGTATAGTTCTCCCCCCAATTCACGTACCCATGTTGCAAATGCTGAACTCTCATACATTCGCCCACGGTCAGCGACAGTTAATTTGGGCATACCAAACATTGATATTGCTGATTCAAAAACGTGTTTAAGTTTGTTTGCATCTTGTTTACGTATCGGATACAATAGGCAGAATTTTGTAAACGCGGCATCTATAATTACAACTTTAAATCCGTTAGAAACAGGGAGTGGCCCCAGAGCATTACTGGCATGGCTGAATGCATTCAAACGGCGTATTGGGCTTACTCCATAATTCTATTGGCTGTAACGGTTGTCTTGGAACTTTTTTATGAGATAAGCAGACAATACAATGCTGTACATATTTTTTTACAAATTTAGCAAGGCCAGGGAACCAGAAATGATTTAAAATTAGAGCAATTGTTTTATCTGTGCCAATGTGATGGTGTTCATCATGAAAAATTCTTAAAAGGCTGAGGCGATATCCTTTCGGTATATAGCACAAATAACTTGGTTCTTCACCAGTTTTTACATATTTGTAGTAAAGGACATCGTTTCACTTGATATAACGATTAGAATCGAGTTTACCCTCATCTAACTTTTCCAACAGAGAATGCGTTTCTTCGTCCGCAAACTGTGCCAAATGTGCCCAGTTATGTGGTTTCTGTATTTCAGACACATTTACTGGATTCCGACTCAGATAGTCAACATGGGATAAATTTATGCCTTTACGTACTCTAAATCAAAGTCGTAATCCTGTAAATACATCCACCACCTAGCAACTCTCGACAACAGATCACGCTTTCTTTGTGTAAGTTTTAAGGCGTTGCAATCAGTAACCACTTTAAACTTTATACCATTATGGTAGTGCTGGAAATTTTGTAGTGCTTTGATCACTGCCAACGTTTCCAACTCGTAAGAGTGGTAACGTGACTCTGCCCCCTGAGTTACTTTACTGAAATACGTGACAGGTCTTTTGCGTTTATTTATATCGGTCTGAAATAGCACCGCACCATATCCCACTCCAGAGGCGTCTGTGTGAACCTCCGTCGACGGATCAAATATTGCTAGAGCAGGGTCATTTGTTAAGCACTTTATTATGTCTTGACGAACGCACTCACGTTCCTCATTCCTTTGAAATGTGACGCCTTTGCGAAGGAGATGTGCAATGCAAGCTGTCCTGACTGAATAATTAGGTACATATCGTCTAAAATATCCAGCCAGCCCTAAAAATTGCGTCACTTGCTTAACGTTACCTGGGATTGGGGCGTTGGTTAATGAATCAACCTTGTGACGGCTTGGTCTAACCTGACCGTTACTAATTAATCTACCTAGGTATTCAATCTCCTCAGCGAGAAAAATACACTTTTTCAGGTTTATGGAAAACCCTGCCCGAGTTAACGTTTGTAAGACCTCTCGTAAATTTCATAACCCTTCATCTACCGTCAATGACGGTAATAACACATCGTCGACGTAAACTAAAACCTTGCCCGATTCAATAAACGTACGCAGATTAGGGCTTATAATACGTTGATAGACAACTGGCGCGTTGGCCAAACCATAAGGCATCTTTAAATACTCAAAGTGGCCTTCAGGTGTAACGAAGCCAGTTAACGGTATAAAATCGCTATCCATCTTAATTTGAAGAAAGCCTGTAGCCATATCAATACTGGTGAAGTATTTACTTTTACCTAAGCGGTCTACATAATCATCGATCAGAGGCAGTCGATAACGATCCTTTACAGTTATCGCATTTACTGCGCGGTAGTCCACGCACATTCTATCACTGCCATCCTTTTTCTTTACTAGCTATATTGGACTGGAATATTCAGATTCAGATTCCCTTATAATATTTTTGTTAAGTAGTTCCCGGATAATATCGCGTACACGCAACTTTTCATCATGAGATAGTTTATACGGTCTGTTAACTATAGGTGCACTACTATTAAGCTTAATATGCATAGAACCAGTATTTACAGTAGTTGTGGCTGTACCAGTAATAAGAAATTCTGAGAAGTCCGCGATAATTGATAACAAATGTTCCTTTTCAATACCTAACAACGGTGTTTGAATAAGAGGGTACATGTTCGATTCTATGGGTAATACCCGATCTATTCGCATAAGACGCTGCTGGCCTTTTGATCTTATGTTCGTAATTCAGTCTCTGTTTAGGACATCGGTACCAATAATGACAGGAGTACTCATATATTTATCGGCGATCACATAAAATTCAATTTCTAATGTTAATTCTAGAAACTCGACGGTCAACACGGTGTAATGACTTGATTGTATTTTCTTTTCGCCTAACCCACAAAACATACGAAATGACGGTATTTGTTTGCATTGGAAATGTTTGATAAGGCTATCTGAAATAACGGATACTACCGAGCCATTGTCTATTAATATGTCCACAGGTATACCTTGAATTACGGCTGTGGTTATATAATTTTTCTTATAGTCACCCTCTGTATTACGACAAAAATTAATGTTTGACTTCCGTCGTGACTCTGAACGTTGCTTTGTAAAACACTCTTCTACGCTATGACCCGATATTTTGCAAAAGGAACATATTATAGATTTGTTGGAAGCATTATTTGAAGTTGAATTGTTATTATTGGTACTGGGGGTAGATTGCGAAGATTGTGTACGAGTTTGTTCGTTCGTTTTGATACGTTTGTTCCAGGAATATTGTTTGTGACCGAAGCTACCACAGGAAAAGCACTTGGAACTAGTGTCACCATGATCACGTTTGCGATGGTCACCATTATGAGGCCTAGCGTCGGTATTACTTGTACGTTGATTAGGTTTACGATTAGAAGCCGATGTAGCAGGCTAAACATAAATCGAGGGAAAGCTGACTAAATCTTCTGGTTTCAGTTTGGAATTAGTCGCGACGGGACGTATTTATGGATCGGCTATACCGCGTATAACTATAGCAGTTATAAGTTCTTCACTTAATCCGCCTATTATTCGAAGACGTAATAATGATCGTCGTGCATAATCTGCATACGTAGTGTAATGGTCCGAATTGGTACTCATGACTTGAAATAAAATGTTAGCTACGTCTACCTTACGCGGACACAACCGCTTAAACTCTCGTTTAAAGTTTGACCAACTCCGATCATTTGTGGTCACTCATTTAGCCACTGTTTCGCGTCTCCTTTTAAACAATTTCCTATCCTAGCTAAGCATTCTCGATCATCCCAGCAATTTAAACTACGCACATGATCAACTTCCTTACACCAAACGTCAATATAATTAATAGCAGGGTCGAAATTAGAAATATAAAAATGGTGCGATCTTACCGTACTTAGCTTGCCAATCGCACTTACAATCCAGTCGGTCATTTTACCCATCGTATCGTTACAACCAGGTCAACTTTCAGCTACCGGAATCGACAAATCGGTAGTCGAGACACCGAGCAGCGATGGCGCGGGCGCCGCCGCTGCGGCGGGCGTTGGCGGTCGCGCGCCGGCGCTTGGCGACAACGTGGCGCCACCGCCATCGCACGATCCCCCGCGCTCGATGCCGTTACTACTTAGATTGCTACCCAAATTTTGCTCTAATGAATTAATACGAGTCAACATAACTTGAAGAGTTTGTTGCAAATCTAAATCTGGTGTACGGTCCCGCGTCATGCGGCTGATTTTACTTTTACTCCGTTTGGGCATTCTGCTAGTACAATATTCGAACTGCAGAACGTACCCGTGGAGGTCACTACTACAAAGAATTACCTAACTAAAATGCAATAACTCGTCAGAATGCCAAATCTCAGTGTAGATAGCTATGAGAGCTATCCCACTTCTAATATGAGCAGAGTGAACAAGTTGGAATTTAAAAAGAAAGATAACGACCACATAATAAATGTTATAATTCTATAACCGTAAAATTAGCAAAATTGATCTTAATTTAAACACAAGTTCCTAAATACGCCTAGCTAAAACCCGTCCTAACACTCCAAAATGAAATGACCGAGGAAATGAGCTCGCCGCTTCAGCTGTCCGTCTGCCCCTCTTGCGCCTCGTGTCGTCATTCAGCCGCCACGCCTACAATCGCAGGATTCTCCGCTAACAATAGTATATTAATAATGAATTTTGAACATCAATCATTCAATCTTATAGTATACAATCTTAAATATTTATATATCTAACACTAAAATATATAAATTATGTACAAGTACAGAGGAAAAAAATATATTAAGGAAGAGCTCATTGGGCATCAAAAAATTCATCCTCATCGCTGTCAGTTGGAAAAGTACCTAAAAGACTGGCAGCATTGCCACGTTGGGTGGCAATGCTGATTCTTTGACCTAAAAATTGGCCAGCCCTCTGGTCACGTGAAGAGTCGACCAACCGCTTGGCGATATCCCGAAATACTCGATGAGCACTCGGACCCCACGGCCGTAGTGTTTCAACCCCAAACGGCTCAAAAATATAGCTACCAATAAGGTTGTTATATTTGCACCGTTTGAGGTTTTCCGCACCTGCAGCAGCCGCCCCAGCACAGCGCACTGTGCTAGGAAGATGGGATGGCGCAAGGGTGTCGACGCCGGTTGCATCCCACACCAAAGGCCTTCTCACTTTAACTTCCAAGGCATTATGGTCATTACGTCTGGCCTCTTGCCATCGTCGCGTGCCAAGCCATTGGGTTCTAAAACAGCTGGGACCCCGGCGGTGACAAGAGCCCGACGAATGATGTCTTTAATGCTTGCGTGGCGTGCCAAACGACCAGCGTTCTTGCTGCAGGAAAGGCCATGGTATCCGAAACGGTCGACTGCTTCACTGCGGTGAAGCAGTCGACCGTTGTTTTGGTGGGCTCGGCGTCCGCAAAATTTCTAGTGTAACTTACAACATAGGCACTATGCTGGGTGACACCACTTTCCGGCTCGCTACAAGTTTGCGATTGGGCGCTCCTTGTGGGGCTCCACATCGTTGTCAGTGCGCTGACAACGATGTGGAGCCCCACAAGGCCGAACCCACCAAAACGAATGAGTAGCGTGCCTTGCAGCCACGCGCGGTCGTCCGGTGCCACATGTATGATTGATGGTAGAGTGCTTCGAATGATTTGGTCGATTTTGTCTAAAAGGTGTGGCTTCTTCCATAAAGGGGAAGAGCGGAGAGAATACATACAATTTTGACAGAAACAGCAGTATCTGATAAGGCTGAATGCCGAATGTAAGTTGATTTTAGAAGTCTATTTTAAAGTCTATCCGAGATTTCGTTGAAATGTTTAATTTTTTCATCAATGAAAGGTGAAAAACTGTCTTCTAAAATTGGAGAACCTAGGAGGTGAAGTGAACTTTTTTCCAAAACTTTGATATCCGGGGCTATTGAATTGAATTTCTGTATAGTCGATTGTCTGTCGGTATTGTCACAAGGGTAAATTTCACATTTTGAGTAGTTGAGGTCAAGGCCGATTAATTGAAACTGCTGCTTTAGGAATCGGAGATCTTTTAGAACAGTATCTACGTCGCCTCCTAGAATCCCATCATCTAAATACCATACATTAAATTTTGAATTTAGTTGTTGAATTATGGGGTGAATAGCTAATCTGAAAATTACTAGTCCGAGGGGATCACCTTGTTGGCATCCGACTGCAGATTCCAAAATAATAAGAATTTTGTTTAAACGAGGTGTACTAGGTACAATAATTATGAGTCAGCTAAACTTGGTGATTCATCAAACGTTTTTCAAGAAATTCCACTTTGTTGAAAGGAAAAACTCTCATAGACATGTATGTCCTCTAATACAACAAAAAAGCCACTTACGTATATTTTATAAAAATCTATTTGTCTAAAAACAGCTCAGTTTTTCAACAGCGGATGGCGCGAGATGCACGTCGCAGTACAAAGTTGTCATTCAACGCCGGCGCGCGGTGCGTCGGTTTATCACGTGTGAGACGCGCGCGGCATACAACGTCGCTTTATCTCGCGCCGTGTTTGCGTCGCAAATACACGTCGTGTCGGCTCGAGACGTCGCGACGTGGCGCACCTTTTTACAGACACCTACATTTTTAGAACGTTTTAGTTGGGTTGGGTTTTTAGTTTATTTACTGATCTTATTTCTTACTGTCATTGATTGCTGTCATTTTGGCAAATCCATTGTTATGATTGGTATTAACAATTTATTGCATTTCGAATTCTATGGTAGGTATTGAAGAAAAAACTAATTAAAATTATAGTCAAACTCGAAAATTGTTTTTTGCTGATCGTACAAAATGACAGCAAAACTATTAATTCATTATTATATTTTATTTCGGACCCATAATTATAGTCCATTTGGCATACACATGACTCAGAAAGTGTTAGTTCTTACATCTACAAGAAAAACAACAAACTATTCATTAATATGCCACAGGGGCATGCGTAGGTATTGAATGTCCCAGTATGGGGCTGTCCCACTGATCAGCTATAGTTTTCAGGATGCTGTTGGGGCTGGCGCGTACCCAGCGCATAATGGAAGCGCAACGCTTGCGCATGATGGCATGAAAGCCATCTATTAATACTGTAAAGGAGATCGGGCATTTTAGTATGGACACCATAAAATTAGCCCATGGAGAAATAAGTTATACAATCCAGAAAAATTGTATGTTAGGTTAGGTTGGAAATAATCACTCACTCCCCCGTTTGACGGAGCCCGCAGAGGCAGGCCGGCACCAGTGGAGGGCTGCGTTGAAGAGCTGCCCCCCCGGTGCACGGATTTAGTCAGTAGAAGTCTGACAGACCACATCTGGCTGGACATACCACAAACGTGTCCTTATATAAAAAAACATACTATAAGATTATTTGTTACAGCTGTAGTGGCAATCATGTCATTTGGTTTAAATAGGTATATACAAATTTAAATAGGTTAAATACAAATTCAAAATATTTTATTTCACTAAAATATTTTGAATTTGTATTTAACCTAACCTAACATTTTCCTGGATTGTATAACTTTTTTTCTCCGTGGGCTAAATTTATGGTGCCCATAGTAATTAAATATCCTACATTCATGAACTACTAAATGGACTAGGGATCATCAGCCGACGCCATTTGGACCACTTCCGCCCGTTGTTCTTTATTGCTATTAAAATTCTATGACATTGAAGCAAAAAATATTGAAATTAAAATGACAGCTAAACTCCATAATGAATGAAACAATAAATCTACTCAAATCACATAGTACTCAGATGTTATAATTATTAAACAGTTAATTTAAGCGTCCACAGCGGGCCTAATTAATATAAAGCGCCGCAAATAATCTGTGAGCACTGAATTAGTATAAATACGTGATATTTATCAACGAGCACCGATTGTGGCGATTTTTGAGAGCTCTTAGCATTAGGGCGCGCGGCCGCATAATCCCGCGAAATGAATGTTTGCGAAAAAAGGTCATACCGCGATGCGTGTTGCGAGGTGCGAGCCACGGAACTCTTATACATACGCATTTACACGCACAACATGACAATATTAGAGACATGGTAATATTACAGAGAACTTGCATGGAGATTGGTGAAAAATAAAGAGGGGCCTATGGGCCCATTAGCAGTGGGTGAAATCGGATGACAATGATGTTAACTTAGAGCTTCTGAAAAGGACTTCAATTGTTTTCCTTCGATTGTTTACAAAATTTTTGGAACTCATGGGAAGTACCCAAAATGTTTAGGCCATCTCAGGCCATTTTCAACATCGCACATAGCATGAGTGGAACTTCTGCACGGATGTTGTACGTGGTGCATGTTTGAATAGTAAATGTTAAACTGGGTCATACGATATGAGTGACGTCATTTGTCACGCTAAACGTCACCGTGTCGCACGCATCGCGCGTTACATCTTGTTGCACCGTAATAATAGACAGTTGGACACCGCGGGTTATGTCACGCCAGCATTATGCGCGGTGGTAATTAAGATGGACGGATGCAATAGCAATGTTAATTTATTACAATAAACTTTATTAGATAGTAAAAGTATAAGTAAATGTCTGTGTTACGAGTATGTAATCATTCTTCTATCTTTAAAAGGGAAAAAATAAAATAAATCATTGGTAGTAAATTTCTGTTTAGGCATCATCCACACTACACCATTATAATATTTCTGGCGACGCGACGCCAAAAAGCAAGTAAACTTCACACCACACTGTGTAGGGCATTGTGTAGCCCACAACAAGGGCAAGGGGAGACGCGCCATGTGCGCGCAATGGACCAAAACGCATCGTACAGTATCACAGTAATTAACAGCGCAGTCGTTAGTCAGTGATTACTTACTCGTACTCTGTGCTGCAGGGAGCGGACCCACTCTTAAATAAAATTGTGGTCGCAGTTAAGAGATTCGCTGACCTAAACATGATAGAGATGTATTTGTTATTGGTCACTGAGAAGGTGACGACGACAACTATAGCCTTCTAAAGTTAATATGTTTACACATCTGGCCGTCTTGCTGTTTTTTTTTTTTTGAGGTTGGTTTTTATCAAATAACTTCTCCCGCTCTGGGCCGAGCGGGAGGGCGTGTCAGACTCTTACTGATTAAAACCTAACCGTGTCCCTTCAGTTGCCTGTACGTTGCCAGGGGCCACGGTATCCCTTTCGGCCTTTCCCGCCACCCCGGCAGGCAGCGGTCATAGCGGACCCCTTCCGTTGTGCTGACATCTCTTTGAGGTGCGCGTGGAACACAACGCGCCGTCGATTCTGGCTGTGGTCCGTATCAGACGGCGAGCTACCCATTGCTCACCGTCCGCAAGCCCGCGCCTACGGTGACTGGGAAGCAGCCTGCGTTTCTCGACGCCCAGGGCGTCTTCTGCGGCGGCTAGGGGCGTGAGTGCGCGAGATTTGCCATATATTCATCAGATTGCTTTAAAAAAACATAAATCTGTTGCCTTCATCCCTTCCAGGGCATAATCTGGGAGGAAGAATAATGTCACTCCAGTCAAAACCAGATTTGCCACGAGACTATATACGTATACAAAACAATCATCACTAATATACAATATTCTAAATAAAGAACAAAACATTTACTTTATGACAAACCGCAAAAAACGCGCTCCATGCGCACACAAAATTAATTATTTTTTATTTTGTTTTGTTAATTTATTCTTGTTTTGGTATCCATTTTAATTTTGATTGTGATTTTGATGTCAATTTTGATTTCGATTTGAATTTTAATATAGTTAATTGACTCAGGCGTGACCTCGCAGCAATCCATTATAAAATACAATAGACGACGTATATTTAGTGAAATGAAATGAAATGAAATTGTTTATTCTGTAAATAGGATATCGGAATCACTTTTACACGTCATATAAATAAAAAGCTAGATGAGGTCGGTGTTTCCTATCTGAGTATTCTGAGAAGAAAGGCCGAAACAAACTCAGAGGTCGCAGTCTCTTTTAAAGTCCAGACATAATCTTGGTCAAGCCATGTGAGGACCATGTAGATTAGTGTCTGAAATGGTCTTTTGAGAAAAGAACCACACAGATTTGAGTGGACCTGTCCAGTCAGTGCAAGCATTTGTCAGTAATCGTGGAGCTCAACTCAGAACTTAAGGAGCTCAACTCGACGAAAAATACCAAAGACAGGATATTTGGGTAGGCCGCATCAACTACTCAAACTGCCAGACCATCATTAAAACTAACTGAGAAAGAAAAAAATAATGAAAACGAAAATAGAAATTAAAAAAATATCCACTTAGTCCTCACATTCACAATAATTAAAATAATATAATACTTTACAAAGTAATCGTGTCATGTTGAATATAATTTTCAACAATGTCAATGTGTATATAAAACTGGTTTATTGTGATGAATAATTAAAATGTCAAGTTTTATGGTTTTCACAAGGCTTAGCAGAGCGAGCAGCTCAGTCCCAAGCTTTTCTATCTTCTAAATAATCAGAAATTTTATAGTACCCTTTTTTACAAAGCTTGGTTTTAATACAGCTTTTAAATCGTTTAATGGGTAGGTTTCCAATGTCAATGGGAAGTTTGTTGTAAAAGCGTATACATTGACCCATGAACGAGTTGCTTACTCTGTGGAGACGCGTGCGATGCACAGCAAGGTTGTGTTTATTCCTGGTATTTAAACTATGAATATCGGAAATTTTCTTAAAATTTGATATATTTTTGTGTACATACAATAGGTTTTCAAAAATATATTGTGAAGCTACAGTCAGAATATTTATTTCTCTGAATTTCTCTAGAAGGGAACCTCTTGGACCTAGGTTGTAAATGGCTCGAACAGCCCTTTTCTGTAGAACAAAGATAGTATTAATGTCCGCATAGGTTCCCCAACGTAGTAACCTAATCCACTTAACTGTTCTTAAAGAGTCAGAAAGAACCATGTAAGAAATTTACACGTGTGACACCTCTCAACGCGGCATCCTCGGGGTGAAGATTGACTTGTTGCGAACCCAGACGCGTGAAGCCAATATCTGTGTATGAACCAGCGCTCTAGGCGTTGAGTCGCAATATTATGTGTCCCCGTTATTGAAGATATTGTGAATTTTCTACTAGACAAAGCTGTTACGAATTAACTCATAGTTACTGAAAATATTATTTAAAATATTATTTCCTTTCTGATATTATATGTCGTAAGATGCTTTGATAATTCGAATTTTCGCAAAAACCCTAGGGATATTGCGAAAACACGGATAATTAGACAATGGTGAAAACAGTTCAGCGAGCAACTTGGAAGTATTAAGTAATAGGTTAGGTTAGGCTAAAACTGTGACCACCCGCGCGCGAGCCGAGCGAGCGTAGCGAGCGGTGCTGCGGCAGCGGCCGGCGAGCGCTACTTCCAATTTGCTTGTCTAATTAACCGTGTTTTCGCAATATCCCTAGGGTATCACTAGGGTTTTTGTGAAAATTCGAATAATAACAAACGAAGGAAAACTATGATGCAATACACTTGTCTCGCTCTAACTCGCTCCATATTCGGCATAGGTTTATTCCTAGACGCCATCTCTTCTTTAATAATAATAATAATAATAATTGGAATTTGGTGTGGACAAATGTGCGGTCATGCATGTAAAGCGAGGGGAGATTATGGAATCCGTGGGAACACAGCTCGCGGATTCCATAAACCTTAGAGCCCTCTCCGCATCCGAAACCTATAAGTATTTGGGTATGTCGGAAGCGTTGGGCATCAATGTTACTGACATGAAGCAATCATTGAAGGAGCGCTTCTTTGGCCGCCTGAAGAAAGTATTTAATAGTTTTCTATCAGGCGGAAATAAGGTGCGCGTCTTCAATGGTTGGGTCATGCCGGTTTTGATGTACTCTTTCGGCATACTCAAATGGACTCAGACCGAACCCGACGCCCTGGATAGGAGGGTCCGTACACTGCTGACCGCAAACCGGATGCATCACCCACGGTCATCGGTAATGAGATTGTACATCCCGCGGAAGTGCGGGGGTCGACGCTTCTTAAATGCGAAGACCCTCCACAACCGCCGCGAGGTGTGCAATCTCAGAGAATATTTTTTAAAAGCCGAAGTGGGTATGCACCGTGATGTGGTGGCAGTGGACAAGGGGCTCACCCCGCTCTCCATGGCTAAAGAGAACTGGCACAAGCCTGTGTTACTTACTACAGATGACCGCAAGAAGGTATGGCAAAGCAAGGAGCTTCACGGGCGCTTCTATCGGGCTCTTCATGAGCCCGATGTAGATTTCCTAGCATCCGTATCCTGGCTACGTTTCGGTGACCTTTTCGGAGAAACCGAAGGTTTCGTCTGTGCAATTATGGACGAAGTTATCTTGACGAATAACTACCGGAGATAGTGGTGATAGACCGATTAGCGCGCCGCGCAATGATAGTCGATGTTACCATTCCACATGACGGGAACCTCGTGAAAGCTGAGAAAGAGAAACAAATAAAATATCTCGACTTAGTACACGAGGTTGTCGACATGTGGAATGTGAGCTCGGCTATCATTGTGCCGATTGTCGTAACGGCCAATGGCCTGATTGCCGAAAGCCTCGACCAACATCTCTCGAGGCTGTCGTTAGGCGGTTGGATCAAGGGCCTGATTCAGAAGGCAGTACTCCTCGATACGGCTCGCATTGTGAGGAGGTTCCTGTCTCTGCAGCCCTAACCACCAGTAGCTTGGACCCTGCTCCCGACACCGGTGGAACAGTATTTTTTATATTTTTAAATGTTTTTAATATAGTTTTTAAGAAATATTTAAAAATGTATTTTATATGTTAGAATTTTAAATAAAGGAAATAATAATAAAAATATTTATTTACTCAAAAACAGTAGGTAGATACAGTACATTCTTACAAATATAAGGGTTTCAGTTTAATTATAGATAAGAGAATGAGCATCCGCAGCTGAACTAGGCGTGAGCCTGTATCTCAGCTAACAGCGCCGTTTCCCCTCAGAAACAATATACTAGGTAACCTAAATTAGCAAGATGCAAGAGTTTAGGACCATTACAAATCAAAGAGAAATAAGAAATTAAGGTAAAACTAAACTTAAATTACTAACAATTTTTTTTTTTTTTTTTGTGTTTGTGAGGATTTGTGTGTGAGGATGAGAGGGTGAGTGTGCGTGTGTGTGGGGGTGTCTGTGTGTGTATACATATGTCTTCATGATAAATGCACAGGAGTAGAGTGAATATACATATAATACAAACAAAAAAATTAATTTATTATTTGAATAAATTTTTCAGTGTCTTCGTATGATAGTTTCATTAAAAATTCATATGCCTTCTTTTTACAATGGAATTTATTAAGAGAAAAAATATTTATGGATTTATTAATTTTATTGTACACATGTGGTGCTAGAAAGACGAAGAATCTCTTTATGAAAGAGGTTTTAGGTTTATGTATGCGGACCACAACGTCATGTTTTCTGCGTTTCTTTGTGAGATCAGTATCATATATAAGTTCACCATGATGTTTTAGTAGAATGTTGAGTAAGAACAATTGTCTCACTGTAAGGACTTCGCATGAGTTGTACAAAATGTTTGTGGGAAAGCGAATTGGGCAAAAACCTAAACTTAGATTTTGTACAGTACCTAAACTTAGATTTTGAAAAGCATTTATCGAGAGGCATACACTTCAGCCTCAATTTATGCAGGTCTTGGCTAAGAGAGATATTGCGTATAGATTATAAATTAAAATTAATAACATACAATAACACAAAGATGTCCGTCACTCAAAAAAATATGGTGAATAGTTCCACACAAACAGATTTAATTGATTTTAATAGCAACCATGATGCCTCAAATAGCAAACACGAACAAAATGAAAACCAAAATATAGAGACAAAGAACACAGTTTCTGAATGTTGTACTCCATCGATTTCACCAAAGGATAACAATTTTTTTCGTGTATAATCACATTAATATATTACATCAGAACATCAATGGTCTAATCAGTAAATCAGATGAACTCTCGTTATACTTAGATGAATTGAGCCGTAACAATAAACATGTTGATGTCCTTTGTATCACAGAACATAATATGATAAATGAGGATACTTATTATTACTTAGGATTTGAAGCATCAAAGCCAAATCGTCGAGTCAAGCGACCTTTGGACTGCCAAGCTGCTACGACCACGCAGACACATAAAGACGAGCAAAATTACAATTAGAAGCGCAGATTCACCAGCATAATTACGCAAGGGCCTTCAATCTTATTGATGTGAAAGGACAATAGAAGATTTTGGAAGAACAAGCGGACATACGGTGCGTTTATCAAGTTCCAGTTTTCAAGAGCTGCTGAGTTCATAAGTGTAATACCGTTTTGTGATCTGATTCCAGTGAGGGTGTTGGTGAGGGTTGCCCATTGCGCAGAGCGACACATTGTCTGATCGTGTCACTACTAGCACAAGCCGTTTTCACACGCAGTCACTTTGCACGTGAGTACTCCATTTTTCACGGGCCACCGGGATGCCATTAATGGCTGATGAAGGGAAGGGTCCTAGCAAAATACGTGATAGGTCCCCCTACAGAACTATTAGTGATGAAAAAACTGAGCAAATCATGCGCGATTTGGTTAGGAAACGTGGTATCGTTAAGGGTAGGTTAACTAAACTTTCTAATTATATAAATACTATCAGTGTAACAACAATATCTAGTGAGTTAAAAATAGATTTAAAATTACGTGTAAAGGGTGCTGAGATTTTATTTAGTGAATTTAATGAAATACAATCAAAACTTGAAGAACTAGTTTCCGATAGTGATATAGATGATCAGTTAGATCAGCGCCAACAGTTCGAAGACGGCTACTATAATACTATTGCCCGAGCTGAATCCATTCTTAGCGTCAGTGAAGAGGTCACTGATTGTTCCAAACAGTGTCAGCATATAGACAGGCCAGTGTCAGTTAAATTACCAACCATCATGTTGCCTACGTTCGACGGCGTGTATGAA
The DNA here is from genome assembly GCA_947364205.1 of Agrochola lota. Lineage (NCBI taxonomy): Eukaryota > Metazoa > Arthropoda > Insecta > Lepidoptera > Noctuidae > Agrochola > Agrochola lota. Next base: position 20,039,920 of record OX376237.1, on the reverse strand, counting down.
CACTGGCTCGAATATAGGGACACGTTTATATCTTTGGTGCACAATTCGACTGAGATTAGTAACATTCAAAAATTCCATTATCTAAAGTCTTCGCTCAAAGGAAGTGCCGAATCAGTTGTAAACGCGCTACAGATTTCTGCAGCTAACTACTCTGTGGCATGGGAATTACTCCTAAATAGGTACGATAATGATAGGTTATTAGTGAATAGTCACCTAAAAGCATTGTTCTCAATACAACCATTGAAAGAGTCACCTTCACTAATTAGAAAACTTATAGATACAATCATAAACAATTTACGCGCTTTAAAAACCCTTGATGAGCCAACAGATACCTGGGATACGCTTATAATATATATAGTTGTCTCTAAGCTCGATATAACCACAGAACGGGAGTGGGAACAACATAGAGGTTTATTGTTGGCAAACACCCCTCCTAGAACTAAATTGAAGGTTGACAGTTTGATTAACTTCCTTAAAAGTAAGGCTGATTTGTTGGAAACATTAGCATTATCAATATCACACACAAAAGATCACCATAAGACAGAAACAAAAAATATCAGAGGTAATATAGCACACTGTAATGTTTCCTCAAGTAACCCACCGTCAACAGCAGGCCGTAAAGCGCGTAGATTGTGCGTGGTATGCAAAGGTAAACACCCAATTTACACTTGTACACAATTCATTAATATGAACTTACTAAGCAAATTAAAGGTTGTCAAAGATAACAACTTGTGTGAGAATTGCTTGCGCTCCGGACACACTTTAGACGGTTGCTTGTGGGGACCTTGTAAACAATGTAACATGAAACATAATTCACTTATTCATCCTAATGATTCCAGCCAATCTAGCTGTACCGTGACAGGTACGACGACTGCGGCGGCAGCGGCAGTGGCTAGCGCACAATGCGCGCCCCCACCACGCGTCTGTGAGACAGTACATGATCCTAATAACGTAAATCAATTCATTCAAGTTAGCAATGTTCACACTGATACACACACACATACGCAATGCATAGACGTGCAACCGGTTCTCTTATCTACTGCATTAGTTGAGATTCCTGATAAACATAATAATTATCATGTCGCATGTGTATTACTCGACAGCGGTAGTCAGAGCTGCTTTATTACAAATTCGTTTTGCGAATTGTTAAATATTCCACTAATACAGTCCACTCATGAAATACGAGGAGTAGGTAATTCGGTATCACATTGTACACAAACGTGTGATCTAGAAATCAAATCACGTATTAATTCCTACTCAATTCACATTAAATGTTTCGTTCTATCTGAAATAACGGCCACATTGCCTGCTATGCAGGTACAAAGCACACAGTTTAGGATTCCTGAACACCTGCAGCTGGCAAATACGCGATTTTTAGGGCCGCAAAAGATAGATGTTTTAATAGGCGCGGATCGATTTTGGGACTTGCTTATCGATGGCAAGATGCGTTTACCGAACGGTCCGTTCTTACAGAACACGAAATTAGGTTGGATAATATCGGGTCCTATTAATAATACACATCATAATAATGGACATGTCCAATGTAACTTCACTCAATCCATGGACAATCAGCTACGTCAGTTCTGGGAGTTGGAGGAGTTACCCAAGCTTCGGAATACACACACAGACGATGAGCAGGTCTGTGAACAGTCTTTCATCACAACCACTACGCGCAATAAAGATGGACGATTTTGTGTTCACATTCCTCTCAAAGAGTCACCCGACGCTTTGGGTGAATCATTTCCCCAGGCAAAGCGGCGTTTTTTGTCCTTAGAGAATAGGTTATTACGCGCACCTATTAGCTATAAGAAGTTATACACTGATTTTATACACGAATATATCAACTTGGGTCACATGACTCGGGTTGATTCTTACACGAGTCCTTACTATTTTATGCCGCATCACGGCGTTTTTCGAGAACACAGCACGACTACGAAGCTTCGTGTAGTATTCGACGCCAGTGCTGCGACTAGTAACGGCAAATCTCTCAACGATATCCAGCTTGTAGGACCTCCTATTCAGGGAGACTTGCTGGGTATTTTGCTACGGTTCAGACAATTTAAATTCACTGCAATTGCAGATTGTGAGAAGATGTACCGTCAAGTCCTTGTTGATCCCTCTCAACGTGACTTGCAACTTATTATGTGGCGTGACGATCCGACAAAACAGCTCGAGTTCTATCAGCTGAGCACCGTAACATACGGCACAGCGTCGGCGCCCTTTCTCAGTGTTAGGTGTCTTAAGCAATTAGGAGCTGACTGTACGGACCCCGAGGTAAAAAGGGTCATAACTGACGATTTTTACGTAGATGACCTTCTGACCTCGTGTGACGACAAGGTCAAACTACTTGACATATGCAAACGTACATCAGACATTCTTAAGTCCGGCTGCTTTCCGCTCCGCAAATGGACCTTTAACTTTGAACTCGACGGTACATCAGCTTCAACGAAGTCACAGTCTGATCACAGTATATTTCGTGACTTAAATTTAGGTGATAATAGTCAATGTAGAACATTAGGTATAGGTTGGTGTAGCATCGCGGACGAGTTTAATTTCCATACGCAATTTCAAAACAGCGCCAATCCTGTTACTAAACGCATAATTCTGTCAACTGTTTCTCAGATATATGATCCATTGGGATTGTTGAGCCCTTCTGTTATCATCGGCAAGGTATTATTGCAAAAACTTTGGCTATTAAAATTAGATTGGGATGATCCGCTTCCCACTGATGTCGTGCGAACATGGAACCGGTTTGTTGACAGTCTTTCTTATCTTCACACCATCAAAGTTCCGCGACACGGCTTCCAATGTGATTCTACTCGGACTGAGTTACACATTTTTACAGACGCGTCACAAACTGCATATGGCGCGTGCGCTTATGTACGTAGTGTAGGTATTAGTGAGGTGACAGTGAAATTGCTTATTTCGAAGGGTAGAGTGGCTCCATTGAAACCCGTTAGTATACCGCGTCTGGAACTGTGCGGTGCGTTGCTGGGTGCTAGGCTGTTTGACAGGATTAACAGTTCACTTACTCGTAAATTTGATGACGTCACATTTTGGACCGACTCGACTATCGTGTTAGGTTGGTTACGCATGGCACCTAATTTGCTTAAAACTTTTGTGCAAAACCGAGTTGCTGAAATAAACGAACTTACGAGTGTGTTTTCTTGGCGACATGTAAGTGGAAAAGATAACCCTGCTGACCTCGTTTCGCGTGGTGTGAGTCTTGAAGACTTGGCTTCATCCACATTATGGTGGGAAGGCCCTAACTTTATGCACGGCCTTAACTTTGATAGAAATGTTAATGACATCTCGCCTAAAGAGTTACCTGAACTCAAAGCAAATGTTATAAAGTCATTATTAACAAAAAATACTACACTCGAAACATTTTTTCCATTCAATAGGTTTTCGCATTTTAATCGCATGAGTCATGTTGCTGCCTATGTACTACGCTTTATTCACAACAGCTGTGCGCTCAACAAAACAAATCAGCTGACAGGTACGATCACTGTTATTGAGTTAAGACATGCCATTAGTACACTTGCACGATTATCACAAATGGAATCATTTCCAGTTGAGTATAGTTTACTAAAAAATGGAAAAGATATCAAGTCAAGCGTTAGTCTTTCGAGTTTAAATTTGTTTCTAGATAGTGATAATATAATTAGAGTGGGAGGTAGGATAAAGAACTCGCCCGACTTTGATTATAGTAAAAAACACCCGATTCTTTTGTCTTCTGTACATCACTTTACACTTCTATTGTTTAGGCACGAACACAACCAATCTATGCACTGCGGACTTCAAGCGTTACTTTACCGTTTGCGTGAGAATTGGTGGCCACTGTCTGGTAGAAACCTAGCTAAGAAGGTGACGCAACAATGTGTCATCTGTAAGCGCATTCGAGGTAAAACATTAACCCCACTCATGGGCAACCTACCTAAAGAACGGGTAACCGCTAGTTTTCCTTTCATTCGCACAGGTGTAGACTACGCAGGGCCGGTGTTCATACAAAACCGAAAAGGCAGAGGCGCGAAACTAATTAAATCATACATTTGTCTGTTTATCTGTTTCACGACGCGCGCAGTCCACTTGGAATTAGTTAGTGACCTCTCTTCTGATGCATACTTACTTGCGCTTAAGCGTTTCATTTCACGGCGCGGGAAGCCGTCAGAAATATTTTCGGACAATGGACGCAATTTTGTAGGCTTAAGTAATGATTTTGCTCAGTTTTTATTAAAATGTAGAAAAGATATTATTGATTACGCAAGGGTTCAACAAATTCAATTTTCTTTTATTCCCCCATATTCCCCGCATTTCGGTGGCTTGTGGGAAGCTGGGGTCAAGTCATGCAAGTACCATCTTCGCCGAGTAGTGGGCAACGCTCACTTAGCCTTCGAGGAACTCACTACAGTGTTATGTCAAATCGAAGCGATGTTGAACTCTCGACCAATGACTCCCTTGTCTTCGGATCCTCGAGACTACCTTCCCCTCAGCCCTGGACACTTTTTGATCGGACGACCACTCACCGCACCAGTCTGTGAAGATGACCTGCGAGACTTGTCCGTTCATAGATTGACTCGCTACCAGAGAGTGGAACAGATCCGGCAGCAGTTCTGGTCACGCTGGGCCAAGGAATACATCTCGGAGCTACAAACTAGAACCAAATGGAGGAAAAATATGGCAGACCTAAAACCTGACACGCTTGTCATTATTAAAGATATCAACCTTCCGCCGCTGAAATGGCAATTAGGTCGGATCATGAAGACGATACCTGGCAACGATGGTATCTCACGAGTAGCAGACATTCAGACATCATCAGGCATCGTGAGACGGCCATACACGAAGATCTGCCCTCTGGTCGAAGATGAATAAATGGAAATTTCAATTGTAAGCTGATGCTTTCAAGGCCGCGGGCATGTTTGGGATGAATATCCAAACGGAATTCGGTCGCTTCATCGTAAGCCAATCACAGCGCAGCTAAATGACGTGATGGCTTGTTGTGATTGGCCCGTTTGTTCCTATCCTTTTTCCCTCGATCGCTGTATAAAATTATAAAATACACATTCGCTAACGACCATTGTAACAGCAACTAGTTCTTTTATTTAACCTAAATACCCATTAAAAGACCCAAAAGGTAGCAGCTAAACAAGCAAGTCAATCACACCAGAACACATTCAAACATATTCACTGAAAATTTCCAATTACTCATTAATTTCATCTTACTCTAGGCACAATAGAAATGGAGGGGCGTGCATATTGGTGCATGATAATCAAAAGGCTAAAATCTATGACATAAAGGAACATACTATAAGAAATATTTTAGAGGGTAGTGCCATTGAACTCCTAGAGCATAATATTGTTATAATCAACATTTACAGACCCCCCAGCAACAAACTAGAAAAATTAAACATATTTTTGTCTAAATTTAACGAAATACTCAATAAAACTTGTTTAAAAAGTAGGAAAATAATTATTTGTGGCGATTTTAATATCAATAGACTAAAGAGAGATAAAACGGTAATAGAATTGGAGCAACTACTGGCTAGCTATAACCTTAAACTAATGATTAACGAACCCACGCGATTATGTAGTAAAACATGTATTGACAACTTTATTTGTAATAAAAGGGGCTCCAGGTATGAAATACTAGAGCTAGCGCTCTCGGATCATACTGCTCAACTGCTGCAATATCCAGTCAAAGAAAGTCTTAACATAACACATTGGTACACACATAAACGAGACTATAGCGCCTCCAACACGGATAAGTTCGTTGACTGTATCCAAAACCTTGCCTTTGATGAAGTTTATAATGCAGAAACAGCAGATGATGCTTTTAGCAGATTCCATGATTTATTAAGACTGTTATATGATCTCTGTTTTCCTTTAATAAAAGTCAAAATCTCTATAAACATACGACCAAAATGGATATCAAAAGGTATCAAAGTTTGCTCCAAGCGTAAACGTCAATTACTTTGGAAATACAGGAAATCACCAAGCCAACAATTTAAAGATACATACAAAGTGTATAATAAAAGATTAAAAACAATAATTAAATTAACCCAAAAATCTCAAAATGATTACTATATTAAAACCTCAGTAAATAAAGCTAAAGCTACGTGGAAAGTTATAAATAATTATAAAACAAATGTCCACCAGCAGTTTAAAAAAATTCACAAAATAAATGTAAATAATATAATAATCACAGATCCAATTGCTATAGCGAATGAATTCAACACTTTTTTTACAACTCAGGTACCAAATAAACACTCCATTAACAAAAGCCCTCACTATAAAATTACATATAATAATTCAAACTCACTCTTTATGAGCCCGTGTACTCCAGAGAATATCGTTCAAATAATAAAATCCTTAAAAAATACAAATAGTGCGGGGTATGATGGAATATGTACTAAAATAATTAAGGTAGTGGCCGAAATAATAGCGCCAGTACTGTGTTATATAATTAATAAATGCATTGAGGATGGGGTCTTTCCATCAAAATTAAAATTATCCGTTGTCATTCCAATATTTAAAAAACAGGATAGAGAAAATATGAATTGTTATAGGCCAATATCTCTAATACCTATCATATCAAAAGTTTTTGAAAAAGTTATCTATAATAATCTGTATAACTATATGGAAAAACATAATATCCTTGCGGAAGAACAAATGGGTTTCAGGAAAAATAAAACGATTAACAACGCATTTCACACTTTCCTCAAAACCGTACTAAAAGGAATGGATGGTAAAAAACATGTCTCAGCACTTTATATGGATATGACAAAGGCCTTCGACTCCGTCAATCATGAACTATTGTTAAATAAATTAGAAGTGTATGGAATACGGGGAAACGCAAGAGATCTCATAAAATCGTATTTAAGTAACAGAGAACAACAAACTGAAATATCAAGCATTTCACAAATCACAAAAGTCGAAAAGAAGAATTTGTCAACACCAATAAAAGTCTACAAAGGTGTACCACAAGGGAGTATTCTAGGTCCTCTGCTTTTTATTATTTATATTAACGACCTTCCAATATCCATCAAATCTTCCATGGTTCTATATGCTGATGATAGTACTGCAATAGTTGTATCTGAAGACCCTACGACACATGAACATGAAATGAACGATACGCTATCATCTATAGTTAACTGGCTAAATTTAAATCACCTTAAAATAAACCTAACTAAAACATATATAATGACTTTCAAAAATAAAAATTCAAAATTAAATAAATTCAATATAAATTATGACCAAATAAACATAGAAAAAATAAATGCTACAAAGTTTCTTGGACTACACATAGACTCAGACATGACATGGAAGACACATATTGATCAAGTATGTACAAAACTAAGTCGATATTCATATGCCATCTATATGCTTCGTAAAGTGGTAAATCAAAGTGCACTTCTATCTGCTTACCACGCTTACGTTGGTTCGACACTAAGATATGGTATAATGTTTTGGGGGAATGCCACTGAGAGAGAAACTGTCTTCAAAGCTCAAAAGAAATGTATCAGGGCAATATGTGCTTTAAAACCTACAGATACTTGTAAACCACATTTTATAAATTTAAAAATATTGACATTCCCATCGCTGTATATCTATGAACTAGCACTAGACATTAGAAATAATATAAACAAATATGAGACGCTAAAAAGTACAAGACTTGCCAGTACGCTTCGTGCAATACGCCATAGAACGGTTATGTTTGACAAGAGTGCATTTTGTATGGGCCCTAAAATATATAATAAATTACCTGATAATATAAAAGAAGTAAATAATTTTATATCATTTAAGAATAGATTAAAGACTTATTTAATTAATAAAGCTTATTATAACGTTAATGATTATTTGAATGATAAATGTAATTAAATTTTTAAGTTAAGAAATAATAATAAAATTATATTATAAATGAATGTCGTAAATACCCCAATAATTATATTTTCTATAGATAAGTGTATGATTAATATTTGCACACCTATTAAGGTAGGATATGGTTAAAGATCTTCAGTTTTATGTGTCACCTCATGTACCTACCCATATTCAAGCAAATAAATGATTTGATTTGATTTGATTTGAAAAAGTGTAAACTTTTAGAATTGCACGCTGAGCTATCTCAAGGCCTTTTAGAGTAGTTTTGGCAGCTCCTCCCCATACAATTATGCCGTAATTAATAATGGATTGACAAAGAGAGAAATAAACTTGTTTTAATAATTTGAGATCAGCAACATGTCGCAAAGTTTTAAATATATAAATTAGTTTTCTTACTCGTCCCGATAAAGCTTTAATATGGGCCTTATAGGATAAATTATGGTCTATAATTAATCCTAAATATTTCATATTGTTGACACGTTCTAGAGGTACACAATTACAGTTATCCATTCCAGGATAATTGTGAGGAATAAGGCAATGTTTTGTAGTAAGAAGTTTAGGTGGATTTCGTATGCTGGAAGTCAAGTATTTAGTTTTATCACTGTTCAGTGTAAGTAAATTATTTTGTAGCCATTCTTTTACAAGATCAAGTCCACATTGTCCAACGTTAAATACCTCATCCCAATTGTCGGCGTTGAATATGAGAGCAGTGTCATCTGCGTAAGAGATAATTTCGCCTTGGGGTATAGATAGGTTCGTGAGGTCGTTTATATAAACGAGAAAGAGGGTAGGTCCCAAAATGCTGCCCTGGGGAACTCCGTATGTAATAGGAAGATAAGAGCTAGTGCAGTTTCCTATTCTTACACACTGGTATCTTTCCGACAGATAGCTCTCAAAAAGTTTGAGTTGATTGCCTCTTATACCGAAATTCTCGAGTTTTCGCAAAAGGATGGGGACCGAGATCGTGTCAAATGCTTTGGCCAGATCCAAAAAGATGGCAAGGCATTTCTTTCCAGAATCTAAATTTGTAGCTATACAATTGTTTAATTTAAAGATGGCATCATCTGTGCTTCTATGCCTCCGAAAGCCAAACTGTGTACAAGAGAGTAGGCCCTCGCCCTCCAAGTAGCTAACAAGTCTCTTGTTTAGTAGTTTTTCAAAAACCTTTGACAAAGAGGGTAGGATCGATATCGGCTTGTAGTTATTAACACGATCACGGTCACCTCCTTTATGAATAGGGTGAACCTCAGACAGTTTGAGATTTATCGGGAATACACCATATTCTAAGCACCTGTTGTAAATAAACGTGAGAGGAGGAACTAAAAGCTCGATATTACTTTTTATTAGGTTCGATGAGATATTGTCACAACCTGTGGCGCAGTTTGATTTTAATGTAAGGATTGTACGGGTCACTTCTTCTTCCGTCGTTTTTTCACATACAAATGATCGCGAATGGGAGTCACATGAAGACATAGAGGACCAATTATTAGATGTTGACGGAGAAGGGTTAAGAGGATACTTTTCTGCCAACGATTGACCTACTTTTACAAAGTGCTCATTAATAATATCAAGTGCGGTGTTGTTGGAGTCACTCAGTTTTAACAATTCCTCTGGATAGTCAATGTTTTTGACACAACTCGTAATTGATTTTATAGTCTTCCAGAGTTTCTTGGGATTATTCTTTGCAGTATCTAATTGAGTTTTCTAATATGCTCTTTTTACTTTCTTTAAAATTTTGGTACAGAAATTGCGGTATCTAATATATGATGTTTTTAGAATGACATTATCCGGAGCCGTTTAAGGGACAATCATGTTGCGGTATCGCGCATAGCTATAAAAGTGTGGAGAGCGAACATGATTGTTATTTTATCTGTTGCAAACATATGAGAGCCAACTCTGTGCGGTAAAAACCAATCAAATAAGGTGCTGGGTCGAAACAGATTTGTATGGTTGTTTTCGAAATTGTGCAGGACAATGTCTGTGTACTATTCAGCACCATCCAGTGTTGGCTCATATACAGGGATTGGCTTTACGCAACCCGGACCCGTCGTGTTGACACGTCAAGAGTTAAGAGCAGGGTATGACTCTTTAAGAACAGTTAAGCGGATTAGGTTACTAAATATACGTCTATTATTTTTTTGAAATATTTTTTGGTTATTTATTTTGATTTTAATTAGGATTTTCATTCTTATTAACATTTTTAATTGTGATTCTGATTTTAATTTAAATTTGATTTTGAATTAATATTGTTATTAATTTTTATTTTGTTTTTGATTTTAATGTAATTTGGATTTTGACTTCAATTTTTATTTTTATTTTGTTATATGGTATTGATTTAGAATCTGAATTTGTTTTACTAAATTTATTTTTAAATTGCTCACTTATGTATTCAAAAAACTCAAAGCTTTTATTTCAAATAAACCAATTACAGGCACTTTTGAATTGTCAAGGGGTCGGTCAGTCAGAAACATGAAGCTAGTTGCCCATTCCAATGCGTAGTAGGTTCATATGGAGAAGAACGGGTAAGAAACCCCACGGACACTTTTTTTTTAAATCAGAATATGGTTACAAAATATTGCTTACATCATTCATGTTGTAATTATGCACGTGCACGTTAAAAGCGTCCGTAATAAAAATACAAAAAAGAAAAACAAATAAGCCACCTAAGAGATGACCAGTCCCCAATGACGGCACCCGTTCACGAACATGACGTATGGATCAGCACCATTTAGCTCAACCATTTTAAAGGAAACTTAATGATCTAACACACACGCCGCCACCAGCGAGACATGTGAGTGAGCATGACATACCCTGAGCCGCAAGGGCACATTCTAGTCAATGAAAGACGTACCCAGTAAATGGTAGCTTTAAAGTAGGTACATAGTGCTCACACATATGTTATGCAATTATATAATACTAAGAGATTGAATTTATATAATCTAAAGATAGTTTTACAATTTTCAGCACCTCCAATAATATTTTCGAATGCTAATCAATTAGTTTATGCGCCCGTGTGGAGCTGGATCAGCGTTGAGCCAAGCATTTTTGTCAGCGATGTAGTCCCCCAACTTATAATATGCTTGGCAGCATAGTGTGGGTTTTATACAAGATTTAAATTTCGTTTCATTCAGGTGGAGTATGTGGGGAGGTTTTATATTGTAACATTTTAAACATTTCAGACTGGCTAAAGTAGACTCATCCTTCATGCGTTCATGAAGGATGAGTCTACTTTAGCCAGTCTGAAACCCGGTTAAACTAATTGGTCCCTATTTCTAGTGCTATATTTGTGTCTATCACCTCTTTTACTGAAAATAACGTACATGATGTTTTCATAGACATATTGACAAGGTACCGCCATGATGTTAATATCTTTAAACAGTTCCCTTAGAGAATCGCGTCTGCGGAGACCATCTATTACTCTGATGGCTCTATTCTGCAGAATAAAAATAGACTCGATATCTGCAGCCCGTCCCCATAGTAAAATACCGTAAGACATGATACTATGAAAGTAACTGAAATAGACTAGCCTTGCGGTATCTACGTCAGTAAATAGACCGATTTTTCTCACAGCATATGCTGCTGAGTTTAGGCGTCCTGCAAGACATGTTACATGAGGACCCCATTGCAGCCTTGCGTCGAGCGTAATCCGCAAGAAAACAGTTTTATCGACGAATTCTGATTTCTCCCTATTCACAATCACTACTTTTAACATTCATCATTATTAGCAGTGAACCAATGTTGGACTTGCAGTAGGGCGCTATTTACGTCGTCAAGATTTGATGCACGTCTATTTATCTTAAAAATCAAAAGTATTGTCAGCAAATAATACCATTTATGGTTGTTTTTTTTAATAAATGTGGTAGATCATTGATATTATATACAGGGTGTTTGGCAGAACGTTGAACATACGAAAATGGTGGATAGGTGGGGTCATCTGCTACTTACTCAGCCCTAATTTATTTGGCCCTGGCCCACGGGATATTTTTTTAATTTTTTTTTGTCTTTCTTCTTGTTTCACCACTTTCTTAACTTTAAAGTGTAATTTTTATTAAAAATGGGTAAAACAGGCAATATTTAGTATTTTTTTTAAATCTTTTATGTTGACAGATTCTTATAAAATTATTGCTTTATTCAGATGTTAGCTAGAAAAAAAGTTATGAGTCCTCAAACTTACAGAAAGATGTAAAAAATACTTAAATCTTAATTTCCACTTGCATTTAAAAAAAAACAAAAAATGATTGAGGAGTTCCAATTCTAGCAAAACATCCCTAGTGTGTGAGCTTTCTAATGGTATGTAATTTGCTTTTATAAAAAAAAAACTTTAAGAGTTATGTCATAATTTTTTCAAGTAGGACATTTTTGACGAAACTCTACCTTTACGGAAAGTGAAATGTTTTACGAAATTTAATACTGCAAAGTTGGTGAAAATTAAATGATCGATTGAAATTATGCTGTACCAGTTAGGTGCATTAATGAAACAATTAAATAATTTTAAATAATTTATTTAAATAATAAATCACAGATGTTCGAATTGACGCCCTTCATTTACAATACAGGCGCGGCATCTACGTCTGATTTCTACAGTTGTTGTGCGCAGCAGCATCTCCTGTCGCATAACTTCGAAAGCAGCATTAATTCGATTTATTAAATCTTCTGGACTTTCTACTTCTGTAGTGTAAACTAGTTCTTTTGCCCTTCCCCACACGTGAAAATCGAGCGGAGTGAGGTCGGGCGATCGCGGAGGCCAGGGAATTGGTCCTCCCCTGCCAATCCACGAATTTGGGAAACAATTATCCAAATGCTCACGTACGATCAGACTAAAGTGAGCTGGGCAACCATCGTGTTGAAAGACAATAGGCCTGTTTATGTCTACTTGGAACACTTCTTCCATTAATGGTGGTAAATCATTGATCAAAAAATCCAAGTAGTTGTTCGCATTAATGTTGTCGGGCAAATAATGAGGCCCTATTAGCTTATCGCCAATCACTCCTGCCCAGACATTCACACTGAATCTCCTCTGGAAGCCCCTTTGTCTCTTCACGTGTGGGTTTTGATTTTTATGTGACCAATGGTGTAGATTGTGATAATTGACAATCCCTTCTTTGTCAAATTTGGACTCGTCCGTCCACAGAATACTTTTTAAAAAGTTTCCGTCGTCCACATCGGTATGCAGCAAATGGCGACAAAATTGCACACGTCTCCCAAAATCACTGTCATCGAGACCTAGAACAAACAAAACACGTCTAAGAATTGATGTCAATACTGAATCTTTTCTTCTTTCGAGTTCAAACTCTACAATTATCTAAATTAAATTATCTTCAATTTTTAAATAAGTACCTAATTGGCTTTATGGCTTAGCCATAAAGACGTAAGACCACATTCACAAAAGGGCGTGCGACTTTCCATTTGTTCTGAAAAGGAGCCATAAGCGCTGGCAAGTTTACCTACGCTGACCACCTGAAACCGAATTCGAAATCCGAATCCTGTAAGCGCTGGCCGCCTGATTGTTACGTGAATGCGACCGAATAGGAATAGTTTATTCGAATTTAATTTGAAATTAGAATTGAATGCGCAAAAAAACAACATGAGGCAAAACAACTAATAAAGAAAGTAACGAAATCAAGGTTAAATGGAACGATCAATTGAACTGTCTCATAATTTACTACATTCCACAAAATCGTATCAGATGCAGTACATAAATAGCTTAAAATCTTACCTTGCACTGGAGTGTAGTGAAAAGCATGCCTACCATCTACCCGGAGAACAGACCACACTTTCCATATGCTTAGGCCAAGCATTGAAGCTATTTGTCTAATGCTTTTGGTAGGGTCCGCGTCAAACTCGGCAAGAACTTGTTCGTCAATGGTAGTATCGGGTCGTGCTACGTTCACTCGTGGTTCTTGAAAGTTCAGGTTACCGGTTTGTCGTAAACGTCGGTAAGTACTCGCAAACGTCTGATGACTGGGTACTCGGCGGTTGGGATAACGCTCTTGATAAATCCTTCGCGCTTCACGCGAATTAGTATTAGCACTTCCATACGCTAACAACATGTCCGCGTATTCCTTACTGGTAAAAGCAGCCATTTCTTTACCAATAACAACAGGAAACAGTAATAACAAAAAACTTAACTAACAGGTAACAAAACTAGTGATAACAATAAAAGAAAACGAAGTGAACAAAAACAAACGTAAGCGTAACGGGCACGTGAGATCGCAGAGGCAGTTAAGTCTCGACTAAGAAAAGAATTCATTCTGAGGCGTTACGGTGCCACGAGAGCGAAAGAGAACAAAAATACGCTATGACTGCGCAAGAGTGAAACAAAATTTCTACCTGTTTCGTGTAACAACCATCCCAAGGGAATAGTGAATGTTAATTTGCACAACTGCTACTGGCAAGCCGTCGATCATTTAATTTTTACCAACTTTGCAGTATTAAATTTCGCAAAACATTTCACTTTCCGTAAAGGTAGAATTTCGTCAAAAATTGAAAAAATTATGAAATAACTCTTAAAGTTTTTTTTTATAAAAGCAAATTACATACCATTAGAAAGCTCACACACTAGGGATGTTTTGCTAGAATTGGAACTCCTCAATCATTTTTTGTTTTTTTTTAAATGCAAGTTGAAATTAAGATTTAAGTATTTTTTACACCTTTCTGTAAGTTTGAGGACTCATAACTTTTTTTCTAGCTAACATCTGAATAAAGCAATAATTTTATAAGAATCTGTCAACATAAAAGATTTAAAAAAAATACTAAATATTGCCTGTTTTACCCATTTTTAATAAAAATTACACTTTAAAGTTAAGAAAGTGGTGTAAGAAGAAGAAAGACAAAAAATTTTTTTTAAAAATATCCCGTGGGCTAGGGCCAAAAAAATTTGGGCTGAGTAAGTAGCAGATGACCCCACCTATCCACCATTTTCGTATGTTCAACGTTCTGCCAAACACCCTGTATATGTAAACCAAAAAGAGGAAAGGACCCAATATCGAGCCTTGTGGAACACCCATTTTTTTTCTTTTAGACGGTGTGAATTGACACTATAAATTTGAACTTGATGCCGTCTATCATTTAAATAAGATTTTACCAAACTGAGCGCAAGTTTACCTAGTCCGTAATGCTCAAGTTTCAAGAGTAAGGTTTCATGATTTACGCAGTCAAATGCTTTGGAGAGGTCACAAAAGATTCCTATGGCATCTCGGGCTTCTTCCTACGCTGTAAATATGTGTTTTAATAAGGTGACACCGGCGTCAGTCGTCCAACGTTCTTTGGTGAACCCATTTTGCTGATTTACATTTGATTGAGCATTAGCTTTTCGAACACCTTGCTGAATATCGGCAGCACGGATACTGGTCTATAATTGTTGGTTTCTTCATTGTCCCCAGATTTAAAAAGTGGTATAACCTTACTGTATTTCATTAAATCCGGGAAAACTCCTTGATCCACGCACATATTAAATATTAAAGCTAAGAATGGTGCTATAGTCTCGATTATGGATGAAAAAACTTAGATAGATAATCCCCATAGATCTTCGGTCAATTTGATTTTAATTTACTGAAAAGCTTTTATACCTATCATAGAGTTTATATGTATTGAAATTCAACCGGGCAGCCAGGAATATTCGCTTTTAATCAATCTACTGAGACATCGGGTGAGGAATTTAAAACTTCCGTCGTTTTAGATGGTACCTATATTATTAATGAAATTTACAAGTTCTTGAGCTACTTCTAAGTTAGAGCTTATGGCGCCATGTAAAGTCTCCAATGGGTACTCAGTATTTCGTATTTTTTTCCTATTAGTTTCATTATTTATTTTAACTTTCCAAACAATTTTTATAAAATTTTCTGCTGATTTAATCTTGTTGCTAATATACAGTGCTTTAGCTATCTTGCAAGAATTTCATACAAAATTGAAATATGTAGCAACATACTTGTTGAAAGTTTCAGTGTTAATGTAAAGCTTAAGGCCATACAGTTCGAACAGTCTTTCCCTACTTATCCTAAAACCTCTAGATTCCAAGTCACTAAAAAAATTTTTTTTTTTTTTTTTTAGTAAGTTGTAGTTTTATTAGTTGAATTCAGTGTGCACTATTGAAAAGAAACCCTCATACAATCACAATTACAATTTATTTGCATCGTCCATATTATGGCCCAGAGCATTTAACTTATTATTTAGGGTACTCTTGAATCTATTTAATTTGCCAGTTGTAATTGGTCTAAATTATTAATTACAAACACAGTGGTTCTTTCGCACTTTGTTTTATTTTTTATATATATATATATATTTTTTTTCTTTTGCTTTTGCATTGTTTGTCAGAACTCTTGAACCACATTAAACTATCTGTATTTCTCCAAATGCCGTTGGCTGACTACCACAAAACACTTTTCATTCCACTATTCACTATATTATACTATACACAATAAACTACCGTAATGTAAATAATTATTTTTGCCGGTGTCGGCGTCTGCGTCTCTTTACTTGTCAATACGATGCCATAGAGTACCACAGATACTAAAGGCATAGACAAGTAACTGATGTTACGTCTGATGCAGACATTAATATTTCACTCTTCATTGTATTACACACACCTTTTTATTTTTATTTTTTATTATATTTATTTGTCTGTATCTATCCGTGACATCACTGCGGGCCCTATCAGAATACCAGCGCTGTGACATTTTTATTTATTTTTAAATGTCGCGGCATCATGCTGAGATAGGAGCCTTTTGGCCTCGTACAGGACTTCCTTCTTTTTATGTTACTGTTACTTTGTTTTTTATTGTTTTTGTTTTTTTTCCTGTGCGAGTCACAATAAATACTTTTTCTTTCTTTCTTTCTTCTTTCTAAATTATATTTCCACTTTTTTCTGAAGTTAAACTTAAAAGTTACCGTTTTTTCACTACGATCAGACGGAAAATAATTTACGATGGCTTTGTCTAAATAATCACAATCGCAGAAGATATTATCGATACAAGTTACAAGTTGGAGTTATAGTAGTCGGTTCTTTAAAAAAATTAGACGAATTGAACGATTTAAAAAGGCTTAATATTCTACTGCTATTTGAATTATTTTCCAGAATATTTATATTAAAATCACCACAAGTAATTGCGGCTTTGTTAGTTGATGCAAGTTTCGCTAGGACATCTTCCAATATTGACTCAAATAAAGAAAAGTTCTGATAATTAGGAGGTCTCTACACGCACACTACATAATGCTTATCCAGCTCAACACAGGATAGTTTGATGCAATATTCAACTGATAAACCAACTATGCCATTAAGTTGCTTAGATTTTAAACAATTTTTATCGAGATTAGAAAACCTCCACGCAGCATAGATTTACGGTTAAGACAACTGCCCACACTATAGTTCTCATAACTAATTAGCATTTGGTAATCCTTTAACCAACGTTCAGTAAATCAAACAATGTCAAGCTTTGTTTTTTCTAAAAACATTTCAATTTCTAATAATTTGGAATTATTTCATCAAAATATTCGTGGTATTTCCTTAAATATTTTGATGAAATAATTTCAAGGCATTCTGCAGATCTACTTTTTGATAATTATTTATTTTAGAGCAAGAAGACTCCTCTAAATGGTAAGTTTCTTTAACCCGTGTTCATTCTATTTCTTTCTCTAACCGGATAATATGACTATTAGCATGAATTAATTCATCTTCTAGGTGCTAACTTTGCTTAAAGCCTCCTCATACAAGTTACTTCAGTTGCTGAAACCATCTGTTCCACCATCAGTTGATCGCGTTCATCGACAACATTCAGATATTGCTGATGTAGGTCAACTAGCTCCCGTTTAATGCTTGAGTTTTTGTTGACTATCTTCTTGATTTCCTCCTCAATATTATCTTATTGTTAATATAAATCGGAAGAGCGGAAGTACCTAATACCAGCAATTGTTTGCTTAAAAGGTAGCTCATAACATTATAATTATTGTTGATAACATAAGTATTAGAAAAAAAAAAAACAACAATATCATTGTTACCTCGCGTTTACACTTGTAATACCAGTTGTGATACTAAAAACATTGACGTGGTTTTAAACATTTATTGATAACTATAATTATGGTCACCTTTTTGACAAGTTTTGTACAACTTGATTTTCGGTTTAAAAAATAAACGAAAACAGTAGACGCAACGTATTAGTAAACGCGGGGTGAATAAGTCACCTGCTACTTTTTGGGCTTTTTTGCTAGAAAACGCTAACGCTGTTTTGTAAATTACTTCGTCAACAGCTATCGGTTTTCCTCTTCTGTCAACTGTCAATAAAACACGAAATCATTAACTAGTTTAATTTTTACTTTCATAAGAATAACATGTGTATATTGTGTATACTTACACACCACGTCTCGTGGCCATCTTCAATCGAACGTGTAACATTCACTTACAAACTGTTTATTCAAATTGCGCCACACCGCTGTCCACTGCCACAAATTCACTGCTTACCACCTTCGGGCGAGTCGTGAAGTGCTCCTAACTAGCTCCGGCGCCATTACCGGAAAATTGAATCAATTCTTTCTGCCTTCAGGACATATTTCTTGACAAGCACCCCTTCAGACGACATATAGCAATTTTTTGTCTCTTTATGGAGCTCCAGAATTCAAAAGTCATTTTGTGTGACCCATACTTTTGTCATGCTTATTGAAATAGTAAAGCGGTGAATTTTCTGCTTTCTAAGTTAATAATTGTTGAGAGTTTATTGAACTGAATTTAGATAGTAAGAAATTATGCCAAGTTCTATTAATGCATGTTTATAACGGGCATAATAAGTTGTTTTCATGAGTAAAATTAGTTCCTTCCGTTCCTTTTCATCGGTTTACTACTAATTTACCGATGAAGAAGGAAACAATATTATGTTAAAGTCCTGTACTAGGTAAACCTCTCCATTTCACTGTTGTTCCATGAATAAGTTTATTAGTGCAATGGCACAGCAGCGTTGTAAATCGTAGTTATTTAATTCAGCGTCAGTCATTACGCTGAATGTTTAGCGCTGTATGAATTTACGATGTGCAGCTGTCAGTTGAATGCAACAACACAACGTTGTGGTCTGTGTGCAATTTAACTGAACATATTCGTTGTACAACTAAATGGTAACGCGCTCGTGACAAATTTGTGTGGAAAAATGGTTGTGTTTGCATCCGTAATAAGTACGGTGACAGTGGGAAGTCCCATATGACAGGGGTCGGGCACATTGTCCATTTCTTATACACAAATTTAGGCCCAAGTTATGACAAGTTTCGTTTGACTAAAAATGTAATCATTCTTTGTCTACTTTGAGACAAAAAGCCACGAAGATGAAGCTGAAGATGAACATTATTTGCGAAAATGATAAAATTAAGTATCAACTACTTTTCTTCTTCACCACGCAAATTGCGTCCCATTTCTACCTGACTCAATCCGGGGTATTCAACGCGGAGTACTCAAATTGATATAAATGTCCGAGCGGGCCCATTTCGTGCCACAGAAAATACATCAATAGCTGTCGCACGTGACGAGCGACTTTTTCGTTCGGTTGCGCGTCCGTCGCCCGCGGGACAGCGGCGCGCGCCCCGTGAAATGAAGCCCACGCCGCCTGGATTGATACATTACGGGATCGTCTGACAGCTTGCATACGTATGCGAATTGTTTCTATTATTTTTTGACGTGGTCTCGGATGTGGAAAATGAAAAGGAAACCTTTTTGAAAAATATGTATGACAGGTTTGTATTTGTAAAATAGTAGGGAGTTTGGTAAACCCATACTTTGAAAGATATAGGGTCGTCCATTTACAGTAGTCCAAGAACATTTTTGAAGCCTCTCTCCTTACCGAAACAGCCCCATATGTATTTTCCGCAATTATTGGCAATGCACCAAACCCCGCAGGCAATGCACCAAGCGCCGCAGTTCATGCACCAAGCCCCGCAGGCAATGCAACAAGCCCCGCAGGTCATGCACCAAACCCCGCAGGCAATGCAATAAGCCCCACAGGCAATGTACCAAGCCCTGCAGGCAATGCCCCAAAATTCCAAAATAAAAACATATTTTATACAAGCCATAACATGTGGACATGAGTCCAAAGATGAGCGTACGTGTTTCGATAAGCTTTCTCACCTTTTATGGCAGATGTTACCTCTTATCTGAAAGTCAAAGTAAAAATTTTTATTTCAATTAGGCACACAAAAGGCACTTTTGAACGTCAAAATTTAGAAGAAATAGAATTGATTCCAATCGCCCCATGGAGCAGTGATAGTCTAGTTGTGTGACCGTCAGACTGCCAAGTCATTGGTCTCGAGTTCGAACCCAAAGCAAGCACCTTTGACTTTTCGGATTCATGTGCGTATTGTATAATTATCATTTGCTTCAAAAACGGTGAAGTCAAAAACATTGTGAGGAAACCGGCAAGCCCTTTTTTATTTTATTTTAGTGTTGGAAATGATCAAATAACTTGCGTGTCAGACTCTTACTGACTAAAACCCACCGGGACTTTCCCGCGACCCCGGCAGGCATCGGTCCTAGCAGACCCCTTCTGTTGTGCTGACATCTCTTTGAGGCACGCGTGGAACACAACGCGCTGTCGACCCGGGCCTGGTCCTTATAAAAAAAAAGAAAGAAAGAAAATACATTTATTTAGCACACACACGCACACAACACAACACATTATACTATAAACAAAAATCAAATTAAAAAAGAATGAAAACAAATAAAATGTAAATTGCGTTTTATGATACTAGCAGGAAAGTGTGCCTTGCGGCTGCGCTAAAAAGGCCTAGTTCAGCAAAAATGCCAGACAACTAGTGCCTGACGTTGGTTTTCAACTAGACCTGAAGTGTGAGGTGACGGATGTAAATCAGTTACATACTGCAATGTGTATATGTATACTTAAATATAATAAATTTGTATAAGATAATAACAATAATGAATGCCGCGGATTTGACAATAGCAATCCCCGGGCTGAGGACACAGGGGACCGAGTGTGAGAATGAGAAAGAATCATTCCCACCAAAGCATCTGTACAACAGCAGATATTTACATTCTCGTGCAACATTACGGTTACTGTCAACAGAGACACGGCAAGGTACATAAACATCATATAATTGATACATTTAGGGTGACCATATCCAGCTTTCGTTGCGCATCTATGAGGTACTGCCGTAAGCGTCGTCTGAAAGCGCCTATCGTGTTAATAGCTCTAATCGGTGGTGGCAGGTTGTTCCATACTTTGGAGGCCGCATAACGAAAGGTGCCTCTAAAAGCGGCTGTACCCTGAGACTGAGTCGACAGTTGTTGCGAGCATTGCCTTCTTCCGCATTCCCGTCTACTCGTAACCCAACTTAGTTTGTTGTATAAGTAGTCCGGTTTCTGATATTTAACTACACCGAACAGAAGGCAAGCCAAGTGTAGTTTGCGTCTGGACTTTATTTTTAGTGTAAAATGCTTGTTTAAGAAAGGTGTTACATAGCTTCTGCGAGGAATATTATAACAAAACCGAGCGCAAGCGTTTTGTACCCTTTGGATGAGGCGGTCTGTACGAGCCAATAAACGCGGGCCGTACACTGTGTCAGCGTAGTTCAACCTAGACAGAACCAGGGTTTCCACAAGCTGTTCCCGGTCGCTGTCATCGGACGGCGAGCTACCCATTGCTCACCATCCGCAAGCCCGCGCCTACGCTGGCCGGGAATCGGCCTGAGATTCCCGACGCCCAGGGCGTCTCCTACGGCGGCAAGCGGAAAAAAATGTTTTCATAATATTTTGTATACATTAATTATATAATTATTATGTGAAGTCGAAGCACCTGGAATAAGATTACTATATCACGATAGGAAAAGGAATGGAGCAATGACAGGTAAATTAGTTATGTGATTGGTACATGGTGCTCACATATTTACAAACATTGTAAAATTATACGATATTCCTAACATTTTAACAAGTAATACTAATATGTCAGTGTGTGAGTTCAAGTAATCACAGAATGTAAAATGAATTTAATAAAAAATTATAAATTATACAATTCAGTTAGCAATCAGTTTGATTTTGTCTAGACTCAAAATTTTCCTATGAAGCAGGACCAACATGTTTCCAAGCATTCTTATCTTGCATACAATCCTCTAATTTGTAATATGCTTGTTTACGTTTTGTTGCTTGTTTGCTTGTTTTTGTTTGTTTATGAATCAATAAACTTTTTATTATTATTTTTATCTTTGGCTGTTCTCGGGAACTTGGGGACCCGGACCTTTTGAAGGCGTACGAGGGGCTAAAGTCAACTCGCAGAGGCCCGTTTGGCATTTTAACGAAATGAGGAACCAACCGACGAATATCCCTGTATGCACTATGCAAGTGCACCCAAGAACAACCCCCTGTTGGTGTAGGACTATTGCAGGATATGGAAACAAAGATATTGGACAATGGGTTTGGGTGGCTCCCTCCTCCGGATTCCTTCCTCCGAGCACGTTTGCTCTTGCGAATCTCCACTCAAGCCGGCCAACTAAGGCAAGAATGAGGTTGGAGCTCTGTTCCTCATCAGTATTTGCTCGAGTCGGCCAATAAAGGCAAGCCAGAGATGAGGAACAAGACTTCTCCCGGGAGATAGGGTCCGTGGGGTCGCTACTGCCCAACAGCTTGCCAAATGCTGCCCTGCGGGTTTCTGTATCTCTCTTGGTCTGGCCCCTCATCCTAGACCTGTTCCGGCAAAGTAAACTCTACAGGCACAGACCAAGAGTTTGGAGCACGCAAGCCCCACCACGACGTCAACGTAGAGATACGGCGGTGGGGAGATATGGCGGTGGAGTTATTATTATTATTTCCTTTATTTCATATACGTATATATACATATAATTTACATTTTTAAATATTTTTATAAAAACATAACATGGTATTTTATTGTATATGTCGCCGCGAAGGCATCAACCTGTAAAGATTATAACATAATCCTATGCGTAGCCATTAAGTGCTATGCTGTTACAAGCATTAATCATGGTATCAGTTCCTTTGAGATCAGACGCCATCCATTGCAAAACTTGTGAACTCAGTCCTGTGGTAGCCGATATCACTGATAGTGAAATTATTAAACTAATTTCGATGTTAGAGCCAAAACTATAGTTGGAATTAAAAGGGAACATTTAATTAATGATTTTTGGGTTTTTAGTTATATCGACAAGTGGTCAAGTGATAGTAAATTTGTTTATGGCAAAGCGCTACCTAATTTCACGAAGATGGCGCGATTTGCGAATATTATGATCAATAACTGAATGTTATAATTTAATACGAGAACTAAATAAGTTTCAATAATAGAAAACCAACTATAAAGTAATAAGATTATTTTACACTGCAATTTACTAATGAATACCTGTTGTTTGATTAAATTCCTTGAATCACAGGAAGTGTTGTCAAAAGTAGTAAGAATGAAGGTGTAAAAAGTAATGAAGGTTCTAATTTAACTTTAATTCTGAATGACCTTTGTATTTGTGAATATTAGCATTGTTTAATTATAAAATAATTAACTGATAAGCATTTCAGCATTATTTTAAGTTTTATTGAACTAAGTAATAAGATTTTGTAATGGAATAAGTACGCGATATAACCGCTGACGAAGAAAAAGGGCACAGACAGAACAATGGCGTGTGTTCAACCTCTGTAACATAATGATCTTATTTTAAAAGAGTGGCTAAGGAGTTTCTTGCCCGTTCTTCTCCTTCAGTACCTATTTCGTTTTGGAATGGGCGACTAGCTTCACCAACTAACTTAAACTCAATGACTCAACTAACTTAAATTAAGTGAGAAAGTGATAACTTAAAAGTGTAAACGTTATAACTGGAATAAATGAATAAACTTAAGAATTGTGTGTGATTGAAAACCAAGTACCTATATCTACCATCAACGAAGAATTACACCAGAGACTACTCAGACACGGCACAGAGTAGATACCCCGTCGTGTCATATATTTTAATTGATGTTACGTGGAGGCTCGTGCTGTGTAATTTTAGCTTAGATTGCGGTATTACGAGCATATTTTCAAACCATGAACGTGGTGCATATCGGCGAGGTTGGTCTGCAATGGAGAATAACAAAAAGTGGTACCAAATTTTCTCACGCCTCAAGATAAACTTAATATAGTAAATATTTTTATATTTTATTACGACCTTCTGCATCGGGGATTTGATTTTCGAATAGGGAATTTAATTTTAAGTTAAAAAGTTATTGTATTCCAATGCACGTTTCCGTAAAGACTTTCTTCTTCCTTCTAATGACGCTCCGTTTTACATGATTTGTACATTTTGATCCTGATCATGATCTTTTGCACAAAATCATATAAAAATAATTATTATTATTAACTGACTTGACATGTAACTGTATGTAATATCTAAATGGTTAATTATAATATTACAATTAATCATTTAGTTATTATTATAATTAATCCTTTGTGCTCAGTCTTTCTCTGGTGTTATTTTTTATCTATGGTTATTTGCCGGATCACACCGACCATAGAGATGTCGAACGCAATTGAATCGATTTTCGATAACATCGGGCTCAGACATATCTATTTTCGATGAATCTACTCGCTAGTCGATTTTTATTTATAGAATAGACAAATAAGTTTAACTGGATATACATTTAACATATTTGGCTTTGTGTTCTGCAACCACAATTTTGCCGTCAAACGCAAGAATTTTGATTATAATCGATTAATAACATAATATTATGTCTGGTTTACTGTAGAATTCAATGACATGGTGTATATTTGATTGATTTAAGGGGTTCTAGAATCGATGTAATATTTATGATCGATAAAAAAAATGGTTTCTTTTTTTCTCATAAAGATTTATCGATTTTAGATCGATATCGGATCCCTAGCCGGTATGACTGTACATGAATTACCCTAGGCTGATAAAATTTTCGTTTTTCCTAATTGTGTTAATATTTGTGTTTGGGTCGGTTCCCCCGTAAGGGAAGAACTGTGCTCCTCCTTTCCGCACAGTTCTGTAGGGCTCGTCCTAGACTGGTCACCCTCCCACCGATATAAGAAAGAGAAGCGTTCCCATAAACTAAACTGCCTTGTCCCGTCTCCGGAAGAGCTAGGAGACAAGGATTGGACAGGGAAGTTAATATTGGGAATTCACAGTGAGTATACACGAGTATTATAATATGAAGCTAGGAAGACAAGAGGGTATGCAAAAGTATATATACGTAATATAGTATTAGGTTTTAGTATTATACATTTTGGAACGCCAACATCTCCTCCTCTCGCAGTTGAGCACCAATATCTGCAATGCAGACTTAGTAAGGTGGAAGGGGTAAAGGGACCGATAAGCTTGTACTTCAAATACGATTACGCAATACTACGTTAATGGCGTTTTTTTCAGGATGGGAAATCATCAAATGACTTCTCCCGCTCTGGGCAGAGCGAGAAGGTGTGTCAGACTTTTACTGAACTTTTACGGAAGAAAACGGAAGGAACACGGGTGGGTTTTAACCCACCCGTGTTCCTTCCGTTTTCTTCCTTCCTTCCGTTGCCGGGGCCAACTCAAGACAATGTTTATGTTCTTTCTCCAGATTACCTACTGACAAGTTATATGAGTTTATATAATTGTATTTGTTTATTTTTTTATTTGACTTTATAAGTCAAGCTATTTTTAATTTTATTTCAATTTATTGTTGACATAATCTACTCATTTCAATGTTTTTTCTAATGAGTTCTATTGCAATATGTGGTTAGCTAGTGACCTCGAAAATTGATCATATTAGTTATTGTTATTAGTAATTAACTGTTTGTTTTATTTATTTTATCTCGATGGTCCTAGTTTATCATTTATAACTTCCAGTTACAACTATATGTAAGCGGGCAACTATATGTATTAGTTATTGTTATTAGTAATTAACTCTTCGTTTTATTTATTTTATCTCGATGGTCCTAGTTTATCATTTATAACTTCCAGTTACAACTATATGTAAGCGGGCACGCCCTTTATGCCTGGAGGCTTTTATTTAGATATTAAGTTCTGTTTACGTTTAGTTTTTATTTCTGCCTGAGTATAGTTCTCGATGATTTTGTGTGGTATATTGGCGTGTGCTAGCTAACATATGGCTAATAATTTAAATTATGTTTTGTGTTGCGTAATGTAAATTATTTTGAATACTATTATATAGAATCTTATTTTTTTGTTCTTCTAACTGAACAGACAGCTGTGCTGCTGGGGAGTTTGTTGCGCCACTTCTTCTTCCCAGCTAATGCACTAGGAAGTGGTGAAGGGTGGGCGTTTTGGGGGACTGTCTTATGTAATTTTGACGTTCGAAAAGTGCTGATTCTCAGCCTAGTTTGAATATATGACTTTTGTTTTTGTTTTTTTTAATTTTGCCGCTATATCCCTTTCGGACAAACCCGCAACCCCAGCAGATGTTTTGAACATTGACATTTTAGCCGTAAGTATTTTAATTTTCGACGTTCAAATATGTACCCCTTGTCTGCTTTTGGTCATATAAGAGTATGTCTTTCTTGTGGCAATTCTATATTGCGGACAACAAGAACATATCCTGTGAGACAAGATCGACAAGAGAGAAACATTTTAATGAGACATGTTCCGCTTCACTTTGTAAATATTGAGTTTGAGGGTGTTACAATTTATAATAAATTACCATCAGTAATAAAGGAAGAACAAAGTTATGCCCGGTTCAAAAAGCTACTAAAAACTCACACAGTTAATACATACAAATAAGTGAATAAATAAATTAAATTAAATTAAAAAACTGCATTATTTATATATAAACTCTTAAAATACACACAATATTATGGATTAACTACATACCTCTAAACTAAAAATATACATTAGTAATAACTTTTAAATAAAGACAAATAAAATCCAATACTCAAAATGTTTTATAAATCATATAAGTACCCAAAATATATAAATAGAATAATAAACTAAAAGTAGAATAGTCTTAAGGAAGGATAAACTTGCTAGTAATAGAATATACCATCAATGCCACATCTAGTAAAATTCAAATTCATATATTCATGTTGTGCTTGCTTGTCTTACGATCGAGTTTATTTTATCTGTTTACCCACATTTTTTCTTTTTTGCTATTTTGTTTTGTTATTTTATATACGTACATCTCTGCGCTCTAATTATTCATCTTAGTTTTAGATATTGTTTCTCATTAAGTGAATTATGTATGCAATTCTTTATGAGAAATAAAGTTATTCTTAAACCCAAACCCAAATATTTTTGGTTATGAATATTTCTTATGACAGTTTCATAATTAGAAAATAATTTAGGTATTAGATACCTATTTTGACATTAAAACTGCTTAATCATCAGTATATAGTTTACATACCTATAAAGTTAAACTACAACTATACATAATTATAGTTAATATTTAGTTAGTTAGTTAGTTAATAATATATAGTTTACATACTTTTATCAAGTCAAATAACCCATTAGGAGATGTTTTGTATTCATTTGAATGTTTTGTTACATAATTAGAATAGGTATTACATACTTGTTACTTTTTAGGTCTCAAGAATGGAAAGAGTGTGGGCTGCTTGCTGGAGGTCAGCAACAAGGGAAGTGCAACGTCATAATCAGCATGACTCCAATCGCCCTGCTCTGCCAGATGCTGGCCTGCCAGCTGCTCGATCAAGTGGTGATCTTGCTATACCTGAGCCACCCCCTCTTCCACAGCAAAGCTTACAAACTTCTCAAGTTAGATCAAAAATTACATCTGCTGTGTATAGGCGTGCTGCTAGCACATCTAATCATTGTATATTTGTTGATTATTTTGAAACAGAATGATTACTGATACCCTCTTCTATAAAGGATCTGTTATTACTAAATTATAAATTCTATATACCACCGGCAGCACGAATATGTCAGCACCATCTGGATCATGGTCGTTGGAGTGAATTGACTTCGCAGCTAAGAGATTTTACCGGTAGTTTGACATTATTATGAGTATGATGCAGCAAGCTGCCAATTTCCATAAAGATTTCTCAAATATTTCAATTATGCCTTCATATTTGTGTCATTTTTGGCTTGGTATGAAATCGGATCAGTTTTATGATTTGTTAAACTGTATTCCAAATCTAGCAGAACAAGTACCAAATACCACAATTGCTTTGAGCATTTATTTAGTTAAGCTGAGAACAGGTGATAGTAATGAAAGATTGGCAACTCTCTTTAACAAATGTCGTTCTACCTTGAAACGGTTCATGAATAAGGCCAGAGAGTGTTTAACAAATGACTTTGTTCCAGTGTATTTAGGATTTAATCATATGACTGTTGAAGATGTTGCTTCTCGAAATAGAATAATACCGGAAGGATTATTTGGTAGTCCTGATTTGCCACCAAATACCAAACCAGCAATAGTCTTATGTGCCGCTACTTATGTATTTATCCAAAGTAGTTCTAATTACTTATTTCAAAAACAAACATATAGTTTGCAAAAGCTATATAATCTGGTCAAACCATTTATGATAGTGTGTTGCGATGGTCATATTGTGGATTGTCTCGGGCTATACAAGACTACCACTAATGATGCTACTATTACAAGTTTCAACTTACGTAATGAGGAATCTTGTTTAAGATCATTTTTTCGTAGAGGTGATATTTTCATCCTTGATAGAGAGAGGATTTAGGGACGTAATAAATGAACTCCAGGGATATGGATTTGTAACACATATCCCGGTGTCCCTACTTGAGAATGAATATCAATTAACATCCCAGCAGGCAAATCGGTCACCGATCTTGGGCTGGACTCCTGTGCTGATGGGGTCCCGCCGGTGTTGCAGTAGGGGCATGTACTCCTTAACCCATCTTCTCCAGAATATCTCCGCCAGCATTTGTGCTCGTTTCCATTGCGTCTTTTTCTTCATTCATTCATTTTCATTTTTCGGCATTTTCTGTCACGTCGTTTTCTTCGAAGTGACCTGGTACTGGTACATGAGAGTTGGGGCCGATGAATATGTGGTTTGGTGTCAGCGCCTCGGGTTCATGTGGGTCGACTGACACATGCGTGAGAGGTCGCGAGTTTACTATGTTCTCGACCTCTGTTAGCAGCGTCATCAGCGTCTCGTCGCTAGGGTATCTCTCGTTCAGGCTGATTTTCAGTGCTTCTTTCACCGAACGTACCATACCTTCCCATGTTCCCCCCATGAATGGGGCTGCTAGAGGGATATATTTCCA
Source organism: Agrochola lota (assembly GCA_947364205.1). Lineage (NCBI taxonomy): Eukaryota > Metazoa > Arthropoda > Insecta > Lepidoptera > Noctuidae > Agrochola > Agrochola lota. Next base: position 20,010,883 of record OX376237.1, on the reverse strand, counting down.
GTTGATGTGTCGACATGTGGCTTCGTGTGCTGCTGCGCCGAGCTCCTTATCAACTGCTTTGAAGCACGTAGCGTTGTCACTCCATAGCTCCTTCGGGCAGCCTCTTCTTGCCATCAATCTTCGTAGGGCCGACACAGCTGAGTCAGCACTTGATAAACGTGCGATTTCGATGTGAATTGCTTGCGAAGTCATACAGGTGAATAGGGCCCCGTACCTTTTCTCACGATGGCGTCCGACTGTCACTTCCATGGTGCCAAAATAGTCAAGTCCCGTGAATGTAAATGGACGAGCGTGGTGGGCCAGGCGTGCCGGCGGTAAGTCCCCTGTGAGCGGGCTAGCTGGCTTCATTTTTCTTATGCGGCAGGGCAAACAACTCTTTATAATGTTTCTTACTGTGGGGCGTACTTTTGAAATTCATAGTCGTTGTCTTAATTCATTTACGACCATTTCCACACCGCCGTGATGTAGTCTCTCACGTACATAAGCTATGTACAGCCGTGTGTAGGTATGTTTGCCGTCCAATATCAGAGGTTTGGACGTGTCTTCGGTTATTTCTTGTGCCGCGGTCACTCTTCCTCGTAGGCGCACGATGTCTGCTGCGTCGATGTAGGTACTGAGATGACTTAGGCCGTCGCTATTGCTGGGCGCGCCTTTTTTCTTGATGCGTTCTATCTCAGTTTTGAAAGTCTCTTGCTGACTGGCGCGGACCCACAGCTGTTCAGCTTTTGTTAGGTATTTAGAAGGTATTTCTAGGTAGTTGCGGATTTCGTTAGACACTATCCTTTTTACGGGTGTAGGTAGCGTCTTTTTTGAGGTGTGCCAACCTGGATCTTTTTCTTCGATCTTCTTTGTTCTTTTTCGAGTGGCTGCGACTGTATTCTTATTTACTTTACACAAGTCTATGAATTGTAATACTCGTGCTGTCGCCCTTATTAATGGAAGCCACTTTGAGAATCTCTCGATCTTAGGTAGGTGATCGTGATTACTGTTGCTTTCTTGTTGACACGAATGTCACTTTTCTCTTTCTTCTCCTGTGTCGTATGTTACCACGTTCTCTTCTTGTGGCCATTGTGACTGGTGGTTTCAGAAATGAGGGTCCCTGGAACTATCTGTGGATGGCGACGAAGTTGTCTGGCGTGTCTCTCGTCGCGTCGCCGGCCACGTTGCTTCTGGATGGGAGCCATCTCCACTCATTTTTCTTGGTGGTTTCTTCGATTTCAGCTAGACGATGGGCTACGAAGGACTTGTAGACGCGTGGTTCTGTCCTGATCCACACTAGTGCTGTGCGTGAATCACTCCAGTAGGTTTTGCTCTCTGGTCTGTAATCGTGCTCTTCTAGCACAGTCTGTGCGAGTCGCGCACCTAATAGTGCTGCTTGTAGCTCCAACCTGGGTATGGATACTGGCTTGAGGGGCGTGACGCGACTCTTGGCAGCTGCTAATGACACGTGCACACTGCCGTCTTTGCGTATCGTCCTCCAGTACACTGCCGCGGCGTAGGCTTCTTCACTCGCGTCGACAAACATGTGCAGCTAACTTGACACGCTCTGCTCGTAGTCATAGCATCGTGTTATTCTCAGATGTTCGATGGTGGTGAGTGACGTGATCCACATGCGCCATCTTTCCTGTAGTTCAGCTGGAAACGGGTCATCCCAGTCAGTCTTGTAGCGCCAGGTGTCTTGGAATATTCTTTTTGCTGGCGTGGTGACTGGTGAGATCAATCCCAATGGATCGAAGAGTGTCATGATGATGCTCAGGGCTTCTCGTTTGGATGGAGGACGCCTGTTTTCTTCAACTACTTTAGGTATTTTCATAGAGTTTGTGTTGAACCCTATGCAGTCTTCTTTCACATGCCAGAGCAGGCCAAGTGTCTTCTCTGTATCCTTGCCTCCCAGGCTCACTGTCGCGGAGTTGGCTTCTTCAGGTAGATCAAACTCTCCTATTGTTCTTGTGTCGTTTGATGTCCACCCGTTCAGTATGAAGCCCGCTTTCTTGTGAATAAAGTAGACTTTTTTCGTTATTTCACGTACTTCTTGAATAGTGGGGAAGCTCTGGACGTAATTGTCCATGTAATGGTTCTTCTGTACGGCTGCTGCCGCTTCTGGGTGGTCGCTCGCAAATTCACTTGCATTCTTATTCTTGATGAATAGTGCTGTGCATGGAGATGAAGTTGCTCCAAAAATAACAGAAGTAATTCTGTATTCCTCCGGTTTGCCCTCCCGCCGTTTGCCTCTCCATAGAAATCGTAACACGTCTCTGTATTCTTCTCTTATTTTCACTGCATGAACATTTCTTTGATGTCCCCGCTGACCACGTATGCGTGTTGACGGAACCTCATGATGACCCCTGGGAGTGATTGTAGCAGGTCGGGTCCCGAATATAGCATGTCATTGAGACACATGCCGGCTGCTTTGGCTGACGCGTCGTGAACCACTCTTGGTAGCTTGTGAGGCTTCGCTAGGTTGATGACCGGGAAGTGTGGTAGGTACCACGTTTTTCCTTCTGGAGCTGGGGTGGGCGGTGGCTCTGCATAACCCGACTGGAATAGGTTTTCCATCCTCTCTTCATATTTTTGTTTGAGGTCTTCTTCTCTATCCAGTCTCTTCTCTAGGGAATGCAGGCGCCGTTCAGCTTCTTTATGGTTGTTTGGTATCTGGCGGTCTTTTTCTTTCCATAACAGGCCGGTTTCGAATCTTCCTTCTGGCAGTCTTCTGCTGGTTTCTTCGAGTATCTGAATAGCTTTCTGTTCAGGATCTTCTCTTGGTTTTCTTGGCTCGATGCATAATGACTCGAGTTTTAAGTGATTCTTGATCAGTTCTTTCAGTGTCGGTTCTTCTTCTTTTTGTTGGAGTCTGCCACAGAACGCTACCTTGGCTGTGAGCAAACTGTGACAGCCATGAAGAACCCAGCCGAGCTGTGTGAGGGAAGCTACTGGCTGGTTGCGACGACCGATGCGGAGCTCTCTTGATACTATAAGATGCCAGTTATCTTGACCAATCAACAGCTTAGGTGAGGCGTGTTGATAGCTGATCTGATCCTTGATGTTGATCAGATGTTCACAATCTTGTAGGTGCGTATTTGGTATTCTTCTTCTGCATATTTTCCTCTAATGCTGAGACTGACGATCTTGCTATTGTCGTGCTTCATCTCGTTGCCGATTCCTGTTCCTTCGTTCCCTTCCCCCGACTTCATCGATGGCAGCCTCTGGTAAGGCATAGGCGCCACTCTTGTCTGCTTGTTTGTTCAAGAAGGTAGATATCTTCTTTAATTCAGGAATATCTCCTTTCTTCGTTGACGCGTAGTCGTACCACTTGCTTCTTAATATGGGAGTAAGCTTCTCTTTAATTGTTCGCGCCATCTCCGGACTGTATAGGTATTTTGGTTTCTTCAATGCTTCAATGGTGCACATTATGTTTGCGATTCGCCCGGCGAAGATGCATAAGTCGCGTGGATTATCGCTGACTCGGTTGAGTGACTTGAACTTCTCTATTTCGACGTGAATGAGTGCTTCTTCCGAATCTTCACAGCATCAACAACAGCAATAATCGTTTTATAAAGATCCCCTTCCGCTAGAAACTTAGAACCTTTTAACAATTCCTTAAACTAGATTTTTAAAGTACCTATTAAGTCCATTTAAGAATGTTATACTAACAGGTGATTTAAATATAAGTATTGGTTCCGAAAACTGCGATGCAGGGACACAAGATTACCTCAATATCTGCTCATACCATGATTTTCTCCCCGCTCACACATTGCCTAGTCATCAGAGTGGTTCCTGCCTCGATCTTATGATGATCAAAACCAGCCTATCATATTATATTATGCTTGTTACTAACTCAACAATTACTGACCATCACGTTGTCCTACTTACCATAAATTTAACGCTGTCTAAGTAAAATCGTCCCCAGACAATGAACAAATTAAACACAAACAAACTCGAATATTATTTATGCAACATTGATTTTAGCCTAGTTTACAATACTTCTGACGCTAATTTGGCTATATCTTACTTAATAAAACATGCGCAAGCAATATTACGTGGGCGACACTGAAAGTTTTTAGAACTGGCCACTTGTACACGATATAATAAAAAATAAGTTCAAATTTTGAAAATGGAACTCTTTGCCAATATTATTATGTATGTATTTTATTAATTTGTCATTAATTTACGATTTGGCGGCAAATTGAAAATTGTCTGTGTCACGTTAGCATGAATTTAACGCGAGATAAAAGCCATCGTTTTATTTTATATTTGTTTATTATACATTTCCAACTCGCCTGTATTATCTGCGGCTAATTTCATCACATTTTAAAACCTTGGTAATCGCTCGACATTTATCTAAGCGTTGTTGTTTACCCATGTAAAACATTTCAGTTCATGTAAAATTAGTTATTCAAGTAGTAGTGGGTAGGTACCCACCTACAGTTGATCCGCAGTCGCGTTTTAATAGATTGAGGCGGAGACCTGCTGAGTTATTGTTGCGCGCCACTGCTCTCGCTAATATTTCTGCTGAAGCCCAATGTAAATAGGAGGTACGGATGTTTTCCTTCTTTTAATCACATTTGATCAATAATAATTACTGAAAACATGTAATATTTAATGTAGTGTTAAAATCAAGTATTCTATATTTTAATTCTTATTTTAATTATATTTCTTAAGGTAGGTATTTTGCAATAATAGTTCTATATCTTTTATTTACTGTAACAAAAAGGGGTTCCCCTGATAACCACAGGACAGATCAGATCGCACATGTCAGCTACGATGACTTAAGGCTCGTGCAGACCAGCGCGACGCGACAGCGCGTCGCAACTCGAACAATACAATTTCTAAGAAAACTTCACTGTATAACAATAACCGGTGTCGCGTTGCGCTAGTCTGCACGATGCTTGAATTCACTGCCGAGCTGGTGCGTGAACGCTCGCTATCTGACCGTGCATTAGTTGCAACGCTGTGCCCCATGGTGACTGCCGACTATCGGCTCATTGTCATTTTACAATTCCGCGAGGCGCTGCCAAAAAAAGCGCTTCAATCGTATCGGAACCATTGTCTGCCTCCGAACGCGAATATTTGAAAAGAAATCATTATATTGCGCCCTTATCTGAGAGATTTCCTTTAGAACTGCTAACCCGCCTGCGTCACATAGTAAGCTAGTTGGTATAATAGAATGTATAATAGAGCTGTTTTGCATTAAAACAAAACAGTTATTATGTTATGAAAAACATAACATTTTATTTGAAGAAAGCTGTCTTAAATTTTCCCTTTATTAAGAATAAACGTACTTACAGTGCCTCCTTGTTACCTCGGACCTCTTACTTCAGCAAGTATCGCGGTGTCCTGCGAGCTCGATCTGTCACTCATGTCAAATGTCAATCATAGAAAGAAATCTTCAAAATTCAACAGCAAGCACATTGCTCAAATGTTATGTTTTTCATAACATAATAACTGTTTTGTTTTAATGCAAAACAGCTCTATTATGTTTCCTTCAAAACATAACATTTGATTTGAAGACCTGTTTGATATCTGCTGGTGAAAGAGTACCTGAAGGATGTAGACGCTATGTGAATTAAAAATTATATGGAATGAAGGAATATTTCGGTTCGTATTCATTAAATATTCCAATACGACAATTAAGAGTTTTCAATCTATTTACCCTAGTAAATGTAAGAAAGAACACATCTTCCTTATGATGTTATAGATTAGTGGCAAATTTATTAGCCTTATTTAAGGTGAACATGAATTATATATATGCTCCTGTAATGATCATGAGTTACACTATAATGATAATAGAAAATCAATGGGACTAAACTGAATCACTCATATGCTTAATTAATACAAGATAAGTTACTTACTTGAAAGTTACGAGATCAATCAACTGTACAGACATTTTCGAATCTCATAGATAAGTAATTTTATAATGATGTGGAAACTCAAACTCAATGTCATAAATACATGACAAAGTTAAAATTTCATTGAAAATTTAATTTAATTAGGACCTTTTACTAAAATAGTCAATGTATTTAGTCAAGTACGTAGTGACTAAATTTACTTCATGTAAATAATACTGTAGTACATGTATGTAATAGTTGTCACAAAGTGGGTAGAATTTTATCTCTGACAATCAAGTGGGTGATGTGCTGCTGTCCTTGCTAGGTTATGAAATAGCCTGTATTAAGGAGTAACAGTGCCGATCCCCTCTAATTGTATTACTACAATTTTATATTATTTTTACAGGTAATTTTTTATTTTTTATTTTTACATTTAAAAACAGGTATTAGTAAAAAATGCGAGTGCATTTGTGTGTGTGTTGATGTGTGTTTGAGTGTGTGTATGAGTTTGTACGTGTATGGATCAGTGTGTGTGTGCGTGCGAAGGTGCATGAGCGTGAGCGTTGGCTGCGTAAGTAAGTAAGGGAAGTAAATTAAGTCTCATCATTTGTTAATTAAATTAACTTGAAATGTGAATCATGCACACAAACATAATTAAAAATATTTTCTTAGAGAATTAAATATTATCCTATAATAAATCCTCTTTTTCTCTCACAGAGAGGAGATCCATTATCTACTCAGTGGGAACATTATAGCCTGATCATTAAACATCCTCTTGAGAGATAGCCCTCTCTTTTGCTACTTTACAAAAGTAATTTTTTTGTAAGCCTAGCAGCTCTTCCAGTTTCATTTCATCTGATGATCTATTTTCCAGTCAGCCTCCCGAAGGCAGACCTTATACTTCCTGGAGGCTCCTCTATCTTAGTCTGTATAAAAATGAATTTGGTCCATTCTGAGGAGAAACAGCATTGTCCTTTAAGGCAAGGTTAGCCACACCTGTTGTTTTAACCAAAATCAACAAGGATTATGGTAGATTTTAAGTAAGCATTTTGACTGTAAGTCTTTGAACCATACTTTGGCCGCACTTTTATTCAAAATCTAAAAGTTGTGAGATATCTTATAATATTGGGTTAAGCATGTAAATCCATCCATCCATCCATAATCATACCAATCAAGGTATAATTTATATCCCATATGAGTGACTGGGTAATGCTTTTGAAACTTGCAAATGAACAAAATCTGTTTAGATGCGATCAGGTTATTAAGGACTAATGCCATGCAATCTACACTATGACATTCACCTTTGAATAGGAGCCGATAAGTTATAGGAGAGGATAAGTTATTAGTATAGATTATCTCAAAATACATTTTAGCAAGTACCTTGTTCCTCTTTCGACCACTGCCCCTTGCAAACTGACTGCCCCCGCCCCAACTTTCTAAGTTAGGAGTTGCAGCTTGTCAGGTCTAAGAGGTTCTTACATCGATCCTGTATGGTCTCCGAGACCTCTCATCTCCAATTATGAGAGCCGGGCTAACTGGGCCCAGTATGGGGCGATTTATATATAGTACGTCCCCATTTATCGAGTTCAGATGACTGAGCACTCGGTCTATTGGGCGAAGAGAAAACACCTATGCTAGTCGATGCTGTCACCTCAGACTAAAAGCATCGTAGAAGCATCTCAGAGGCTTGCCAAGCAATCATTTGAGTCCCATGTGACGTACCGTCGCACAACGGCCGACTTATCTGACGCGAAAAGGTCGTAAACGTCGGGGACGCCCCACCTTGAAACAAGCAGGGGCCTTACTCCCGAAAACGATTCGATTTTGTTTTGGTTTTCGATTCGAACTCGATTCTGATCCGAACTCGATTTAAAACCTTACTCCCGAACCAATTCGAATCGTAAACCAAGATCGACATAACGTTCGAATCTTATCAGCGTCGTTAGCCGTATCCGGTGGATTACGTCACCGTCAATTTCTATAAGTCTTTGGTTAGTAACTTTTAAGTGGTTGAATGTTTTTACTTCTCTATCACTTTCACACGTAAAAACGATACCCTAGTGCGTTATTGACACTTAACAAACAAAAACTTATGAAAAAACATATGATTTATTATTATTTTTGGGAATATAATGTAACCGAACCACAACTTGTAGTTAGTTAGTCTGTGCCACGAGCTGTCAAGTGTCGAATGTTACGCAAAGAGCGCTGTTATTCAAAAGTTTATTTGTGTGTGAAAAGTTTGTTTGCTGCTACAATAGTTTTAATTCATATTATTAGTGAAAGTACAAGATAGATTAACTTAAAGGTACGTAAGTGTTTTTATTTATTGGAAATTTTTCATGCATATACGTTTATAAGTTTGTGATTAATGTTTATGTACTTTTAGAATCCTTGTGTGACTTCATAATGGCTCGTCCATCATATGTACAAATGGAGCATTTGGTGCAGTTTTTAGAAGAAAATCCCGGCATTGCCAAAGGTCATATACGTTCTGCACAAGCTCGTCGGCAGACAAAACAAAAATGGGAAGAGGTCACAATTTTATTAAATTCCTTGGGTGGCGCAACAAAAGACTCTAAGTCATGGGCAAAAGTAAGTTAAACACACTTGAGATAACTTAAATATTTATGCTATGCGAATGAAGGGTAATGGCGTACTGTCTTGTTTGGTTAAAAAGTACATATAATTACACTTATTATTCCCAAAGGGTTAAGCAGAGATATTCTTCTGTTACAGGAGGTCTGTACAGTCACGAGCACTAATATGTATACACTTAGCAACTTTTAAAAGTGATTTGCTCCTACTGTGTTGATTATTATTTTATGTTATTACGATCATAGTATATAGGAAACCGCACTAATATTAAATAGGTCTTATCTCAAAGTTGTAGTGGTTATTCCATTAGAAAATCGCTTTTGAATTTTGCTAAGTGGCTACATGTTAGCGCTCGTGACTGTACACCTACTTTTCGTCACTGGTATTCAGTCCCATGGAATAGGTGACGGGCCTACTGCCATTCTTTAGGTGTATACAGAGTTTGTCAGCTCCTACGACTCGCTCTCCCGGCGACGAGGAGGACTTGTATTGTTAATCCGTCTCCCACAAATAAGTATTATAATATCCTGTTATTATTTGCTGTTTCATTGCATTTTTTTGTTTGTTTGTTGTTTTCAGGTTTGGGCTGATAAGAAATATGCCCTCAAGAAACTAGTTGCTCAACGGAATGCTTCTGCATCTCGCACTGGCGGTGGGGTAGATAACCTACAGCCTTTATCGGAGTTGGAAGAAAGGCTTATATTTGTAATGGGAGGATCTAGCTTCGCACAAGGTGACCAGGAACTGAGTGTCCCGCTAAGTCTTCCTTCAGTGAGTTTATTTATTTTTATTGAACATTAGTTATAGACTATGGCGTGGCGGATGGGTTAAGAATACAATTCCGCGGCTTCGCCGGGAAAGCTAGTCATAAGAATCGACAAACCTTGGTATGTGTCCGATGAACGGTAATAGGTTCACCCCCTGTTACAAAGTACTTATTACCAGCGACTATACGTGGGTGTATAAACTCCTGTAACAGGAAAAAACCTTTGCCTACCCCTTCGGGGATTATAGGCGTGCTTATGTGTATGTATGTATGTTATAGATAGACTAAGATGACAATAAATATTACATTATTTTGATAATGTTTACATAGTGCTCATGATTTATTCTTCTTAATTTATAGGAACCCGAAGCCCCATTGCCCCTGCCTCTAGAAAATAGTGAGGTAGTCATTTACGACGAACCCATGGCCAGCACCTCAGCTGCTGTGCAGCCACCAACTAACCAAGCGCCAGCTCCGTCGAGTAAGTTCACCAAATCTAACATACATTTAATATTCTAAACATCAATTCTCTCAACAATTTCATTTTATGATTTTCAATGATGTATGCATACTCTTAATAATCTGTATTTGACAAATTAATCTCAACTAAACCTTTAATGTCACTGATTACAGCTCCAAGACGTAGTCCACGCACTCCACGCAACAGACCTCGACGGTTGCAGCTTCAGCAGAACCAACTGCATACAGAGCGACAACGGCTCATAAGAATAGAGGAAAAGAGAGTGGAAGCTGAAGTGACTAATGCTGCTGGTTGGAGTAGTGTTGCGCAGTCAATTGACAATTTGACTAATGCTATAATTATAGGTTCCGACAAGATTGCACAATCATTGCAAAATCAGCATTAGATAAATATAATATATAAGTACCTACCTATATAACAAATTAATTTAATTTAATCCTAATTTGTAGCACCAAAGATAACCATAGTTCCTATCACAATTTGATTTAATTATGCTTATTTGGTTATACTTAATTTGTTTTTCTCTGTAAACCTAGATACTTATTCTTAATCTTGTTTTCGACTGAATATCTAATAGTTTTATTTATAGTTTAAAAATAGTTTCCACTTTGGTGAACCATGTGTATTACATACTTATGCCCACCTTTGTTTGCATTTTATTAAAAATAAACATACATTCATGTTGATTGGAAATACTAATAAATAGTGTTTACAAGTCAGTTTTTTGTACTTTTAAATAAAATAATTTGTAATATAAAAATTTTGTTTATTGACGCAAAATAAGCACTTTGCCACAATTAAAAAAATAAAAGATAGCCCAATATTAAAAACATAAAAGAAAAGTCTATTGTTGCCTTCTACTCCTCCACAGAGTTTGGACAAGACGCTGGCGCGCTGCTTGCCCCTGGCGTAATTCATCATTGTGTGATGATGTTGATGGCTGGTTATCATTAACTGCAGGGTATAGCTGGGGTGTTTCTATCTCAGCTTCCGTTATATCAGGTGCAGGGCAGTTATTTAAGTTGCACAAGTTATGCAGTACGCAACATGCATTAATAATCTTGGCTGCAGTATGTGGGTTATAATGTAACACCCTGTGACGCAATAAACACCTCCATCTAGCTTTCAAGAGCCCTATTGTTCGCTCCACTGTGTTTCTGGCAGAGCAGTGTCTCTGTGTATAATATTCGTCAGGAGATCCAGCTTGTGCATTTACAATAGGTGTCATCATGTAAGTTCTCTGGGCATAACCAGAATCACCTGAAAAAAGGGGTTTTAATGTTATTTCCACTTATGTAACTACTGGTATGATTTAAGGTTAGTATTGTAATTTAATTTACCTAGAAAATATACAGTTTCTCCCCTACTTATTAATCCTAATAAATGTGTCTTTACCGGGTGCTGGTTAAATATAAAAGAATCATGGGTGGCACCCCCAAATGTCGCATCTGCACTTAAAATATTCATGTCGCTGTCACATATCTGAAAATAAATGGGAATGATTACAATTAGATAATGATAGTATGTGAGGTTTTACATGGAGACTTCTTATGGTAGGTAATGTTAAACTTACGATTTGTACATTTCTGGAATGATAATGTTTCCTATTAAAATATCTTTCCTCATGCTCTACCGGTCGAATGATAGCCACATGTGTTCCATCAACGCAACCTAACACACCCGGGATTTGGAACTTTTCATAAAATCTGAAATAAGCATTGCAATATAAGTAGGTAAATTGTTATTGTAATCATGTAGTCACAAATAAAAATATTGTAAGAAACACATTGTATCCACATACTTTCTTTTAATAGTATTTCGTTCTTCAGCAGATTGGGGGAACTTTATATATTTTGTCAATATATTTTTGTGGTTTAATGCATTGGTAACCGCCCTTATAGCTTTTGAAACTGATTGCTGAGACATTACCGTGCCATTGCTTCTTCCTACTATTCTTTGATAGCTTCCAGTACCAAAAAACGACAATGCAACCAAAATCTGAAAATACTTTTTGTGTTAAACTTAAGGTAATGTAGTAAATAAACCTATATTTACTCACACAAATGTGAAATATACCAAATATATTATGTACTTTTGATTTGAACAGAGACATGAAAACTCACCTTGCATTTAATGGAAATGTCACTGCGTCTGGTTGGTTTCCTCATGTATGGTGTCAAATCTTCTACCAACACATCAAACAACTCCTTTGTTATACGATAATTCCTCCGAAATTCTTCCGAATCCATTTCCATAGCTCGGGTGTTATAACGACTAACCCTTTGCATATTTCTTCTTGCACGTATATCCATACGATTTGCTTCCTCAAGAACGTTGAAAAACGACGCAAGGCGAGCCATAATAATAATGAATTTGAAGAAATATTATAGTAAATGACACTAAAAAACCTCACTCGATCTGGAATAAAGTAGCTTCTTTGCTATCGTGTAATTTGACGTTTAGTTTCGATCCAACAACTCGATAATCAACTGTCAGATGGCGTGTGGAGTACGTACTTTTCGATCTTAACGAATCTCTCGAACGAAATTAGTTTCCCTTCGATCCACCGCACGATCGTGCGCTAGTGTCGGATTCAAGAGTATGAATCGGCATTGAATTCGAGTAGAATTCGATTGATTCAGAACTCGAAGCTGTCGGGAGTAAGGCCCCTGTTATAACACTTTTAGCCTCCCCGGGAGGTAAACCGCTTACCGAGTGATGTTCAGCTAATCTGCTAACTTCGTCGTTTTGCAAGATAGGTTCAGGAGCGCTAGGGAAACGTATCCCTCGCTCATCCTTGAATGTACGACAAATGGTCTGTTGTCGGAATGAACTAGTTTACTAGAATATTTGCACTCTTAAGACTGGCTTTTTTGGCTGCTTATTACTGCGTATATGGCAAACATCTCTCGCAAGTTCGAGTGCCACTTTTATTTTATAATTTTTTGGTTTGGTCAAGTTCCTGACAAGAGTAGAATAAAATACTCTTTATAATTTACACCATACAAATTACAGATATAAATGTAGAAATTTGTATATGTATACAGTGACACAATGGGTGGTAATATCACTAAAAGCAATCTTTTAAAGACATCTTTTTGATGTATAGAGTTGCCCGTTCATGTGGGCTCACCTTTCCTCCACGGCATATGTGGACAGGAAGTGGGTTACTTTACCATGTGTAGAGGAACTGAGCTGTGGTCTATCAATAGCCTCTAGCCACCACATTAACTCTTGGCAAACCAGTGGAGCAACCTTTTTAATTTCTTTTGGTCTGCCCCTTTTCAACTATGTTTGCCTTGTAACTGGTAGCAGTTCACAAAAAGGCCTACATATTATAAATCCTGATTGAGATTTAGAATTTACTTAGGAAATTAACTTGTCACCCAAGGTTTGTTAGGATTCCATAGTCTCCGAGACAGAAATAAAAAATTAACAGGCTGCCAAATTCTCTACCACTCAGTTGGCTGCCACTGCAAATGTCCAGGGAACTGAACAAATGCCAAAAAAGGGGATGCTTTTAACTATCAACCTTTTTTTTTTAACCAAAAGACACTCAGGAGTGAGCTAATACATGAACCGCTATCCTTCATTCATTAATAAAACATTGCTTCCATCTTACTTTTCAATTGTCATCATCTTACTTGAGTGCAAACAATAGGCTATTTGATTATAATATCATAATCTTAGAAATCCGCCTATATTAATATTATGCGTTTAATAGCAATTTGCAGAATTTGCTAAAACTAGAATTGTTCTAAATATTAATATTTTTAGTATTTTACTTAGAAATAGAACTTTGTGGAATTTGCTCAAAATAGAATTGTTCTGAATATTATTTATTATTTTCATTATTTGACTTCTTAAGAACTATTTCTTATAAAACCAGCTTTAAGGTTTCGGTCGGCACGGGTGCGTTAACCGTACGTGACCGGTAAATATATTGTGAGTTTTAAATTGTTTAGTGGCTTTATTTGTTCCATTTCTAATTTTGATAGAGCAAGCTAGCTCCTTGTCCGGATCATAACTATAAGATTTTCTTAATTATTACAAAATACAGCAAAGAATAATACAGTAATAACATTATAAATTATAATGTTGTTTAAATATTTAGCATTTCGCAATAGTTTTTAGACTTAATGTCATGTTTAATTAGGAATTTTAATATTCTCAATGCAGATTAGAGTTCACGAGATCTGCTGAACCTCTTCAACTGCATACCACATGAGAGTATTGCACTCTATTTTAATTTAAATACACTTCTGGATGGGAGTGTGGGAGTGTTCGGACTACTTCCAAAAGGGGAAGTAGGATACAATCCCAGTGGGTAGGTTGCTGCTCAATTAACAAGTCCCTGTGGACCATGCTTTAGCAGCTAGCTCCATCTGCGCTAGACCTATATTAGAGATCCCATCCAAAACCCCCTCCGCAGGGGCCAAAAAGTTTTTAGTTTTGTTTAGTGGCATAAGCACTCATTTACTTCCAATTCAGTGTGTCAAACACATGGGCTGGGCGAGCATACAGGTCCTCCCACAACGGATTGCCTTCCATGATGGAACATCAAAATAAAAATAAAACTGCTAGAATAGCTTCACCTCCTCAAGACATTCTGTATTTGCTTTAGGAATTACCTAATCATCATATTTTACACTGAAATCTTTAAGTTGTAATATTTCTGTCTCTTTAGACATGACCAGATTATTTAGAAAATAACAATGCGCTTCTGAAGTACTCGTAGATACTAGTACAAGAAGCAGTTTAGAAGTTTGTTGATAGTGTTTCTGAGTAAGGTTAGTGATATAATGTAGAAATTGTGTCATTGATAACAGATTTAACTCTTACTTGTCTATTCATTCAATTGTAAATGCATAGGCCCAACCATAGACGTATAAAAAAGGTCGGACAGATTCTCGCTAACAAAAAATTGTGTCACTCAGAGTCGGCCAGCTCGCTGTACGTACAGCCGCTGTACGCACACATTCACACATTAGTCAGCCATTTACGCGTAAACGTCAACACAGGCGACACGTATATGCGGCGTTTTTTTTTTAAATACAGCTTGTCTTGTGTGACAAAATGATGTAGTCAGTTATTCGCGATCACCCACTTAGCAAGCACGCACTTTGCTCGTCCGCTACGCACTTCGCGCGATCCCTTCGCAAGTACCTACGCGCCCCGCTCGACCAATCCTTCTTATCAGTGGTTCTAAACATTCTACTCATCTTCAAACTTCAACGTTAATTATGATGAAGTGTGCCAGCTGCAATTCTGACTTCAATGACGGCGTTCAGTGTACCTCATGTAAACGGCACCTCGATTTTGGCTGCGCTAGCATCACGGAGGGCGGATGAAACTTGGAGCTGACCGAAGGGCGGCATGAAAATGTCCTAAGTGCCGAATTTCCTCACCGTCACCGACCCCGTCCACGTCTCCGCTACCAACACCTGAACCTGCGTCTCTGGAAACGATCCTAAATGAGATTCGTGAGTTCAAGGTTCAATTGGCTGGCCTGCCGACGCTGTCTAATGATATCAAATACATCAAAGAGGAACTGAAAGAACTCAAGATCAGTTGTGAGTTCGATGGTAAACGACTGGATGATTTCTCTGTGAAACTTGCAGGCATTGAGACTAGGGTTGCTGGTCTTGAGCATCTTCAGGAGTCTGTTTGCTCTCTTCAATCCAACATTGACTTGATTAAGTCGGAGCTGTCTGCTAGCGACCAGAGATCAAGGTTGAACAATGTGGAAATTAAGGGCATTCCCCTAAAAAAGGACGAAAATCTGTTTGCTACCTTGGAAAAGATAACCCAAATGGTTAAATTTACATTTCCTAAAAACCCAGGTCAACTATATATCCAGGATTCCATTATTCAACACAAAGGATAAGTCAATTGTGGTCAGCTTTCTGAACAGATATGTCAAAGAAGACTTTGTTGCGGCTGCACGCTCTTGCAAGACGTTATCCGCACATGACCTTGGATTCACAGGCCAATCGAACCGGGTTTATGTGAATGATCACCTCAACCCTGACTCCAAAAAGTTGCTGAACAAAACCCGAGCATTAGCTAAGGAGAAGGAGTATAAGCACGTATGGGTCAAACACGGAAAGATTCATGTCCGCAGGCAGGAGGGATCGGCTGTCTTTGTGATTTCTAAGGAGAAGGATTTAAACAAGCTAAATTAGAGTGGCTCATTTTTCGGTTATCATTACTTAGTCAACATAGTTTAAAACATAAGTCTAGAAGTAAATTAATTTTTATACATTATGTACTAATAGCCCTAACTGTTTATCATTTGAATTTTTGTAAAAGGTTTAGCACCACTGACGTGCTCGAAGCTTCGTCATCTCGCCTTTGTACTCGTAATTGGGACTTTTGCTTATCTTATCGCGCTGTTCTATTCATTAGAACATCCCATTCTATGCTTATCTCGCTCGCACTCATTATTGAATCTAATTACTGCCTGCTTATTCGCACAGTTACCTTGTGCTACTGCTGCGTTTTTTGTGCCGTTTAACAATCGTGTATACCTAATTACCCTACTTATTAGCTTATTATTCGCTTTTATTTTGTTACATTACACTAACGTTGAGTATTTATTATCCGTAAACATTGTCACAGAAACTGCAATCGTTAGTCTTTTAGCGTTTTGTTATTTGAGTGGTTGCTATCGAACTAATAATTTTGTTTCTATAATTTGTGCGAATTATCGATGGCTGTAGACGATAACAGCAAACTGCATGTCTATATCCGTACCAAGACTGAATCCTTCTTTCGTCAAGTATGCCTATGTTCATACGAAGTCATTGTTTTAACGGAGACTTGGTTGGTCGACGGCATATCAAACTCGGAGTTATTTGGTCATCAGTATATTGTGTGGCGACGCGACGTCATGGGTCAGTCTCGTGGAGGTGGTGTCTTGATAGCTATCCGTAAGTGTATATCTGCTGTTCCCCAACCATTATTTCACTCCTCGGCCGAAGACTTGTGGGTAACTGAGTGTACGTCAGCCCAACACAAGAAATTGCCTTATGTTGAATGTTTGCGTCGTATAGCTGTGTAGGCAAAAAACATGGTTATACTTTTTCCGACCAATTATCAAATTTTCTCCATAGTTTATGTAGTGTATGTAGTTATGTGCTAAACAATCCAACTGATAAATATTTAGTAATTGGCGATTTTAACCTTAGTGGAATTTTGTGGCAATTAAATAACAACACATTATTACCTGTGAATATTTGTAGCGGCGACGAGTACATGCTAACTGATGAATTGCGTATTTTAGGGTTCAGTCAATATCGCACCTTTAGAATTATAGAGACCTAATGTGAAATTTTAAGATTTCAACTTTTACTCATAAAATGACCTTGCATGACCATCTTCGTCGACTCATAGTAAAACAGAGACCTATTTTGGCGAAAAAGGGACAAACATATACTTCGGTCTCTTTCATTCCGTCCCCTCCCTCCACATCTGTTCAGTTCGAGAGAGCCGCAAGCAGTAATGTGTCGCGAGTGTCATGCGCAGGTTGTTACTTGTTCGTTATTGTGGAGACCTAAACCGAATTAGGGCGCTACAAGACTAAAAAGTAAGGTATGTGGACGTACCTATTTTTAATAAAGTAAAGACCTATTTTGTATCGAGTCTACTTCATACTTAAAAATCTCTATAAAGCTGTGACTTCTTTGTTATTGAGTCACTCTTTGATTGAAAAAATGTACGAATTAAAGACCCAATCATCATTTGGTCTATGTCATTACGAAACTAATTTATAAGATAGAAACTGATTAATGATTGTGTCCCTCTTGTAATAAATATGATTATATTCTCACACACTATTTTAGACATGGGTCTGTCTAGATATCAAATCGTTTTATTATCTTGTTAAATGTGTCTTATTACATTTGACTTACTTGTTTTTTTTTTTTTCTATTTATTTCAGATTTAAGATAGTAACTCAAAAGAAAATAAAATAGGAAAATTAAGAAAAGAGCAGATTATATTTTAGAAAAAATAAATTTTCGTTATAATCAGGTTAGATTTCAAATTTAGGTTTTATTCATTACCCTTTATTTATCTTTTTAAACAGCAAAACAAATCTTTTAATCTCCATATTTATTACTTCCAGGAGAATGGTCTTATTAGTAGTGAACCAAGAACCAATATGCAAGGAAGATCGGCTGATGGTAATGATATAAGGGTAAGTAGATAGGTTATCATAGTAATTAAATATTTATGCCCATTTAGTATTTTTACTGATATTTATATACAATAACCTATAATAATGTACTTTCAGAATAACACTGATAAAGAAAATATTGTACCAGCTATTCCATCTCCAAAATATAAACAAGATACAATATTAAAAAAATTAAATCAGATGTACGAAATTATTATTGAGGTAAGCAATCATACATTTGCAATAGGTACCTTAAATTTTTGTCTTTTTCATTACTATAACAATTTAACTTTATTAAACCCTCCATTTTACATCTATACTAATTTTTTGCTTAAGTTCCAAAATTATTTTTGTTAACTTACAATAAAATCATTAACGAGTAGTCCATCAATAATAGAAAACTCTCCTGACAGATCCAACAATCCTTCGTACAATACAAACACCAATGAGGTGAGTTATAAGCTTTTTCTATTATATTTAATTTAGTAATTAATAATTAATTTCATAACCAATTGAAAACTAAAATACCTATTACATTTCAGGTACAAGCGACAACTCCTGAGCGAGCTCTTCTGCCATCTAGTTATCGATCCAGGTCTTCATCGTCTAGTTCTAGTAGTTCTTCTTCTTCAAGTTCATCATCAACATCCTCAACCAGTACCAGCAGTAAAAGTAAATCAAATGACCATATCATAGATGGGCCATCAACATCTAAGTTAACGGGTCAAGTTCCAAGCAGAACTACATCTGCAGCAAAAAAGTTACCACCAGTCACCTATCAATTCAGATGAAAGTGATGTGGATTTGAGTGACTCAGACCCAACCTATACTGTTGATAGGTCCAGGTCTAATCTTAGAAAGACTACTCGCATATCAAGCTCCAGCTCCAGTTCTTCGCTTTCTTGCAATGATATAGCATCTAATAACACTTGTTCTGTTAGTTCTGTACCGGAAGCTCCCAAAAGATCTAGAAACGTACTCGAAATCCATCCAAATGGAAGCAAAATGTAGCAAAATTTTTAAGGAATTCTGGAAAAGCTTATGTATCAAGTACAACTAAAAAGGAAGTACCTGCCCGTTTTGTTAAAGATGCATGTACATGCAGACTCAAATGTTTCGAGAATATAGATGGCACCGATAGAAATACATTATTTGAAACATATTGGTCTCTTGGCAACATTGAAATACAGAGATCTTGTATGACGGAGGTTAAGCCTCGATACAAGTATACTAATGCAGCTAAACCGAGATTAGCAAACAATGCATTCTATTTCAAAATAAACAATATCAATATTCGTGTTTGTAAGACCTTCTTTATTAACACACTAGGGATATGTGACCATCAAATCAGAACAGTTAAAAAG
This sequence comes from Agrochola lota, assembly GCA_947364205.1. Taxonomy (NCBI): domain Eukaryota; kingdom Metazoa; phylum Arthropoda; class Insecta; order Lepidoptera; family Noctuidae; genus Agrochola; species Agrochola lota. The sequence goes on along the minus strand of OX376237.1, from coordinate 19,991,670 downwards.
AAAACTGACCCACAAGGTTTTGTAAGCAAAGACATTAGAGGTAAGCACGCTGGAAGAAAACCTATAGATCCACTACTCATTGAAAGTATAAAAGGACATATAAATTCGATACCACGAATAGAGTCTCATTATTTGAGAGCTTCAACTTCCAGGGAGTATATCAGCGATGAGAAGACGATAATGGATATTTGGAGAGATTTTGATAAATCTCAGAAAGAAGAAGAAAAACCTACATGTGACTATTGGTCGTACTATGATATTTTTACTAAAGAGTTTAATATAGGCTTTTTTCAACCAAAAAAAGATAAGTGCGAGTTATGCTTAGATTTCGAACTTGCAACTCCGAATCGCAAGATAGAAATTAAAGAAAAATATGAGGATCATCTGAAAGAAAAGGATCTGTGTCGTCAAGAAAAACGTCTAGATCGTCAGAACATTAATGAAACCAACATCTGTGCGGTCTACGATTTGCAGGCAGTCATGCAGTGTCCCACTGGAGAAACTTCATCGTTTTTTTTGCCAAATTGCCTTAATTTTACCATAGTTGAAATGTTTAAGAAAACAACAACAGTTCAAAAGCGAAAAAAATGAAGCAGAGAATGACTATGAAATAGGAGCATACGGTAATGTATATAGCTATTTCTGGGACGAATTTCAGGGAAAAAGAGGAGCTAACGAGATTGGGTCATGCATTTTAGATTATTTACATCTTCTTTAGAGGTTCTCATCTCATGTCACATTTTATTCCGATAATTGTTGTGGACGAAATAAAAATATGTATTTATTTTCATTACTACGTTATATTCATATGCTGTGTCTATTTCTGAAAATATTCACACAATTTCTCATAAATATCTTATTAAGGGTCATACCCAGAATGAAGGGGACACTGTGCATAGCCTTATTGAAAAGGAGATTCGAAAAAATAAAAAGTCTGGGCCAATATACGCACCCTACCAATATGTTACCTTAATAAAGAACTCGCGCCAAAATGGTAAAACCTTTTAATGTCATAGAGCTGGCATACGACTTTTTCATCGATTTAAAGGTTTTACATGAAAAGTGGGGCTATAACTTTAATGAAGATGAACATAAAAACAATATGATTTGGACCAATGTCAAAGTTTTAAAATAAAGCTAAAGCTGGAACAGTTCACATTTCAATACAAAACCTCGTACATCCAAAATGATTTCACCATGGTCAATATGAGAAATAAACGTAAAAAAATGGCCAGACCAGAAGAAATAACGCTAACCAAAGCATTTTCACAAAGACTAGAGCTAAGCGAACATAAGAAAAAAGACTTACGCGATCTCATTAATAAAAACTTAATTCCTAGTTATTATGCAGATTTTTATAATTCTATACTTTAACTAAATTACGTTTTTCTAAGTTTATGATTATTGTTAATGCTAAAACATTTTTATATTTGAATAGTTTTATAATTATGGTGATTTTATTGTAAGCAATGCTATCAGAGAAGACTGAGAAGCATTTGAAAGTCATTTTTATTATTATTTTCTAGGTTTATTTCTCTATAGGACATACTGTGTTGTATAATTAGTAAGCAGTAAAGTCTTTTTTTCGTTTACTTTTCGAATAAAACGATTTTTATTTCCTTTAGATGTTTTTTTTGTGTCCCATAAGTGTCCCTCAAACTATTTAAAATTTATTAATTCAGTGACTTATGTAGGAATGATACGGTACTTTGAATAAAAATTCAGAACTAGAGAGACCTAAATAATAAAATGTCTTTCAAAAAAACTATGGTTTCAGACAAACAACGACCTAAATGAGCACTATTTTTAAATAAATTAAGAAAAAAATATTATTATTTGTTTTTTTATTATTTTTTATTTTAAAACTTGTAGTTAAATAAGTAAAGAAAGAAATAAAATTAAAACAATATGAATTTTTTGAAAGTGCAACCAAATAATCTCCCTATTATATAAAATATTTGAACATACGAACCTACATTCAACGTTTTCCAAAAACTTCATTTTTTTAAATAGGTCTCTATAATTCTAAAGGTGCGATATAATGGCATATAAAATAGTTATGGTAAGATTCTAGATTTAGTTTTATGTAATGTAATGGTTTCAGTGTGTGAATGTTTGGTGCCTTTATCACCTGTCGACAAATATCATCCGGCCCTCTGATTCGACGTGAATTTTGCAGAGTACCTACACTTATTTAACTCCCGCACGGTTACCTTTACGGTAAAGCTGACTTTGCGGCCATTAACGGTGAAATAGCAGCTATAGACTGGCCACACGTATTTTTTGACATGTCACTTAGCGACGCCGTAGACTACTTTTATGCTACTATAGCGAATATTCAAAATAAGTATGTGCCAACTAAGACAATCTCTCACAGCTCATACGCTTTTTTTTTTTTTTTTTGAGGATGGAAATCATCAAATGACTTCTCCCGCTCTGGGCAGAACGAGAGGGTGTGTCAGACTTTTACTGACTAAAACCCACCCGTGTTCCTTCCGTTGCCTGTGTGCCGGGGCCGCGATATCCCTTTCGGACAAACCCGCAACCCCAGCAGGCATTGGTCTTTCGATCCCGTCGGTTGGTGCTGACATCTCTTTGAGGCGCGCGTGGAACACAACGCGCCGTCGACATGGGCCTGGTTTTTATCGGACGGCGAGCTGCCCATTGCTCACCGTCCGCAAGCCCGCGCCTACGGTGGCCGGAAGTCGGCTCTCGACTCCCGACACCCGGGGCGTCTCCTGCGGCGACTAGGGCCGCGAGGGCGTGCAGCTTGCATCTCCCTCGCGCGCCTCGCCTCCTCCTTCGCGAACATAACTGCTTCGCAGAAGGAGGTGATAGCCTGCCATGCACTCTCGCTCCGAACCATGGCCTGAACCAGGGCCGGACGCGAGAGATCGCCGCCGCCGATCGCCTCCGTGAGGACACGGTGGTGCTCCGCCCAAGCCGGCCAGACCTCCACCATATGCTCCACCGTATCCTCCGGACGATCTACACAGTGGTGACACCCGGGCGTTTCCTCCCGCCTTTGCGGAACAGGAACCTCCCGAAGCAACCGTGTCCGGTGAGGACCTGCGTCAGGCGGAAGGTGAGGACGCCATGGCGCCTCTCAAGCCACTCCTCAAAGAGGGGACTTATCACCGCAATTGTGGCGTGCCCAGCGCTGGGTTGCGACAATCGCACACTCCATGCCGCCATGAGATCCCGCCGGAGCTCTGTCCGCTGTGCCGTGATTTCTCGCGGCAGCGGAGTTACACCCCGGCGTTTCGCCTCCTCGCGCAACTCCCACATCTGCGCGAGGACTTTCGCCTCCAGATCCCATGGCGGTAGTCCGGCAAGGAGGCTCGCCGCCTCACGGGAGACCGTGCGGTATCCTCGGACCAGCCTGATGGCCATGACCCTTTGGGACGCATTCAACCACACCGGTGCCCCGCGCCCACACCGGTGCCCCGTAAAGGGCCATGGACCGCACGACCCCCGCGTAAAGCCTCCGGCAGGAGGCGCTTGGACCCCCCAGGTTGGGCAGGAGCCGCTTCAAAGCAGCCCCAGCCCTATCCAGTTTGGGAGCCAAACGTCGGAAGTGCTCCACGAAGTTCCACCGGCTGTCGAGGACGGGTCCCAGGTACTTCATCGTCGACTCGACACCGATGTGAACCCCTCCCGCCGTAATCTGGGAACCCGACAGTGGCGCGTTCCGAGGACCATAGAAACACATGGCCTCGGATTTGTGCAAGGCCACCTCGAGTCCCAGTTGCCGGATCCTTTCGACGATTGTCGCAACCCAACGTGTCGCCCGCCGCCTCATGCGACCTCCCCTGCACCAGGACCAGCGTGTCGTCAGCGTAGCAAACCACGCTGACGCCGCTAGGGAGGTCGGCGCGCAGCACCCAGTCGTAGCCGATGTCCCACAGATGCGGCCCCAGGACCGATCCCTGTGGGACACCGCACGACATCTCTCGCCGGTTCCACTCTCCGTGGTGACCGGGGTAGATGACGGCCCTGTCCGTCAAATAGGCCTCGACCACTCGACAGAGGTAGGTCGTCATCCGGTGATACCGGAGTGCCTCCCTAATGCAACTCCAGGGCAGGGTATTGAAGGCATTGGCGATGTCAAGAGACACCGCCAAGACTACCCCACCCCGGGCAACAGCATCCCCCGTCGTGAGAGCTCGAACGCGCATGATGGCATCCACCGTAGAGCGCCCCTTGCGGAAACCATACTGGCTCTCCGCCAAATCCGGCCCCACTCGCACCAGCTGCCCGACAAGGCGGTCTGCAATTACTCTTTCGAAGAGCTTGCCCACCTCATCGAGCAGCACGATGGGCCGGTAAGCGGATGGAGAGGCCGCCGGGCGCCCCGGCTTCTTGATGAGGACCAGTTTCCCCGTCTTCCAACGAAGTGGGAACTGGCCCCTCTCCAAGCATGCGCTTAGGAGCCCCCGAAGTCGAGGCCCGAGAGCCTCTAAGGCCAGAACCCAGGCTTTTCCAGGTAAGCCGTCGGGTCCTGGGGCGGTATTTTTGGCACTCAGCCTACGTACCGCCACTCTCAGATCTACCTCGGTCACCTCCGGAGTATCGTCGTCGTCGTCCCTGGTGTGGTCCACATCGGGCACCGCAGGAGGCGGAGCCATGGGCGGGGGAGTATGTTCCCCCCGCGAGGGGAACAGAGCGCTCACCACGTCCTCCACGAGCTGGGGCCGGAGACTCTGCGTCAGCGGGGGAGCCCATGGGCGGAGCTTATCTCTCACCCATTTGTATGGGCGTCCCCACGGATCTCTGTTCAGAGTCTCCAGCGACTCCTCGCGGGCCAGTCCTCTGGCCCGCTCGATCCCCGCTTGGAGGGCGGTCTTCGCCGCTCTGTATCCTGCGTACAGATCCGCCTCAATGGCTTCCGTATCCGGCGGGTGGATACGGAGCCTGCGGTGCCTGGCGTACAGGTGGCGCGCAGCAACGCACGCCGCGCGTAAAGCGGTCAGCTCACGCGACCACCAGTACACCTGGCGCTGAGCACGTCCGGGCTGGACCCGGGGCATTGCCACGTCACAAATTTCAGACATGGCCTCCCGGAACCACTCCGCCTCGTCGTTTATGTCGGCAGGCCTGTCCGGTGATGACACCCAGGCCTGCACGATCGAGGCTTCCAGGAGGAGCTCCCGGTCCAGCTGCTTCAGCGCCCACCGCGGACCACTCGGGGTCTGTCTGACCGGCGTGCCCGAGGTCTGGGCGGAGACGTCAAACCGGATGTACCGGTGATCGGAATAGGTCTCCACCCCCTCCATGACGCGCCAGTCAATGACACGCGGCGACAGAGCGGGGCTGGCAAACGAAATGTCCACCACTGACTCGCCCCGCATCCGCACGCACGTGGGGACAGAACCCTGGTTTAGGACGACCAGGCCCGACTCCAGAGCCCAGTCCTCCACCATCCTGCCCCGTGTGTCCGTTAACCGGGAACCCCAAGCCACGTTCTTGGCATTGAAGTCCCCGAGGACGATCACGGGGAGGGGATGGTACCCGACGACGACGACTCTCAACTCCCCAAGGGAGTTGTGGAACTCGGCGAGAGTTCGGTTCGGGGAGAAGTACGCTCCTACCACGACAATCTCCCCGAACCGTGCTGCCACGCAACCCGGTCCCCTCTTGACGGCCTCGAGGGACGGGGTACCGGCGGCGGCCGACGAAATTATGGTCACTGAGCCGCTCAGGTCCTCCACCCAGTCATCCCTGGGCGGGACAAAGTACGGCTCAGCGACCACGGCGATGTTAATCGACCACTGCGCCATGCTCTGGAGCAACAGATCCTGAGCTGCGGCGCAGTGGTTGATGTTCGCCTGGAGGAGGCGTAATGGGGCCATTAATGACAATCCATTTTAGCCTCCTCCCGGGCCCCCTGTGATGGCCCTGCCGCGGTGCTAGCGGCGACAACAACGCCTTTAGAGGCGGCAACGGCGGCGGCAATGGTGGCGGCTGCGGCGGTGACGACGGTGGCTTGCCCCTGCCCCTGGATTTGGCGGGTGGAGCACAAGCCTTGCTCCCAGCCCGGTGATCGGCCGGCTTGCCAGCCGCCGCACATGCATAACAGTGCGGCGTGGCATTGCACGAGCCGGCCTTGTGACCGGGCCGACCACAGCGGAAGCACTCCTCGCTGCGATCCACCTCCGAGGTGCACTGTGCTCCCACGTGGTGCCCCACCCGGCAGCGGAAGCACCACAGTGGTCTGGGTTCCAGCAGCTTCACCTGCGCGGACACCCAGCCCACGCGGAGCCTTTGGCCCTCCCCGGCTATTTTTTGGGCCGCCGACACTGGGCAGCTCACCGTAACGGTTTGCATGCCCGTTGTGTCAGGACGGATGGTGCCCGCCCTCACCTGCTCGGCAGAGCACCCTCCAGTCCTAGCCACGGCGGCCACCACATCTTCCGCCGTCACGCAGTCGTCCAGGCCCAGGATGCGCATGTCAGCGCACTTAGTGGGCCTGGAGACTCGGGCCTCCTCCGCATTGAAGGACGCCCTAAGCCTTTCGGCCAGGGTGTCAGCGGTCGGGCCGCTAGCCGCACCGGGGATCTCCAGCATCCGAGCCCCCATCGCAGTGACCTTCATACGGAAGCCATCAACATTGACTGTCCTGATCTCCTACATAAACGACGCTTCAATGTTCCTCAGAGATCAGTTAGATTTAATCCGCCTATCTCCATTCCTTTTTCCTCTTCTAACTACAGGCAAAACTCATATATGGTGCGAGCGAGTAAGTACTTTAATATTATTTGTAAAGAGTTCTCATTTGACCCATTTACCATCAATACCTATTCTGCACGCGCTCGGCTGAACGCTGACTTCTTTAAAAGTGCATAGTGCTTATTGTACACATACATATACTCGTATATATACGTATATACTTTATTTTTATTTTTTCGTGCTTGTTAGTGATCCTAAGATTTCTGTTACTTATTCTGTTTTTACCCGTGAGAACCTGTAATTGGCTGTATGTTTCATATATAAATGTTATCCATTTGTTATAGCTGTTGGTTCTCCTATCAATAAATAAATAAATAAAACCCGTAGTTATCGGAAGAAAAACAATCCTGGAATCACGTTTCATAGTAAATAAATATTTTTTTAATCATTTAATTCCCGATTTTATCATTAAAATCAATCTTCATTCGCCAAATTTATTAAGGCCAGTGCTGCCAATATTCACTTGTGCAAATTACCCGAAATATGGGAAATTTATAGTTTTTTATTAAATTCAATTTATTGAAGTTATTTAAAATTAGGTTATTAATAAGTATTAGGTTATTTTAGGTTCTTAAAGTATGGAGAAATGATTGGATTCCACACACACATACTCTAACTCCCTACGCTCCGTGCAGACTTGTCTCCCAACGACGTAAACATACTGTATGTACCTCCACCTGCAGATCAAACTGTAAAAAAACTATTACGAAATGGCTACTTGAATCGGATTATGCTGAAACTGAAAATATTCTAAATATTTTAAAATAATTTCGTCTACCGGGAATATTCACCTACTCAAATTAATCTTTGATCGCGTTTCAACAGTTTAAGACACACAGACACACACACTCACTCTCGGGCAAGTAGGTGCTCGTGCCCAGTGCCCTTCCCGGGTGCTGTGTGTGAGGACTTATATTGCACTCACGGACATACTACACTCTCCAAATACACACATATCACATCTCCTTTTGTTTTATATAGTAATTTCCTTTCCTCTCAGTACTTGGAGCTATCACAATGCTGTAGTACGTAAGTGCAATTCAATGTTGAAAGTTTAAGGGTGTGAGCCTGGAGATCTGTCATACAGGTCCCGAACCCAGTATAGACTCCAGCTCCCACAAAGGTTTGAATCTGCCTGTAACTTATATACTATATAACAATTCTGTACCTTTTAGAGATAAATAAATAAAAATTATTATTATTTCCTTTATTCAACTATATATACGTACATTTAAATTATATTTTTAAATATTAGAATAAAAGAATATAAAAACATTTAAAAATAAAAAAATTGTGTTCCGCCGGTGTCCGGAGCAGGGTCCAAGCTACCGGTGGTTAGGGCTGCAGAGACAGGAACCTCCTCACAATGCGAGCCGTATCGAGGAGTACTGCCTTCTGGATCAGGCCCTTGATCCAACCGCCTAACGAGAGCCTCGAGAGATGTTGGTCGAGGCTTTCGGCTATCAGGCCATTGGCCGTTACGACAATCGGCACAATGATAGCCGAGCTCACATTCCACATGTCAACAACCTCGTGTGCTAAGTCGAGATATTTGATTTGTTTCTCTTTCTCAGCTTTCACGAGGTTCTCGTCATGCGGAATGGTAACATCGACTATCATTGCGCGGCGCACTGATCGGTCTATCACCACTATATCAGGCTTATTGGCTACAATAGTCCTGTTAGTAATGATATATCGATCCCAGTACAACGTAACATGGTCATTTTCGAGAACTGGGTCGGGCACATACTTGTAATACGGTACCTCAGAGACAACAAGTTTATATTTCAAAGCAAGTTGCTGGTGAATAATCCTGGCCACTTGGTTATGCCTGTGTAAGTACTCGCCGTTAGCCAGACGCGACCAACCAGAGATAATATGTCTGATGGACTCACCCGGACGATGGCATGCCCGACACACGTCAACCATCCCGTCCTTTATAATATGTCTCCGGTAGTTATTCGTCAAGATAACTTCGTCCATAATTGCACAGACAAAACCTTCAGTTTCCCCGAAAAGGTCACCGAAACGTGGCCAGGATACGAACGCTAAGAAATCTACACCAGGCTCATGAAGAGCCCGATAGTAGCGCTCGTGAAGCTCCTTGCTCTGCCATACCTTCTTGCGGTCATCTGTAGTAAGTATTAAAGGTTTGCGCCAGTTCTCTTTAGCCATGGAGAGCGGGGTGAGTCCTTTGTCGACTGCGACCACATCCCGATTCATACCCACTTCGGCTTTCAAAAAAAAAATCCCTGAGGCTGCACACCTCGCGGTTGTGGAGGGGCTTAGCGTTTAAAAAGCCTCGACCTCCACACTTTCGCGGGATATACAGTCTCATTACCGATGACCGTGGGTGATGCATCCGGTTTGCAGTCAGGAGTGTACGGACCCTTCTGTCCAGGGCGTCGAGTTCGGTCTGAGTCCATTTGAGTATGCCGAAAGAGTACATCAAAACCGGTATGACCCAACCGTTGTAGGCGCACACCTTGTTTCCGCCCGAAAGAAGACTAATTAAAACCTTCTTCAGGCGACCAAAAAAGTGCTCCTTCAACGGTTGCTTCATGTCAGCAACGTTGATGCCTAACGTTTCCGACATACCCACATACTTATAGCTTTCGGCTGAGGAGAGGGATCTAAAGTGTATGGAGTCCGAGAGTTGAGTTCCCTCGGATTCCATAATCTCCCCTCGCTTTACATGCATGACTGCACATTTGTCCACACCAAATTCCATCCTGATGGCGCTACTGAATATTTCAGTTACCTTCAGTAGCGCCATCAGTCGCAATTTGTTCTGTGCAATGTGTCTCTAATGATAAATTTTCTGTAGTTTTTGGTGTTGATGATTTGATCTTGTATAGCTATGATAAAGCCTTCTGTTTCGGGGAACAGGTTTCCTATTTTAAGCCACTTATTTGATGCTAATTTGTTTATGTGAAACTACTCTAGGTCATGAGGATGCCGGCCGTGAAGTACTTTCTTCTTCCATTGTTCAGTTTTTTGTTTCTGTGGGTCATCATTGGTAGTGTTTTGTGTTTCTATCTGGTCGTTTAAGTTAAGTGGAGTGTAGTTGAGATCGTTTATGACTATGGCTTTATGTATATTACTGGTGCGGGATTTTGTGTGAAAGAATGTTTTAAGTCGACTGACTTGTTTCCGGCAAAGGTGCTGAATGTCGATTAGGCCTCGCCCGCCATGTTGTCGTTTAATAGTTAATCTTTCTTTGGCAGATTTAGGGTATAAGTTGTTGTGTTTTGTAAGTGTTGTTCGCTCTAGATTTTCTGTGTCTGTTTTGGTCCATTTTATAACTCCGAATGAGTACGTTAATACGGGGATGGCGAAGGTGTTAAGGGCTTTAATGAGATGTTTACCTGAAAGTTGGGTCTTACAGATGGCGTTAAGTCTCCTTTTGTACTCTGTAGTTAGCGTGTCTTTAATTCTTACGTGATCAAGTCCCTTTAGGTGCCCGTACCCTAAATATTTATACAAGTCATTAAATACTTTCTTCAGGCGGCCAAAGAAGCGCTCCTTCAACGATTGCTTCATGTCAGTAACATTGATGCCCAATGTTTCCGACATACCCAAATACTTATAGGTTTCGGATGCGGAGAGGGCTCTAAGGTTTATGGAATCCGCGAGCTGTGTTCCCACGGATTCCACAATCTCCCCTCGCTTTACATGCATGACCGCATATTTGTCCACACCAAATTCCATCCTGATGGCGCTACTGAATGTTTCAGCTACTTTCAGTAGCTCCATCAGTTGCAAATTGTTGGGGGCAAAGAGTTTTAGGTCATCCATGTAGAAGAGGTGAAATATAACCTGACCACCTCTCCTCAGCCGATAGCCTAGGCCTGAACCCTCCAGCAGTGTACTTAGAGGATTCAGGGCTAAGCAGAACCAGAGCGGACTCAAACTATTGCCCTGAAATATGCCTCGCTCTATCCTTATTGGTTCGCTATTCCTCTGGATATTTCGACATCCTGGATAGCGAAGGACTGTCCTCCATTGCCCCATACACGACAACAGGAAGGTGCGCAGAGTTGCATCTACTTTATACAACTGCAGCACCCTCATGAGCCATGTATGTAGCACCGAGTCATAGGCCTTCTTATAATCTATCCAACATGTCGAAAGATCCTTTCGGAACGACGAACCTGTTGGCTAATGGCCATATCAATGAGGAGTAGCTCCTTAGTACCGCGGGATCCGTTCCTACTTCCATTTTGAGAGGCAGACATGATGGAGTTAGTGTCTATATGTTTGTTAATTTTAGCTCTCAAAATAGATGTAAGAACTTTATAGACCGTCGGTAAACATGTGATTGGCCTATAATTTTTGGGTTCCGCGGTGCTACCAGATTTATGGAGCAGGTGGGTAACTCCTGTCGTTAAGAACTGGGGTAGCGAGCCAGACTCCAATGCAGTCTGGTACTGAGCCGCCAAGCGAGTGTGCGACCTTATAAACCATTTTATCCAGAAGTTGTGCAGCCCCCCGTCCGGCCCTGGAGATTTCCAGTTAGGCAGCGGATGAACTGCACGAACTACATCTTGGGGGCAGATGGTAATAGCCCCCATTTCTAGTATTAGATCGCAGGCTCGCTCGACTTCCCGAGTCCAATCACCTTCGGTGTGACTGACAGGCACCGACCAGATGCTGCGCCAGAAAGAGCACATGGCAACATCATCCGGCAGACGCGTGTCAGTCTCACCTTGGTCCGGTCACTCCCAAGCCCTATAAACCCACCTTTCATCACTATGGAAGGTGCGATTCTGAGTGTATCGCTCTACTCGCCGCTTATACCTACGAATACGGCTCGCCCATGCATACACTTTCTGCTTCAAGAAGTCGATGCGCTCTGTGACACGGGCCATATAGTCCTGAGGGCTGATATCAGTCCCTAAGAACGCCCGCCTCACAAAGCGCATCACCCTGAAGCAGATTAGTTTGCCGATGAGCGCTCTGGCCCCCCCAATACGGCGCTCAATCCTTCCTGTTCCTGTTCAGGATAAGGCGGAAATAACGCCCAGGTGTCATCACTGTACGGATCGCTCGGAGGACACGGTGGAGCATACGTTGGAGGTATGCCCGGCTTGGGCGGGGCACCGCCATGTCCTTGTGGAGGCGATCGGTGGCAGTGACCTCTTGCGTCCGGCCCTGGTCCAAGTCATGGTATGGAGCGAGAGGGCATGGGTAGCCGTAAACTCCTTCTGCGAAGCAGTAATGCTCGCGAAGGAGGAGGCGGAACGCGTGAGAGAGAGGCAAATTTCGCGCCCTCACGCCCCTAGCCGCCGCAGTAGACTCCCTGGGCATCGGGTATCGTAGGCCGATTATCGGCCATCGTAGGCGCGGGCTTGCGGATGATGAGCAATGGGTAGCTCGCCGTCCGATAAGGACCAGGCCCGGGTCGACGGCGCGTTGTGTCCACGCGCGCCTCAAGAAATTTCAGCACAACAGAAGGGGTCTGCTGACCGATGCCTGCCGGGGTCGCGGGAATTTCCGAAAGGGATACCGTGGACCGTGGCCCCTAGCAACGCACAGGCAACACTGAAGGTATACGGGTGTGTTTTAGTCAGTAAGAGTCTGATACGCCCTCCCGCTCTGCCCAGAGCTGGAGAAGTTATTTGATAAACTCTCACCCTAAAAAAAAGGTCTTACTAAGTCGCTGGCCAAAGTGGTGACAATGTAATAGTGATGCGCATCGGGGCGGTGCGTGGCAATACGTTTCGCGGTTCGATGCGGCTCAGTTTTATTGTGCAAGTTGGCCCGCTGTCTGTTCCGCGCCGGTGAATGCTCAGAATAGGTCTTATCGAACGCGAGGAGCGACTCAGAAAGATGGAGCAAATATCATGAAATTGTTGAATATTCATGTTACCTGGCGTCAGTTTGTTTTGCCTGGGAGGCTGGGTCTAGAGCGGAAGAATGCAGCATTACTACAAAGCACAATCATATCATACTTACATTTAACGCAAATTACTCTCGAACATTTTGGATTAATTATTGATTCAGTTAATTTTTGAAAACAAAAGCATTTTGAAATAATCAGTTCATTCATTATTTTATAGTTGAAAGCCGAACTAAAAAATTTGGTGCTTGTAATGTACAGTGTAAAATTCTGCATTTCAGTTAACCACTTCACTTCGACCTCCCGCTCTTACTCGAACCGCCTCCTCCTTGCAGTAGAACATAAAAACAAGGCATGGAGCGTCACTCGACTCGTCTAATGCGATGTATTGAAATGTCCCGCGTGTCGATAAACACGCAGGGCTGCCTCGCGCCGGTTAAATCGTGCAGTTTTGTTCGCTTCTCCGACACTCGCCACTCAGCAACGTGTGGAAGAATTTAACGCGGTAACAACCTTGCTCTCTGATTTTCTTTTGTTGAATTTTTGCTTCGCGTTTCTTATTCATACGTTGACTGATGAACGGGGTGAGTCTGTTCGTGTAGGTATATGTTTGCGTATTATTTATGGTTGACTTTTAACTTTGTCATACTTATAACAGGAATGCAAGTTGTGGGATTTTTTATGTGTAGACACTAATAGGTAAGGCCATTCTACAACCTAGACAAAAACTGTCTTCCAGTCGATCATTCTATGAAAACAATGATGGCACAGTTACAAAACAGTCTTATTTTCAAATCGTACTCAACAACTTGTTTTGTAAATGACGGACAAAGCTGTTTTGTCTAGGTCGCAGCAACGCCTTACAAGTTAGGACCTGCTGGTCTTATCATCAGACGTCGATGAAAACACAAAAAATAATGTAATATGTTTTTTTTTTTTTTTTTTTTTCATGTAGCATGTATTTTCTGGTGTACAATAAAGTATAAATAAATAAAACACAATTTTAGAGGACCCTACTACTCTTTACCATTGGTAAAATATATTAGTATTTCGACAGATACTAGATCCTCACATCCTAGAACTCCAAAAGACCATTCCACCACAATTCCTTAGGCAGCCCTGCCTTGCAAGTTCCCAAGCTTTGTTTTTGCCAACCCGTGAGTTATGCTCGCCGCACGCCTCCGCCCGACTTCCGACACACTCACACGTAATGACTCGCCGACAACTATTTTCGCAATATCCACCAGTTCTTGCTGTACTTAAGTATGATTGTGCAGAAGGACCACATTTTACAAAATGTATGATTCCGATCCCCGCTGCATGCGGTAGTGCTGCCGCGTCACTACTAGTCCCCATACATTTTCTCTAGGTTTATAAGAGATTACATTCCGAGCACGGCAGAAATGTCGCAGCGTATGTGTATAACAATATTATTTATGTCTGTATATTTTGAACAAATAAATTATTCTTATTCTTAGCAATAAATGTATGATTCCGAACCCCACTGCAGCACTGCCGTGTGCAGCGGGGATCGGAATCATACCTTTAACGAGAAAAATGAGTAGGTATTTTTATTTTGGAAGTTGTTTTTTTTTATTTTATTGCTGTGTTACGCGATGATATTCTATTAACTACATAAACGGGGTGCCTGTCACGTTTTGTTAACTTTCCGACAAAAATTAGCGCTTTAATAGTATTTTTATTTCTATCAAAGTCTCTTGTAAACTAACTAGTGTTGGCGCTGGCGCGTTATTGAATGCACCTTCTGCACGTGTCCATTGGATGTTTTGAAATCCTTGAATATGCACAAGTTTATTTGAGCGTTATATTTTGTTGCGTCGAGACATTCGGCTCCACTTTTACCGTTTATTTCCGTCGATCCGAGATGTAGGAATAATATCGAGTGTAGCGATTGTAGGCTGTTATGTGCACGCCAGGTCCTGTTACAGACGGAATCGACAACAAAAATGATTGTATGTTAAGTCACTGGTTAGTATCATCTTTATGAGCGCGATTTGACAAACTGGTACCAGAAGATGGCAGAATTTTAGACTGATAACATTAGCTCTTGCGATTTAACTGCAGCTTTAATCTATGTACGTATACAGTCAGACCGCACGATACTGAATATAAGTTATTTCACTAATCCTCATTGACAATCCCCATCCATTAAAAATAAAATACAAATAACATATATAAGAATCACGAAGTCTTTATTTCTTACGGAGTTAAGGACTAATTGATTATTTTTATAATTAAATAAATTAAAGTAATGCCTAAATTATTAGCCTAAGTGTAAAATCTAGAATCGAAAGCCATAAGCACTTAAGTCAAAGTCTTTAAGATTTGACTTAAGTGCTTGTGGCTTCCGAGTCTAGAAATATTTCTATCATTTCATATTACAGTCTAAACTTTACTACAAAATATAATCATTTAGAGATCAACTTTTAAATTACTGGTTACTTTATGATTAATTATTTTAGAACTTTAGTTTACCTTTTGTTTAGTTTAGTACCTAAGTCAACCAGAAGTCGAGAGCGCCTTAAAACCGTGTTTCGATGTCTAAGTGAATGTAATTGATTTTAAGTCAAGACAAGTCAATCGTCATCCTGAGAATGCCTCGTTGAAAGGTGAAACACGTGTCGTGTCGGGGTACGTAGCAAGGTGTCGGTGTTTAGGAGAAACAAATGTTTATGTTGAACACTATTTATTAACTCACTCTCAAACTGTTCTTAATGTTAAAATGTTAATGAAATGTTGATGAATACACCCGGCTAACGCGGTAGACAAAAGTGCATTAAATACATTATAAAATATAAGTAATAAGTAATATAAAATTAGGTCAACGCGTCACGCCGATATTGCTAACTAAGGTGTTCGGTGAAAACACCGAACATATCGATTTGTTACATGGTTGTTTATGGCTCTTTAGGAACAGTTAAGCAGAATAGGTTACTAAATATATCTACGTCTATAGTATTTCATAAGCATCTTTATTCACGAGATCCCCCGATAGATCCCATCACAAGATATATTTTTTTATAAAACTGGTACCACTAGACTTAGAACTAAGTAAAAGGAATCAAAACAAATCAAAACTTCTAATAATAATAAACTAATTTATAAGTTGATCTCAAAAAATATATATTTTGTAGTAA
Organism: Agrochola lota; assembly: GCA_947364205.1. Lineage (NCBI taxonomy): Eukaryota > Metazoa > Arthropoda > Insecta > Lepidoptera > Noctuidae > Agrochola > Agrochola lota. The sequence goes on along the minus strand of OX376237.1, from coordinate 19,975,941 downwards.
AGTTTAGACTGTATAATGACATGACAGAACTATTTTACACTTAGGCTATTCATTTAACCATTAATTTAATTTGTTTCGTTATAAAAATAATCAATGAGTCCTAACGGCCTCCGTAAGAAATAAAGACTTCGTGATTCTTATATTATAATATTGTTTGTATTTTATTTTTAAACCGATGGGGATTGTCAATGGGGATTAGTGGAATTACTGATCTTACAATACTGTCACTTACAATATTCATGCTCGTGCTATAAAGCAGCTTGGGTGAGACGTAATTTGTAAAAGCTGGAAATCGTGTCGATTTTTCCCACCGTTTCTGACATCATCTAATTTAGTAAGTAAATCTTTATTATTACCACAAGTTTCGGAATTATTTTGTTCAATGTTCAACCATTACAATAAAGTGATCTACAATTAGGTGTCGAACTAAGTTCAGCGCAGTTATCATAACTGTTCTAATAACTATAAAATTTGTACTTATGACGAGAGCTTGTAAAATTCACGACGACGAATCTTTTTCTCGGCTCGGAACAAAACATGTTTTTATTATAAGTCGCGGGAACATCTACGATTTGTTCCAACAAACTATTGTTGGAGAAACTACCGTGTTTGTCGCTGAAGTTTCTTCAAAAGTGTGAACCAGTTGTAGTAAACATTTTTCATTCATGGATCTTGTCCATGGATTTATATCGTCATGTTTTGTACGCAAACGACGAAGCTTTTGAAAAATTATAAACCTGACCAGTCATAGGGACAGAAGTGAAAATTTCAAACTGGTATTACCGCGATCTATATTCTAGGTTACAGCACTACGCTACGCTGCGCTGACGTGAATCCATAAGTTAACCCCTACCAAAATCACTTCAAAATCGTTGAACGCACCTAAAGAAGTTTTCATTATACATAAAAAACTTGAACAGAATATTAAGAAAGTAGGTTTTATCATCTTGATAAGTCCAGCTTTGTAGACTTTGTAAGAAACTACTTTAGCACATACTTACCTAATATAATCTCTTCCAAAGCCAAAACGAAAAGGGTCGCAGTCTACTCAGATAAACTCGGCAAGCAGGTTGGGTATCTCTGTCGTAGACTGCCGTACCGCGTGAGCCACTCTTTCCAAATTTATTTAATCCATCAAAGCGCAAACGCGGATATGTTTATTTTCAATTTGCGACTGCGACAACTAAACGCGAGGAAAAATAACGTGGAAAGAAGTCCGCTGTTTACCTAAATAAGTTAGTTGGATGATCAAAAGAGCTTTGAAACATCCAATTAGCTCCGTGCCGCTATCCGCTACATAACTGAACTAAGTAAACCTTGGGAAAAACGATGTGATTTGTGTACACAGGATTTTGTCTCATTATAAAGAAATATCTCTTTTTGCTTCGTAATACTGTAAAACAGACACAGTGATGGTTTTCGTTTAAATAATAAACAATATCCCCACACTACGTGTTCCCCTTCATTAATGAGTGCACGTGCTGGCACAATCCAAACCAGTTTTAAAATGGTGGTATCAATTTAAACGAGACTATAGTAATGACAATAAGGAAACATTTTTAAACTCAATTTCATGTCTGTCTTTTAGTGACGTATTTGAGGAAAAGTCAACAAACGAAGCATTCCATAAATTTATCGATACATTTTTGCAATTTTATAACTTATACCACCATTCCAACCATTCCATTCTACCTACCATTCGCGTAAAAGTTACAAATAAAACATTAAATAAATTAAACTGGCTTTCTAAAGGTATAAAAATAAGCTGTAAGAATAAAAGTAAATTACACTATAAATTAAAATATAAAAATAATGAATCTCATAAAAACAAGTACAAAAGCTATTGTAATTTATTGAAAAAATGCATTTTAACATCTCGGAAAAATAATAATACCAAATACACAAATAAAGCCCAAAATAAGTGTAAGGCAGCGTGGAATGTAATAAAAAAGCATACCGGCACAGATTTAAAACGTTCCTGTATTTCAAAAATTACTACGGGCAACAGTGACTTTATAAGCCCCGATTCTATTGCGAATCAATTCAATAATTATTTCATTAACACGGTTACCAATAACAGCCTTGATAATAAAGAAGATTCAAGATTAAAACAAATGGATCATATTGAATCAATTAGTAATTCAATATTTTTGTACCCACTGGATGGTTGTGACCACGGAGCAAATATCTGTATTTGCTCCGTGGTCACAACCATCCAGTGGGTAAAGTCAAGTCAAGTAAGGTCACAACCTCTGGGTTGTGACCTTAAAAAATTTGTGATGTCTCTAAATGATTCCAAAGCGAGTGGTTATGATAATATTCGCACTGACATCATAAAACTGTCAGTCAATATAATTCTAGAGCCACTTCTACATGTTGTTAACCTCTCTCTAGAACAAGGAATATTTGCCGATTAATTAAGATATCAGTAGTGAAACCAATATTTAAAAAAGGGGATAACACTCAAATGGACAATTACTGACCAGTGACATTGATACCTATATTTTCTAAAATTTTCGAAAAAGCTTTTCATAACAAATTAGCAAACTTCATTATAAAACACATTATTATTATTAAGGACGAACAAAATGGGTTTCGTAAAAATAGAAGTACATCTTTAGCAGCCTTTCAATTAATAAAAGAAGTAACAAGCTGTATCGACAAGAAAATACCTGTTACAGTTTTATTCATGGACATGAGTAAAGCGTTTGGTCACGTCTCTCATGAACGATTATTGGAAAAGGTTTCCAGATATGGAATCAGAGGAACGGCATATAACCGTCTGGAATCGTATTTGTGCGACAGAGTACAATCAGTGGAAATAACGAATTATAATGACCAAACTAAAACGTTAGACTCATTCCAATCTTCGTTTATGATTAATAGATATGGCGTACCACAGGGCAGTATTTTAGGGCTGACAATGTTTTTGCTCTACATAAATGATTTCCCACAAGTTATAAATCATAGATGTGTACTGTTTGCCGACGATACTAAAATTATAGTCAAAGGAAAATAAACACTGCTCTTCAAAGAACTATAGAGTGGCTAGAGGCTAATAATTTAAAAGTTAATATTAATAAAACAAAGTTTATGCAATTCCATACCTATAGATCAAAACCGCTGGCTCTAAATATATCTCATAAAGGGGTTGCCTTGGCGGAAACTGACTCTGTTAAGTTCCTTTGTATAAATTTAGATAAATTTTGCTCATGGAAAAATCATTTAATTGTTTTAGACATTTGTGTCAAAATAAATAATTTTATATACCCTTTGAGGCGTATTAGCTGCAAGGTATCTAGAAATGCCGCATTAACGACTTTCCATGGTTATATAACCTCGTCTCTAAGGTATGGTATTATCCTGTGTGGACGTTGTGTGGAGATTGATCAAGCATTCTTAATGCAAAAAAAGTGTCAAAGAGCTATATTTGGGTTGAAGCAAATAGAGTCATGTCATCCATTCTTTAGAAAATATTAGAATGCTGTGTATTTGTTTTCAAACATAAGAGACTTTTTCACCAATTTCGTTTTCTACTATCCCCACGATCTATCTATACTAATAAGTTACTTCAACCGAGGACGAATCTCACATTTACAGGTAACAACAGCTATATTATGTGCATAAAATTGTATAACAAAATACCAAACTCCATAAAAACGCTACCATTTTCTAGGTTTAAAAATAATTTGACGAGGTTTTTAATTGAAAAATGCGTTTATAGTGTACATGAGTTTTTAGACTATAAATTGTAAAGTTTTGGATATTGCACGGTCATTTTAAATTATTAGTGTTATTATTATTATGGCGAATCTCTACTATTATTGACATGCTTATTATTGACACTTAAGATGTCTTTGTTTTATTTCTCATTGTTATATCAACATTTATTTAATTCAATAATACAATTTTAATGGGATTATCTGTTTAATGACTGCATGATTATCATCAATTATTTAAATAAAATTATGTAACTTATTTTATATTTGCACGCCGAAATTAAAGGCAGAATAAGAGAACAATTTTGTACGTTTTACCAACCTTATGTACCTTATTTATGCAAATAAATGATTTTGATTTGATTTTTGATTTGATTTGATTATGTTTTTTAAATACAACATGCAAAAACACCCACCTCAATATCTGAAAGTTTTAAAAATATCTTTCCTAACAACCCGCAACCCGTTGTACAGAAAATGGACGTCCCACCACTTGATTAAATAGGTCAACATTACTGGAACTGAATACCATTTCCTTTGTACCAGTCGAGCTACTCGAAATACACATAACAATTAAAGGAGTGTTCACAGCGCTCCGCGGAACCCTCCGAGCTGCAAACACTTTATATTTCCATAAGAAAATGTATTCTCTTTGTCATTCATTTATACTTCATAAAGCAGAACACAATTTCTCAACAACTTGAGCAGAAATGGAAACAAAAAACACGCCGGAGTCGGCACATAAATAACTCGACACAGTTCACAACTACTTAGTTATGTGGCGAGCCAACACATTAATAAAATGTTCATTGCTGCTCATAAACGACGAGCGGTTTTGGCACAGGTTTAAGGCCCGCGATGAATTATGAATGACCAGGATTACCTACACGTCAGCGTTACGTCACGGGCACACACAGCATCGCTAATATGCCTGTTTAGTCCACTAACCGTGAGGAATATGTTAGGAATTAATCAAGCAAATTGCCAGGGTTTCACCCAAATACAGGAACATACATTATGGAGCTGGAATCAGGTCACTAACGTTAACATTACGTTGTCATATGTTCTTGACAATAAGGCATTACTAACTGGTAAGAATATTTTACAAGTCTTGTTCTAGGACACGGCTTTTTTTACGCACTAGGGCTCTAATGAAGGATCCAATATTAATCCTTAGAATCACTCGAAATTTGAGCACAAAATAAATGTGCTTGTTGTAATAATCAACTTGGCACCGATAAAGGCTGACAAGATAGGCCCTAACTCACCAGAATTACTAAAGTTTCTCCTAATTGTGTTTTCTGGAACATTGGGAATTAGCACTACTTTTAATCGTTCGTTAGGCCAGGTCGTGTTTTTCAGCTTACTTAGTATACCTAGAGCTAACTTATTTAGTACCTAATCCAGTTTGTTTGTAAATAGTCCAATTCCAAACTTTTAAGATTAAAAGGTGTTTCATTTTATAAATGCTTTTGTTTGATAGAACGACGCGTCAATTCTTCTTATTTACCTTGAATGCTTCAGGAGTTTAGACACTTACGATAAGCAGTTCGATAAGGTTTTATTTGTAGCTTAAATGGTAGATATCGTACAGATATCTTGTACTCTAGCGCATAGCTTGTCGATTTACCAAATAGGTACTCACGAAGTTACAAGACTGGCGGCAATAGTGTGCTCATTTTATTTTGTTAAGACCGACAGACACCACTGTGTTGTGTCTGTTCCTTTGCCAAGATTCGTTAGCAGAACATGTCCTGTAGTAGCTCCTTAATTTAGTGTCTGCTTTTTTGTTGACGACAGTTTGAAATAGTGAGACTACTATTGTTAGTGGTCGTATTACTTATACAAAACAATTCATAGTTGTTTGTTTATTGGTAATCAAATTAATTGCGATACAATGTTACAACAGCAAACATTTTAGTCCGGTGTTTATTATTCTGCCGTCGTCAGCGAAAACCTAATGAGATCGAAAATAATTAGAGAAAGCACGAATTAAACCAACTGAACAGCTAGCGGCAGAAGGCGTAAAGTACAAACTTTAATTATTTACAAATGTCTTATGAAAGACACTGAAATTTCCTGGGTCAGCTAGTTGCACGATCGATGTTGACTGGGTAACCTTTCTAACAGGGCTTCAGCTATCTTTCGTATTTCGTGCTGACCCTGTTATTTATCAACTCCTGCGTACGAAATGCGACTCTTCAAATTAAGTTTTTATATATATTAAGTTTTTATGATACAAAAACATTTATAGTAGCCTACTTTTTTAGTCTGAACCAATTACTTTAAAAATTAACTCGATTAACAAAGTGGTTAATCCACTGAGGTCTTACTTGCTCGTACTTCTGAGTTCCTCTGTGCACTACGAAGTCTGCATCATGTTTCAGTACGATGGCGCGATGTATGAAGCCGGGGGCGGCGACGATTGTCACAAGTGTGCCATACATCGCCGGCTCGCAAGGCCGGCCTGCTCAGCCACGCGATAACAAGCGTAATTGGATAATGAAGTCAACGCCATGAATATTGTATTAGTGACCCTCGCTGCGGGCAAAGTTTCGGCTGTTCAATAATTTATTTATTTTGCAGTTCACCGCTAAACTCGGGAGTTAGAGGTGAAATGTGTATGTTTAGGTAATATATTAATTAGTTGTTCAGGTGCTTGACTTTGTGTAAATTATCTCATTACTACTACTCTCAAAACAGTGAAGGAAAGCATCTCGTGAGGAAACTTATCAAAGACTTGTGACATTTATCAACTCGCACTGAACCCGCGTGGTGTGATTACGGCCCGCTCCCTCTCACTGAGAGGAGGCCTGTATCCCAGTGGGAAAACTATAGGCTGATTATGCTTTGCTAACGTGCTGTTCAAAATTATCTTGTTTATGTAAGCTTTTTGTCAAGGCGTAGGTGGGTAATGTATTTTTGGGTACATATTTGAACGTCGAAAATTAAAATACCTACGGGTAAAATGTCAATGTTTAAAACATCGAAAACGTAATTATCGAATGACCATATAACCGAAAATTAAAATAACGTAAGTTTATAATGTCGAATCGTTAGATAACCTACGTCCAATATATCTAAACCTAATTATCTACAAAAGTGACATCGAAATACTTAATTATCGAAAGTGCAGATTATCGAATGTCCTACATATCGATATTTATTTATTGTGTATGTCACAGGGTAATTTATTTTGATAATTCGGATATTGCGAAAAGCCGAATAATTAGAAAATTATGTTAATGTGTTTACAGCGTTGCACATTCAAGACATGCTTGAATTAAAAAGTCACTCAAATAATATGGAAGACCGTTTGGTGCATCAGAGAACTATCAATATCCAATCATTCTTGCTGGCTATTATGAGGTCAGATAAAATCGAGACATGTAAGCTCAAAAACATATTTTACATATATTTTAGTTGACAGTTCTCTTAATAGTAGAGGCTACAAAACAATATTATTATTGTAATTGCTTGGTAGGGAAAAGAACTGTGTGTGTGTGAACTGTACCTAAGCTGGGCAAGGCATCAACACAATTTAATACTACCTGCACAGTTTTTAGACAACATTTTAATAGTTTACGATGAAGTGGATGATCAATAAATCAATAAAAGTGGTGTTTTTAATTCATACTCCCTCGGCTTTTTATAATTATCTCAAACCTCAAGAATGTATTTGGACGGGGTTTGAGTCCTCAATGTGTATCCTACAATTTATTCTGTTATATTCTAGTCTACAATAAATACTAATAATTATTTTCATAAAATATAACGTGAGAGCTTGGTGTAAGAATAATTTTAAGAAACAACAACGTTGTTTTTGGAATAACCAATAACACTATATTTTTTTTCTATCATGGAGTAGTCGTAAACATTTTAGTTTTTTTGAAATGGTATTAATAATTATCTAAATTAAATAAGGCAGTAATTGTTACTGTAACGTCAGGCCCAACTTTTTATGAACTTTCGCCCGTCTCCTTTCGATGTTTTGACACCGTTACCCGTAGGTATTTTAATTTTCGACGTTCAAATATGTACCCGTATTTTTACACACACTTGCTCATAAAGTGGCGCTTATTGAACCGCTTTTAGGTTCATAATGCAGTATATTAAATACGTGTGCTTTTTACTTTATATTATCGGACTAATGTGGTAATGCCACAGATAACTAATCTGGATTTGGTCCCGACTCGCCAAAAGCATGACATTGAACTTGCCTGGGAATTGAACGCGATATCTACGTGTCACTGATTAAATACGCACTAAATAGGATACACGTATAAAGTTTAAATATAAGTTAAGAAGCACGCATACGAATTAAAAGTGGGTGTGATAACGGGTACATATTTGAACGCCGGCATTAAAATACCTACAGGTAAAATGTCACTGTTCAAAACATCGAAACTTAAATATCGAATGACTACATAGCCGAAAATTAAAATACTGTAAGTTTATAATGTCGAAAGAACCGCCGTTTACCTTATATATATAGTCGCGGTCTGAAAATGCTTACCACCTTAAGGTTTATAATTGCATGCACACATCTATGTCACAAGGTCGATGTTAAAGGATTTGATTAGTTATAGAACATAGATTATTTGTATTGACACGTCGTCTATGTAGGATAACTATAGAAAACCTTTTTTAGAAAACAATGAAATATTAACTGGAGCCATCGGCCCTCGGCAGCTCTGGACGAGAGAGGTAAAAAGAAAGTAGGGAGGTAGAGAGCCATTTGCCAAAAAAAAAACTGGCATTTATAGACATAAAATAAACCAAGCGAAGTCGAACTTATTAAGGGTCGCACAGATTGGCGTGACAGTCACGCGACGCGATTCTGTGATAGTATATTCGTAGAACAATTTCTATGAAAACGCGTGCGACATTACACACATCAGCAACCTGTCGCGCCGCGACACCGAAAATTCTCTCTTGTGTCGCGTCGCTAACGCGATGCGTTATCGCGGTGATATCGACGCGAGAAGCCATATAAAATGTTCCTTTGGTGACGCACTGTTGTGGCGCGCCAGTGTGAAGTGTTGCGTGGCGATAATATTGCAGAGACGCGACGCGACACGATGCGTGACAAGTCGCGCCAGTCTATATAAGCCTTACGAAAAAGTCAAAAATAGGAAGAAATAATCATATAGAAATTCAAAACATCTTTATTTTGTAAAAGAATATATATTTTTAAATTCTAACAACAGTTTATTATTTTAATAACTAGTAGGTATAGCATTCATCTGCATTTAAGACGGCACATAGTCTAGTTGGTGTGAAGCCGTGCGTGCTCTTCGTAATATCGAACCATATCAGTTATTTGCACGGTGGTTAGTATCAGCCGTCGTCCTGAACTGCTTCTATGATCAGTTATTTACCCTTCTTAGCCATGTCACCGCATCCAAAATCTCACGGTGAATCGAGATGTATTTAGTTCTCGCGATAAAGCACTAATATTCAAGCCATCTTCACGGCGAAGAAATATTTCAGCCCTCTGTTGGAGGGTTAAACTTGCCATTTTATTTAAATCTTGAATCAATATTTGTTATTTTTTACACACATAAACGTATAAATTTACACTTAATATTTTTGATAAATGTCATCAATTATGTCAATGAGTCAACTTTTAAATGAAGAAATAGTTTCATCACCAAAAAATATTTAATACTCGTTTTGTTAGAATAGATGCTTCACAACTATTAAAAAGTAACAAGTACCTAGATATAGCATTTGAGACTTTGCTGTACACAGTGTGTTAAAGAACCTAATTTGAAAACTGATAAACATTTTTAGACCACCACTGTACATACATATATATATACTGGGGCTTGAAGGAGAATGGTGTTTGGTTTACCTTAAGGATACACGCGGCGCCGGTCAAGGCATCCGTCAAACCCCGGTGGCATCTCTGGGTGCCAGCTCGCGACGACTGGAGGCGCCACAGTTAAAATATTATTTTTGCATAGACTATGCAATTAAATAGATTTTTGCTACACTGGCAATAATATTTGTAAGCCATAGACTACAAATAATGTCAATTTCAAGTCTAAAACTAAAAAAAAAATATAAATGTTTGACGTTGTCATAAAATAGCGGCCAGTCGTGACTCAGTGTTTGTGTTTATTTATTGTGAGGTGATTGTGATGGATTTTTCGAGTAAAACTTTCTGACGACACAAATCACGAAGTAGTGTATTAGGCAACTTTATAGGTAATCGTTTGCGTGAAACAATATAATAAAAATGCTTTTCAAGCCTACACTTACAAAAACTCGATGTAAACAGACCACCATATAAAATCTGATTGTTGACGGTTTTTCAATGAACTTGTGTTTTTATACGGTGATTATTTATGCCAAAACTAATTCTAATTAATAATTTCATGCATTCGAGGCGTATTTTTTTTTTAAGTTTTCGGTCGGCCGGGGTACATTAATAGTACGTGACCGGTAAATCAATTTTTCAATAGTTATTTATGCTATAAGTGCGGAAGGTAGGTGATTTCCGACGAGTGTATAAGTCGACACGAGTCGGAAATCATCTTACGCACGTGTATCATACACCGTTCAACTATGCACTGTGCGAGGAAAAAAAAAAACGAGCGAGCCTTACGGCAGTCGCCTGTGATGTGTAACATCTAACATACGACGACATATAAAAACAAAGTTCATGACTTTGACTTCGACTTCGACTTTTTGATTTTGACCATCGTCATAATCATCTCCTTCGTCATCATCATCATCATCTGATTTGTAAATACAAATTTGTCAAAAAATATCTCAAATAATAAAATCTCGTGAGACGAGACGGGCTGACGACGCACTATGGGCCAGAACCGTGCGTACCGTCTCAAAAATAGGTTTTCGTAATGTTCTATATTGAATATTGTGTTAATGCACATGTCTAACTGAATGTCCAATGCATATTATATAGCAGTTAAAATATACTATTTCTCATTTTTACTATTAGACTAAGGCTTGCAAGTTGACGCTCAAAGTTATGTCAATTATGTAGAACACAATTTCACCAGTTTACATGGTCATATTTTCATTATTTTCACAGCAAATTTTTAAGTGTGATATATGGTTAGAATGGTTATGAAGTATTCTATTTAAAAATAATTTAAGTGGACCATTATGTGAAAACTGGGGAGGTATATAAATTATTTTTCAGAATCTAATATTTTATCCTTATTAGAAACGTTACATAGACTTTTGGCAGTTAGCAATGTCTGCCCATGTCGTAATTTTGATAGCATCACATAGAGCAGCTAATAAAGAAGTTAGGGCAAAAAAAAAATTGCCCGAATCTGCCCCCCTTGAAATGAAACGAAAAATGCCTGATGGGGGGAATATACAAAATATACCAAAAATTATTTTAGTTGTGATTGATGAGATTTTTGGATATTTAGATTTCTTTTTTCTTAAAATTATCTATTTACTTAATCTTTAGGTAAGGTGGGAGTATTGGGTAATGTATTTTTTTTTTTATCGTTCGGTTAATGTTTTATTATCACTGTGTGAATTACATGTTTATCATGTAGTTTATGTATTTCTCTATCGCGGTGAAGGAAAAGGGAGGAAATGGTAGTTAAAGTTGTTATTGTACATTATATCAGTACTACTAACCACCTTCGTAGATAGTGGTTAGGAACGTGATAATGCACTAGACAATAATATTTTTTCACACGAAATTTCAGTATAAAAGTTATTTATTTACGTTGTCATTTACCAGTACTTTAGTGTGCTTTGACATAATATAATATGTCTTCACCAACCTCGGTAAAAAAGTAGTAGTTAGAAGTAAAAACAAAATGAGTGAATTTGTTGTGCCTCGACGAGTATTATGCGAATTTTTCATTGATAATGGAACAAAATCAGAAGATATTCAAAAATACTTAGAAGAACACCACCATTTGTCGTCTGAAAAAAGTGAATTAGTTGTGAACCGTATTCAAAAATGGCTTATAAACAGCGTTTAACGATCGGTGGACCAAATCTAACCGAACTAAAGAACGTTTCTTTAATAAAAATACATCGTGGTTAGACGGTGAATTTAAGGTACAATTCGAAGAAGCACCGTTGGATATTACACCTACAACATCTGGAGAACGTGGACGTCCGCCAAAGTCTTATGAAGATCTATCAGAGAAATCGAAAAAAAGGAAGAATATGGAGTTGGTACAAGAATATGGAATCGAGTATATACATAATGCATACGTTCAAGGATTGCGGTCTGAAGGAGAATTCGAAGAAGCTACTGTTGTTACAATGATGCGGAGTTGTGATAGAAATGAAAAAAGGATCATGAAGGAAAAATTATTGCATGAAAGTCGCAATGCAACAGATTTTACGGTGGATGAAGCTTTAAGTATATTTGCAGATTTAGATCTTTCGAAATCACAATACGGATTACTTCGAGCAAGTCTGATTAACAAAAACTTCGACATACTGCCATCATATAATATACTGACAAACGCCAAAAAACTGCGTTATCCTCCACCATCCAGCATTCAAATAACCAATATAAGTGCCAAAGTAAATCTACAAGATTTGCTGGACCACACTTCTGCTCGCATCTTAAAGATTGAAAATGTTTACAACTCAACAAGAAAATCTCTTAAATTGTTTACCAAGTGGGGATGTGATGGGTCATCGGGGCAAAGTGAATATAAACAAGTTTTATCAGGTGAGAGTGATTTAGTCTCAGATGCAAACTTATTTATAGCGTCTTTGGTACCAATAAAGCTGACTGACACTGAAACAAATGAGGTAATTTGGCAAAATTCGGCTTGTTCGTCTATTCGTTATTGCCGACCAATCCTGATGGAATTTGCAAAAGAAACCCCCGAGAAAACCCGATCAGTGGTTGGTGATATTCGGGGTCAAATTAATAATTTGTAAACTTCAAAGATACACAAGGAGGAGCAGGTAATTGAAATAAGTCACGACCTATTTCTAACTATGGTGGATGGAAAAGTTACACAAGTTCTAACTGACACAAGTTCTGGAGCTGTGTGTACAGTATGTGGGGCTAAACCAAGCGAAATCAATAATTTGGAGAAGATTGAATCAAAGCCAGATAATATAAATGCTTACGAATACGGTTTGTCTACGTTGCACGCGTGGATCAGGTGCATGGAGTTAATTTTACATATTTCATATAACCTTTCATTTAAAAAATGGGCTGCGAGAACTCCAGAAGATAAAAAAAGTAAAGAAGACAAGAAAAAGCTTGTACAAAGTTTATTTCGAAGCCGAATGGGATTGCACGTTGATAAGCCCCGACAAGGAAGTGGAAACAGCAATGACGGCAATACAGCTCGGCGTTTTTTTGAGAACTACTATTGCGCTTCAGAAATTACAGGAGTTGACGAGGAACTTATTAAAAGGTTCTATGTTATTCTTCAAACTTTGGCATCCGGTATTGCTGTAAATCCAGAAAAATTTGGTGAATATACTCGCGCAACCGCACAACTATACGTAACAAAATATATGTGGTATAATATGCCTTCTTCAGTACATAAAATCTTAATACATGGGGAAAGTATAATAAGACATTTTGCTGTTATGGCCATTGGTAATTTATCTGAGGATGCCCAAGAATCTCGTAATAAAGATTACAAAAAATTCAGATTGCATCACGCTAGAAAATGCTCTAGGTCCGCAACGAATCAAGACGTATTTCATGGTCTTCTATTTACGCCAGATCCTTATATATCAAGTATCAGAAAACCATCAGTCACTATTTCCAAGGAATTGTTAGACGAAGCTAAGAGCCTCTTAGCTATTTAAATAGAAGTAATTACGTACCTACATTAATTGTAAAATATATTTTTAGAGTGGATTTATATCATATTTGTCATTTATTTAAATGTAAGATTTATATGTAATACATATAAAATAAAAGAAAATAGGTTTAATATCATAAAACTGTAAAATTATAATTCAATAAGTTAAACAAACTATGGTTTAATATTAAAAAAATACATTTTTATATTTGTTTTATTTTTTAAATATTAATAATTAAAGTTTTGACAATAAATGTGTCACTATTGGATTCTATATACTCTGGAGATACTACGTGCCAAATTTCAAATATTTACTTCAATCAACAAAAAAGTTACAGATTTTTGAGACGGTACGCACCGTTCTGGCCCATAGTGCGACGGCCTCAAAAATTAAAAAAAAAACAGAATAGTAAAAAGCACTAGTGAAAAAAAGTGACACTTTCCGCACAAATTGACTGCTTGGAAAACGCTCTTTTCGAGCAAATGCATTGTAAAGATATTTTTAAGCATTTTGTATGTATGTAAAATGGGTATATTATTATGCCGCCGCCGTCCTAGGGTAAAGGACAATGCGTCAAATTGGTCCTAGTAACCAAGACTCAAGGAATTTTTTTTTTATGATAGGTCATAGCCCATATGTAAATAAAAAAATATTTAAAAAAAACCAAGTAACCGGGTAACATGTACACTCAGGTCGAAAAGTTTTCATTATTTTTCAATAGATTTTTATGTTTCTCTACGAAAATATAGAAATACGAAGTTATAAAAAGAAAAGACGTAGTGTGAGAACACACAAGTACATCATACCGGTACAGTATAAGAGATAAGCGGCGTGCTCTGAGCGCGAGCGAGATGAAAACACTAAATCTCTTTTTTATTGTGTTTTGTGATTTGTGCCATTTTGACGACCCTTGCGTGCTCCTGGACTCATGTGATAATCTTACATGAACTAAATTCGGCTACGTTTTTGGACTTGATATTGCTTGTGAAAATGAACGAAGATCGTTTGTGTATTGTATCCACGATCTATATTTAGGCGTCGACAAAATAATATTTTGTCAGCAAGCCTTCTACAAACACACCCGTTTTTTTTTGAGGGTGGGAAATTATCAAATAACTTCTCCCGCTCTGCTCGGAGCGGGAGGTTGTGTCAGACTTTTACTGACTAAAAACCGCCCGTGTTCCTTCCGTTGCCTGTGTGCCGGGGCCGCGGTATCCCTTTCGGACAAACTCGCAACCCTGGCAGGTACCAACACACCCTGTACATGTTTCGTACATCCAAGAGAACGCTATAAGACAGGTAAGATTATACATATTAATATCAACTTTCAAAAAATACTTACAGTAATAACAGTTACACCCCGTGCTCACTGTACCAATATGTCTAATCTTGATTAAAACGCACGTACGCACGTAAATGCTCACATACATAGGTACATAAATTTATGCATAAATATACGTATTTATACGTAGAATATATTATTATATATCATAAAAAAGAATTTCATTATTCTCTTGATAATACTTAAGTCTTATGAACTTGACTGTACTAGTACCCGATTCATTAGAATAAAAAAACATTTCTTTTCATGTATTTTATTACAAGAACTACCTAAAAGACATCCACTACGTGTATTAGTAATATGGACCACCTTCCATATCAATTTGCCCATTATCCTTTGTTGAAATAATAATATATTTGATTTCTGACCTTATTACTGCTAATATGGTCTGTGGGAAGTTTCACTATATGGCTTGACGGATATTCTCGTCAAATAGACCTAAAATAATCAAAAAATTACAGGTAACACCAAAAATTTCTGAAAAATTTCGAAAGTGACGTAAAGCGCACGTCAATGTCAAACCGCGGGGCTTGCTTTTTGTTCGGCTACTACTAATAACTTGACTTATTAAGTCAAATATAATAATCAATTATATAAACTCATTTAACTTGTCAGTAGGTAATCTGGAGAAAGAACATAAACATTGTCTTGAGTTAATCACAGCGACCAACGATTCTTATCATTTAAGTTTACCTTTGAACAAACGTTGGATTTCGTTTTAAACGCATTAAAAGGAAAATCTAGCAAAGAAGAGGGTAGCTTGTTATAAAAGGTTATACCAAGCCCAACAAATGAGTTATGAACCTTATGAAGCCCGTGAAAGGAAGATCGTAGTTTTTCCTTATGTCTAGTGTTAACATTGTGAAAATCACTGTTTTTAGTGTATTGCAACGGCTTGGGCTGCGCGGAGTAGACTACACAGGCCATTAACGGGTAGTTAGGTAGATAGGTAGAAGATTAAAACACTAGGATAGGTATATACATATATTTAGGTAGAGGTAAGTATAGTAGTAACACGGCTAGGTCGTGGGTAAGATCCTAAACACTAGTCTCTTGAGCAATCGCACACTTAATATAGGAAGGGTACCGTCCTTGGTAGCACGTGGCAGACGTGGAAGCCTGTCAGCACAGGCTTAGTGGTAGGCCGGACGGCCTTCCTAAGACCAACAGGTAGTGTGCGTCGGTAGCACGCGGTTGCCTGTCAGCACAGGCTCGCGCAGGTAGCTTGCGGCGGTAGGCTGCATGTAGGGCAGGCCTTCATAGCGTGCGTAGGTAGTGCAGGATTGAGTAAGGGGTCTTGCCCTCAGCCCATACGGAGAACCCTGGAAGGCGCGTTAGAGAGCGCATGTTAGATGCGGTGTGGATAGCGGCAGGCCGCATGCGATGTGCCAGCTTCTTCCCCCATTCAGCGACCAAGGAGCGGTATGGGAAGGAGAGTAGGTGGTAGCTTAACACATCGCAGCGGCTTATAGGCAGAGAGGGAGAAAATTGCGTGGCACATAAGCGGATGCTAAACTTAGGTTAAGTATGTGAACGCGCGAGCATAAACACAAAATAAACGTGACCATTGCAGATAGCTCACTAATCACTAAGAATAACACAGTGAGGCACTACACCATCTCGATGCAGTAGCAATACATACATATTACTATCTCCTGTGCGCTGGATGAATCGTAGCCGCGTGTCCGACATTGACACACGAAATTAGATAGTTTATGGGTTATAAAATAAATATAGATTATCCAGCGCAGAGGATCTGGTATAATTACCAATCTAATGTGGAACTCACCCTAGGTCGGGGCACAAAGAATTCTGAAGGTCAGGGAACAACTGTTGCCAGCCCTGCAAGCGGAAACCAAACGACAGAGCGTTTTCGGAAGGACAGTGTTGTTCCCCGTTTTTTGTGATGTGACTAGGAACTTACTAATTGTTATATTTTATCACTCGACTCGATATACTTATCCTGTAGCGTTGTGAGGGATCTCAGGTGCAAGTAGCACCTGAGATCCCTCACAACGCTACAGGATAAGTATATATTTTGCCTAATATGTAAGATGTTGGCGAAGATGAATTGAGATGCCACTGTGAGGATACCAATATCTTTGAAAAAATCTCTCAGAGAAACTCTGGCACCTAGCTGGTAAATAGCTCGAACAACTCGTTTTTGAAGGACAAATATATTTTGCAGCTTTGCCCCACAGCAGAAGACCATAGGACATAACGCTATGAAAATAACTAAAATAGACTAACCGAGCTGTATCGACGTCAGTGTATTGTCTTACTTTCCTGACAGCGTAGGCGGCCGAACTGAGCCTTCCCGCTAGGCTCGATATATGTTGGCCCCACTGAAGTTTGATATCTACTGTTATGCCCAGAAAAACTACCGAGTTTACAGATTCAAGTACTTCTTTATCTAAGACAACGTTGGGTCCTAGATTTCTAACATTTGGTAGAGCGAACATTACATATTTTGTTTTCTTGGCATTGAGAACTAGGTTATTTGTCATAAACCAATCCGTAACCATTGAGAGTGCACTGTTTACATCGTTAAAATCTCGTCTATTCCTGTCTACTTTAAAAATAAGAATAAGACACGACTAGAATATATATAAAAAAAACACTTTAGTAGGCTTAAACAACTTCAGTACTTACTTGTAAATTATTCAACGACCCAAATGGAAATTGCAACCATGATCACTTTGTGACTGGTTTAGAAATAATATTATAAGATGATACCTATTTAGTAAATGTGATTTTTCCAAAATAACCTAAATATTAAATGAAAAATGTATAAATAATTAAATATCATGCAAAACATTTGTAAAAAGAAGCATTTGCTAAATAAATGTTTGTAAAGCAAGTGTTTATAAAATAAAACATTTGTGGAATAAGTTGTTTGTGAAATAAATAGTATACGAAACGTTGGTTGTAAAGTAAAAATCTGTCAATGGAGTTTTGGTGAAACATTAGTCAACCAAAATATTATGTCCAAATCTAGAACATAAATATTATGTTCTGGATTTGGACGTAATATTTGCCCATTCTCACCCCATGAGAGTCCCGTCCCATCATTATGCAGGTGGAGTCATGAGGTGCACTATGATAATGACGTCACTGGCGGCGCGGGGCGGTCGTACATAATTGATAGTCGGACACAAACAACTACATCATGTAGATATCGCACTGATTACTGGGCATGTGGTAGTTTACCGGGCCGAGACGTCACTGGAACACGTTGTTACGGGACTTGATTGCTGCACCACGTAGTATAAATGCTAAGGTGTTCATGGGATGGAAGAGGCCTATCTGTTATGCATTGCAATTAATTGACTAAAAGAGTGTGGCATATTTTATCAGCGACTGTTCACGCTACGTATAACTTGCATTTTATATACTTTGTAAGATTCCAATAGGCATTTCTGTTTCGCACCAGCCTGGCAGCCATTTAGCTATAGAAACTGCAATGTTACCTCTTCTCATAAACACAGGTAACGTTACATAACTCGCGCACACATACACATAAACACGTAAATATCACAATAAACAAGCTCATGCACCCATGTATACTATAAACACGTTACCTAACGTAACATAAACAGAGGTCACGCCGGGAACGTAACGTAATGTGGTTTATACGATACGATGCATTTTACGAGCGACGCAAATGTCAAGCACTATCGGTTTCGTATTTCATAGTGCTGTGCTTAAAACTGATACTTTTGGTGACGTCACACAGTACAGAGATAACAGAAGATCAATTATCACCACGTCATCACTGCAACGCGTGAAAAGACAGGCACAAAAAAAGATTTCTAATTCGCCTTTCTTAGAATAGGTATGTCGTTTTTGTTTTATGTGGAGTGCTATCAAGTGTTTAATAAATTAATAATGTCACGCTAGTTCATTTTGATATAATAGTATTAGGACTGATAGAAACCACTCAGCCTTGCCTCGCATGTCAATTATTCTTAATAGTCGGAATATTCTCGCATTAGTCGGAATCGCGGACACTGTGCATGCCCACGAGCTTAAAACCAGCATATATTTTTCAGGATTTTGAAACGAGATTTGATGCACAAAGGTTTAGAAAGAAGGTTGAATGCAGTAAGTACATAGTTTTGGATTGCACGCACTTCGTTGAATTGGTTTTCACCGTATGTTTGAGTCAGCCTTCTGTACCAATTTTGCCATAATCCAGTGCATATAATGATCATTAGGTAGCTAGTTCTCAGGTACGTAGGTAGTATAAACTCATCACGTGCGTCCTCCAGCCTCATCCCGTGCGTCGTCGAGTGCCCGCCGACAGACTACGGGAATGATGGCACAGCAACAGATTGAATCATCATAATTATAATATTAAACAACTTTTGTGAGGAATCTCGAGTTTTTTTGATGAGATAAGAACGTTAACAAAAGTTGCATTCAAAATATTTTTGTAAATACTGTTTCGTTTATAAATCACTTTTAGAGGGTAGAAAATGACTCAAATGAATGCATTTTGTTTTAAGTGAATGAATATGTTCCTTTTCAGATAAACATCACTCACTAGAAGTCCAAAATTTTTTCATTAAGTAAAGATGCTTTTAAAATTCTTAAGGTACAGGTTTCTAATATTAATATTATTTTGAAGCTAAACTCGAAATAATTCGCGCGACTCGAAAGACCGGTGAATATTGTTTATTCTTAAACTGACTTAAACCAAGAATAAAGAAGAATGGCAGTTTTGGTGTCGCTTAATTTCAGAAGCGTTCATGAATGAGAGTGTGTACATTATAATGACACAGTCGCAGGGCTTTTCTTTTTATTTATTACGTTTTTCTGTAAGCCTGCACAAAGAAAAAAAAAAACAAGTATTTTATTAAATCTGACTATCAAAATGTAATTTATTTGCAATATCTACACGCAGAACTTGGGACGGTAGCTATGAAGTTACCATACTTACCGGAATATAGTATTTCTATTTCTGTAATTATGCAGGATTTTGGTGGTAGTGGTTTCATGGTGTAACTTTTTTTTTTGAGATGTAATACAGGATAAGACTTTAATTATTATTGATAACTCAGTTCTGTTCCATCAAATCTAAGACATTTTGGAGAAGCAGACTCCTGTTCCTTGAAACACAAGGATATTATTCAAAAAAAATTAAAATTCATAAGTTATTTATTCAAACTAGGCTGAGAATCAGCACTTTTCGAACGTCATAAATTATAAACTTATGACGTTCGGAGTTATAAATTATAAACTAGGACCATCGAGGTAAAATAAAGAAACAAACAATTAATTACTAATAACAATAAATAATATGATCAATTGTCGACGTCACTAGCTAACCACATATTGCAATACAACTCAAAAAAAAAACATTGTGATGAGTAGATTATGCCAACAATAAATTAAAATTTCTGGAGACTTGTAACACAGGTATTCCTAGTACAGGCTCCAGTCTCCACAACATCAATGTATTTTTGTATACACATTTATGTACTGTACTGAGTGTTCATTATGTGGTGGAGAGAAGAAACGTTTTTTTATTATTATTATGTCCTTTATTTGATTTTAAATACTTATAAATTAAATTTTTTAAATATTAGAATATAAAAATTAAAACATTTAAAAATATAAAAAATAGTAGCCCACCGGTATCGGGAACAGGGTCCAAGCTACCGGCGGTCAGGGTTCCAGAGAGAGAGGAACCTCCTGACAATGCGAGCCGAGTCCAGGAGTACCGCTTTCTGAATCAAGCCCTTGATCCAGCTGCCTAACGAGAGCCTCCTTAGGTGTTGGTCGAGGCTCTTGGCAATTAAACCATTGGCTGATACGACTATCGGCACAATAATCGCCGAGTCCACATCCCACATGTCGACAACCTCGTGAGCCAAGTCAAGATACTTGATTTGTTTATCTTTCTCAGCTTTCACGAGGTTCCCGTCATGTGGGACCGTTATGTCAATAATCATTGTGCGCCGCTCTACTCGATCCACCATCACTATATCAGGTTTATTGGCAACAATAGTCCTGTCAGTGATGATGGATCGACCCCAGTACAATGTGATATTTCCAATTTCGAGAACTGGGTCGGGCACATACCTGTAGTACGGCACTTCCGATTCCACAGGATTGTATTTCAGAGCTAGTTGCTGATGGATAATCCTGGCTACAAGGTTGTGTCTATGCTAGTAATCTTCGTTAGCTAGACGAGAACAGCCGGAGATAATGTTTCGTATTGATTCTCCCGGACGGTGGCATGCCCGACACATGTCAACCGTGCCGTCTTTCACAATAAATCTACGGCAGTTGTTCGTCATGATAACTTTGTCCATAATTGCACAGACAAAACCTTCGGTTTCCCCAAAGAAGTCACCAAAACGCAGCCAGGCTACGGACGCTAGAAAATCTACATCGGGTCCATGTAGGGCCCGGAAAAAGCGTCCGTGAAGCTCCTTACTCTGCCATACCTCCTTGCGATCGTTAGTGTCAAGCACTACAGGCTTGCGCCAGTTCTCTTTAGCCATGGAGAGCGGGGTGAGGCCCTTTTCCACCGCGACCACATCTTGATGCATTCCCACGTCGGCTTCTAGGAAATATTCCCTGAGACTGCATATCTCGCGATTGTGGAGGGTCTTAGCGTTTAAAAAACCTCGACCTCCACACTTTCGCGGGATATACAGTCTCATTACCGATGGCCGTGGGTGGTGCATTCGATATGCAGTCAGCAGCTTACGGACCCTTCTATCCAGGGCGTCGAGTTCGGTCTGAGTCCATTTGAGTATGCCGTAAGAGTACATCAAAACCGGCATGAACCAACCATTGAAGGCGCGCACCTTATTTCCGCCTGATAGAAAACTATTAAATACTTTCTTCAGGCGGCCAAAGAAGCGCTCCTTCAATGATTGCTTCATGTCAGTAACATTGATGCCCAACGCTTCCGACATACCCAAATACTTATAGGTTTCGGATGCGGAGAGGGCTCTAAGATTTATGGAATCAGAGAGTTCCGTTCCCACGGATTCCATAATCTCCCCTCGCTTTACATGCATGACCGCACATTTGTCCCCACCAAATTCCATCCTGATGGCGTGACTGAAAGTTTCAGTTACTTTCAGTAGCTCCATCAGTTGCAAATTATTGGGGGCAAAGAGGTTAAGGTCATCCATGTAGAGGAGGTGAGATATAACCTGACCACCTCTCCTCAGCCGATAGCCTAGACCTGAATCCTCCAGCAGTGTGCTTAGAGGATTCAAGGCTAAACAGAACCAGAGCGGACTCAAACTATCGCCCTGATATATGCCTCGCTCGATCCTTATCAGCTCGCTATTTTTCTGGATATTTCGACATCCTGAATAGCGAAGGACCGTCCTCCATTGCCCCATTACACGCTATCAGGAAGGTGCGCAGAGTTGCATCTACTTTATACAACTCCAGCACCCTCATGAGCCATGTATGTGGCACCGAGTCATAGGCCTTCTTATAATCTATCCAGCATGTCGACAGATCCTTTCGGGAACGGCGAACCTGCTGGCTAATGGCCATATCAATGAGGAGTAGCTCCTTAGTACCGCGGGACCCGTTCCTACATCCATTTTGAGAGGCAGACATGATGACGTTGGTGTCTATATGTTTGTTAATTTTAGCTCTCAAAATGGATGTAAGAACTTTATAGACCGTCGGTAAACACGTGATCGGCCTATAATTTTTGGGTTCCGCGGTGCTACCAGATTTATGGAGCAGATGGGTAACTCCTGTCGTTAGAAACTGGGGTAGCGAACCAGACTCCAAAGCAGTCTGGTACTGAGCCGCCAAGCGAGCGTGCAACCTTGTAAACCATTTAATCCAGAAGTTGTGCAGCCCGTCCGGCCCTGGGGATTTCCAGTTAGGCAACGGACAGACTGCACGTGTTACATCTTGGGGGCAGATGGTAATAGCCCTCATTTCTGGTATTGGATCGCAGGCTCGCTCGACTTCCCGAGTCCAATCACCTTCGGTGTGACTGACAGGCACCGACCAGATGCTGCGCCAGAAAGAGCACATGGCAACATCATCCGGCAGACGCGTGTCAGTCTCACCTTGGTCCGGTCACTCCCAAGCCCTATACCTACCTATACCCTACACCTAGCCCTATACCTTTCATCACCCTGGAAAGTGCGATTCTGAGTGTATCGTTCTACTCGCCGCTTATACCTACGAATACGGTTCGCCCATGCATACACTTTCTGCTTCAGGAAGTCGATGCATTCTGTGACACGGGCCGTATAGTCCTGAGGGCTGATATCAGTCCCTAAGAACGCCCGCCTCATAAAGCGCATCACTCTAGGGCAAGTATTGCCCTCCCTGCAGCAGATTAGTTTGCCGATGAGCGCTCTGGCCCCACCAATACGGCGCTCAATCCGGCACTGCCAAGCTGGTACAGCTGGTTTCGGTCGTGTAGCTCTAGAGTCATTAGCAAATTTGACGTGAGCTACACGACAAGCCGATACAGCCGCGCAGTACAAAATTGAAAGAGTATCAGTGAGGTCTTCGCAGTCATCCAGGTAAGCGTGGTCTAATTTCGGGCGACATGAATCGATATTCCTGAATCGCACCCTCCAAAGCACTCCTCAATTCCTCATTGCACAGGGTACTTACGTTTGTAACCCTGTCATCAATCCTCTCGTCAGCTTGATTTGTAGTGTCCTGTGGTGGCACTATAACACTCTGCGGCGGGGGAGCGATGACATGGCTACTCTGCATTTCATTTCGCTGGCGATCAAGTACAATGTCATCCAACATATGATTACGCTGGATGACCCGTACCTGATCCGACAGTCGTTGTGCCGAAACGTTGACAGCTGGCTCAAGCTCCTGAAAAAGAGAGAGCATCCGGACACGGTACGCGGTCAGGTTGTTTCCCCCCTCGGTAGCCCCATAGTCCGAGCGCATGACGTTTTCGTTAATGGATCGTGTTCATCTCATGTCGACGAGCAGGTGGTGGCGTCGAGGGCGGGGAAAAATACTCGTCGCTCGAGCTCGACGCAACTACCGCGGCCAGTGTAGTCACAGCGAGAGTCCGGAGGTGGTGGGCGTGCTAGGCGTGCGGCTGATCTTGTCAACATAGTTTCTTGGTTTTCCTATTTTCCATTCATTGTTATTTTATCTCATATGACTATAATGATATGATTATGATTGTTTTTTTATGAGGTGACATGACAGATGTCACCTCCGATTCGGCAGTTTTTAATCAAATTCTATTGCATTTTGGTGAGTTGTGAGTTTTTATTGGATTTTAAGGCACGCGCCGCGCGGCGGGCTGGGTGGGCCTCTAGCGGTTAAATGGTTTTCCGGTTTTAGGTTTAGTATGTATAGAAAAACTCTTGTAAAAATGCTTCAAAATTAATCTATTTGTTCAAATTAAAGTTATAGTTTGAAAACGAGACGTTCTGTTGACACGGTGTTGCCATTATTATTATTATTCTTTTTTTAATACTTTTACGTATCTCGGCGTTGCGCCGGATTTATGGGGTATTATGGGCCGAAGCCAAGTGCTACCCCTGGAAATTGGTTAAATTATGATGAGATGGTGGTGTAATCGCATTTTGTGATGGTGAGCGTGTCTGTCCATGAGACTGTGTTTGTGCGGTGGTTGCTGCACGCGTGTGTGAGGTGATGATTGATGTATCGTTGTCATTTTGCAGAAATTTTCTGACTATCCTGCAGGTATTCAAAATTGAAGCTTTCTGAAGAGTCTGATATGTGTAGGGTGGTAAATCGAGTGTTCTTAAAGACTGGTGGAGCTGTTTAGGTATTACACCTGTTCTTGACAAGACTATAGGAACTATGGTAACGTTGCTAAGCCGCCACATTCTGCTGATTTCTATTTTCAGGTCTATATATTTTGAGAGTTTTTCTGCTATAGTATTCTGTAGGTGGTGTGAATGTGTGTATTAGGAACGGCTATGTCTATGATTTGTGCAGTTTTGTTATTTTTATCTAATAACGTGATGTCCGGTTTATTGTAGTGCGTTGTTTTGTCGGTGAGGATAGCTCGGTCAAAGTACAGTTTGTGAGTGGAGTTTTCGAGAATAGTTTCAGGTTAATATTTATAATAAGGTACAGGATACAGGTGGTGTGGGAATTAATTTACATTTTATTGCTAATTTTTGGTGGATTATATTCGCTATCTGATCATGTCTGTGTTTGTAATCAGTCTGGAGTATTGCTTTACACGCACCCGTGATGTGTTGAATGGTTTCGGTGGAACTATTGCATCGCCTACATCTGTCTATTGTTTGAGGAACTCGCATTATGTGTTTCTGGTAATTACGAGTTTCTATTACTTGGTCCTGAATAGCTATCATGAACCCTTCTGTCTGAGGGAACAGTTCTCCACGCCTTAACCATTCGTTCGACGCTAACTTGTCGACGTTAGGTTGATTAAGGTCATGACGATGTCTCCCATGTAGTGACTTTTGGGTCCATTCTGCAATTTTAGTCTGTCGGTCAGTCTGTTGTTCATCACTCTGGGCTATCTTCTCAAACATGTTTAAGGGGTAAGTTTTTTATCATTGAACGTTATGGCTTTATGTAGAGTTGAAGTAGTACTTTTAGCATTAAAATATTTTCTTAAAATTGTTATTTGCTTGTTATATAGGTTAGTGATATCTATTATTCCCCTGCCACCTTCGTTCTTTGGCAGTGTGAGCCTCTGAACACATGACCTAGGGTGGTGCCTTCTATGTTTAGTCAAAGTGGTATTTATAATCCGTTGCAAATGTTTGAGTTCAGTCTTGTTCCAATTTATGATACCAAAAGAATAGGTAAGAATAGGGATCGCATAAGTGTTTATGGCTTTTATAGTATTTCGAGCGTTTATTTGTGTATGTCATATTGTTTTTAACCTGTGTTTAAATTGTTTAGTGAGTGTAGCTTTAATTTCCTTATGAAGAATCTGTTTCGCCTGTATATAGCCTAAATATTTGTAAGTACCGTTTTCGTCTAATGATTCTAACGTGTTACCTGTCTGCATGTGATATAAATGTGAATAAGTTTTGCCCGCTCTGATTGAATTAATTTTACATTTGTCAATCCCAAACTCCATAGCGATATCATTTGAAAACTGTTCAGTAGCGTCAGCTAGTTCATGTAAGTCGTCTGGTGATGATGCGTACAATTTGATATCGTCCATATAGAGCAGGTGGTTTATTTTACAATTTTGTTGGTCAATCACTATGTCGGTCATTGTATCACTATATTGAAGTTGATACCCGGGCTTTAAGGCATTGAGTTTATTTGAAAGCGGATTTAATGCGAGACAGAACCCCAGTGGGCTGAGTGAGTCTCCTTGGAATATCCCTCGCTGGATCTTAATGGGTTCTGTCTCTACTATTCCTGTGGATGTATTCAAATGTAATCGTGTCTGCCATTTGTCTATAATATTTCTTAAAAAGTTGATGAGTTGCGGATGTATCTTGTATAAATTTAAAACTTTGAGTAACCACGAGTGAGGTACTGAATCGTATGCTTTCTTATAATCAATATACATAGAGTATAAATCTTTCTTAGTACGTCGGACATGTTTAAGTATTACTGCATCTATTGTTAACTGTTCTTTACAACCTTGACTGAACTTAGTTTAGTATATTCCAACTCATAAACAACTTCAGTCTTTGTGCGCTTGTGTAAGTAACATTTTTCATCAAGATTTTGTTTTTAAATTTACATTGAAATGAAAGGAAATTGTTTGTTATGTAAATAAAGTGCATTAATGATCCATACAGTTTCTAATTGGAATAAACTTTCAAGTAAATGTCAATTTGAAAGAAGAGTTGCAATACGACCGAATTAAGAGTTATTACCGAACCGTTTTCTGGAAAACTTATGAATACATTGAAAATGACTAACATATATCTATGCCTTTCGAACAGTCATAATTCCTCTCAGTTGCGTCTTTTAAGGGCAGTTAAGTGTGTTGGTGTTTGTACGCGAAATCTAAGTGCGACACCCAGATTACATGGAGTGCTGCCATTACATGGAGTGCTGCCATTACATGGAGTGCTGCCATTCTTCTTTAAATAAAAACAAGTTTTCAATTAACTAAAAAGTACAAAATAAAACTAACGTAAGCTTACATAGGCTTATCTTAAAATGTAAGAACGACGTTCACGCCTCTAGCTTTTAAGAGAATATTAAAGTTCTATGTTTACCTACGTAAGTTTTATTTTAACATAGGAATTTATTTATATCAGCTATTCTGTCACCTTCACTTGAAAGTTAATTATAAAGACAAATCCAATGAACCCAAACACGCCTTAACATAAGTCATGGTGTGCCAACCAAGTTGCACTATCCAAGTCGTGCTATAATTTAAAACGAGCTATCATAATTAAATGAGTATATAAAATTTTGGGTATTTGCTGTTGACCGCTAAGAAGTTCCCTCTTCTGGAACCAACACTGGGTGCAGCAGTAAGATCATGGTGAACTTTAGAACGGACTATCGTAATTAAATGCATAAATTAAATGTCGTGTCTGAACCGTAAGCTTTTCTGGAATTCCTTCGTTTGCAGCCAATCCTGGGTGTAGAATAAGCTCATGCATCATAAAAAAATGCATTTTCTTTAAAACTGAACCAACTTAAAATTTCAACTCCGTAGGATAAGAGGAAGTAGTTTTAATTCAGTTTGTAAGATTTGACCAATACATACTGACTAACTAACAAGGCAAGTTAATAAATTTAAAAAAAATATATAATAAAAGCCTGTAAAAAGCTAACTTGAGGAAATGCAATTTAATTTCAAAGATTGAACTCAGGCTTGACGGAAGTGGAAGGCACGCCATGCCACTAGACTAAACCAATAGCGACGCGCGAATCTATCGGAATCACACCAGACAGACTACAATATTTTATCATAGTTGCTTTAACCATACTTGGTTATAGCATATCAAGCTTGCTTAATATCGGGAACAAACATAATGTTATATTTTCTCGATTTAAATTCGCCATATTAAAATGTTCTAAGATGACGCGCACTGGCTCCGGTGCGATCATAAAGCAAGTCACATAACTGTGAATAATAATAATAACTCATTCAACTGAAATATTAAATAATTACTGCCCTAACAGATTTATTTATTGTATAATAGAAGAGACAATTTGTAAAATAAAACCAATACTTTTCTCGTTATGATCGTCACAGGCGGGCTACAAAATAACATTGAAATTGCTCTAGATCAAGATTCTATGGAAGGTTGCTAATTTACGAATAATACGCATTTTCTTATAATAATATCAAGACGAGAGGGATTAATTTATTTCGAGGATGCACGCTACTAACAACGTTTTGACCTTTTTGTAGGCCATGTAGTCTTTAATCATTATCAGAAGGTATATATTATCTGGTATAAAATATTTGTTACAAACAAAAACAGAACTAGAAACCGGTATATTTTCATACCATCTAATTTGATTCCAGAATGTTAAACAAAAAGCTAAGTTACACGTCTAACATTTTCTTTCTAGATCAGCGCAAAATAGGTTTCCCATAAACTGAGGAGTCGAGGCGCGCGGATTTTTTGTTCCTTTCAGCGGGCGTTATCTCGTTCGTAGGCGGGCGAGTCTCGCTGACGTACAGACGTACACGGAGAACTGGCCTTATCTCTTTGTTGTCTTATTATTTATGTATGTACACGCGACGTCTCAGGAACCAGATACCACAGATAACATGCGAAGAGAAATGTGGACAGTGGACAGACGTAGCTGAATAATCTCACACACCCTATTAAGTATTTACTTTGCTTACACGGAATTAAAATATTACTTAAATTCAGCATCTTTTACCAATCTGTGCGTGTGCCGAATAAATCATGTAAAAGTCAGATATTTTTCTATATGTATACGTAGTACGTACCTACCTGCTTGTATGTAATACTTTCCTCGCAAATGTACCAATCGTCTCACGGTAAAGAAGATTGTGTTTGTTCTGGGGACCGCAAATCGTATGCTTCACTTATATGAGAAATATTGAGAGAATCAGTTTTTTATTCCAACTGTTGTACCGTCAGCTCTATGGAAAGGTATTACAATGTACGTGGGAGAGCAATATCTCAAATGTAATTATTTAAACTGCTCGTTTAGTCGTTCACTTTATATTACCTTGCTATTTGCTGACTATGTAAGGAATAATAACTTGTCTGTGAAGAGTAGACGGTAATAGTAGTTTATGAAACTGTTGCAAAATGAGGGGTATTAAAATACGAGTGTGTGTCTGTAACTGACTCGTCGTAATTCTATATCACCATCAGCCAAATAGCAGTCCACTTCTGGGCAAAAGCCTCTCCTCCACTCCAATTGCACGCCATTTAATGATTCAATAATGTTCATGATTTTTAACAATAGCAGAATCGTAGGTCGTCGTTACGTGTTATTTAGACTATAACCCCAAAAAGCTTAATAATTATAGTTAAACGCGAAGTCCCACTCCTAAATTCCTTTAGGCCAATTCATAGCACATAAAGCGTTGTGCACACAGTGGCTGCTTACCGCGCTCGAGAGCTGCGGTGCCACGATCGTCCACTCAGCTTAATATTTTCCTTAGCGAGCCTTTGCGACGTCTCAAGTCTGCGCCTCCTTCAAGCCTGCGTACGAACTAATTCGGTTCAGAGGATCAACTTTTTGCATAATGTGGAAAATGGCCAAAAATCACATTAATGAATGATTTCACTTGATAATCGCGTAGTTGGTACGAGAAATCACTACTTCTCATTTCTTTCTTCGAAAAAGGGAAAACAAATTATGGTCAGAGACTTTTTACCTTGCTATTAGTCCAAGATTATTTGGACTTGCTTTCTCAATGTAGGTCTTCTGAGTCTATGTGCATTGCAATAAAATATAATATTTTAATAAAATTAAAAACAAGGCAATCATCACTGGCAGACTGCGCGCATTTATGCGATATTTTTTTTGTTGGACAATTTGCACATTTAAATATTTATTAAGCTCGTTATCCTGCTTAGTAGACCGTGAAGTGCTGTAGGCCAAAAAATACGACATGTTTGACAAATGATTTAGCGAACTGCAAGGTTTTTGATGTTTTGACACACATATAAAACTATTTTTATTTGTGGAATGTTCCTAGCTTACAATTATGTGTCACAATATATTTGCTAGATTGCTCTTTTTCACACAATTTTCTTTGAAAGTTGACCTTCTGCGCCTGACTGCCACGCCTTGTAAGCCCAGATCAAAGCTCTCGTCTTGACAGCATTTAAATCTAGGTAGACACGTACCTAGCTACCTACCTACAGAAAGTAGTCTGTAATGAATTACTAGACACGCGAATAACGTATGTACATCTACTAATTATTTGAATAATGTCACGGACTAAGGAAAACTAATAGAGCGCTACAAGACATAAACGTACTTATTGGATCCTTATCGAGTATTACTAACGATAAGTAACATGTTTGTTACTTTAAATCAAAAGTCGATTGTTTTATGTAGGAAGGTACTGCTTGGTTGTCAGGCCTCTATTTATTAATTTGATTTTACATGCTTATACTTTCTGTAATCTAGGCCATTAAAATCCCCCTCTCTTATATTTATAACGTAACATAATAGAACTGTAAGTATATTGACTTACAAAACAATATGTCGGCTAGTTGTCCAACAAAGCGAAAAAGTCACGAAAAAGGATCACGGCGGCCATCGCGACGCTCATTAGTGAACCAGCTTCCTACTCATACTCATATTTGTCAGTTCCACAGATTTGCTCGCACTATCCGACATAATACCCAACAGAAGTAAAAATAAGTTGATACAGCCAGTTGCTTTTGTAATAATAATTGTGTCTGCCATTTTTATAAAAAATAAGCTTTTTTAAATTTAAACGTTTCTTCAGGAAGGGTCGGCTTTTAACTACCAAAAAAATCGTATTGCCTTTTTATATGCTGAGACAAATCCCTCCTCTTTACCTGGAGTTCTTAAAACATTCAACCGTAACCTATAATTGCGATTGATCATGACCACACTCACTGCGGTCAGCCTTACATTCAGCTCTTCCACATATGTATATCCACAACTACCCGATGAGCCTCATCTTTTTGGTAGCTAAAGTTGTGTGCAGTCAAAAACACGCGCCCGCATGCATGCGTCAAACGGTGGGGATACACAGCAAACACGCGGGTCGCGTCGAGCGGCACGAACAAACAGACGTGCTTTATAGTACTACTTGTTCAGCCTCTATTTACGACTGTTGTTAGGAATTATAGTTTTTTTTTAATTCGAACAAAAGTTGCCTAGTGCTTTGAAGAAAAAGAAAGTTCCAGTGCGACTATGCGGTTTTAGTTGTTGCGAAAGTGCTTTATTTTTATGTGAAGTAGATACACAAACGAATACTGGAACTATGCTAATAAGATAGCAAGATATCTTTATGGCAATTATTTTATATCGGTAATTTTATAATGACTGCATAGCTCAACCAACGTCGACAGTAAATATACCAAGTAACGGAAAGGAATAAATTCCAAACCCTGCTTAAAACTCCTGTTCATCGTATACTTAGTCCCAAAACATCGTCGCGTGTGTCGCAAGTACTTGGCAAGTATCGGGTAGCACAGAGGCTGTTCAAGAGGTGATTGTCTAACTACCGACGCTAAGTAAGATTACATTAATTTGACACGGGCTTAATCGCAGCGGAACTTCGTAACAAGCTCGGATAGATGAGACATACAACTTTATAACACATCAAACTATGCAGAACTGTTCCCAATATCAGTTCCGTGTGGCTGGTGGTCTATTCCGCGTCGAACACAAATGAACTGTGGCAGCTGATCGACGGAACTGTGGAATGGCAATCACGTCGCCACGGTGTTATTACTGTAAGGTTGTCTAGAGTCGTGAGTCGTGACGTCACAGGCTCATCCAGCGGCTTGCGGCGCGGCGCGTCTGCGGCGGCACTAGTCCGGTGACACCGAATTGTGCTTTAAAGCGCTTTGAAGCATACACTGTCACTGGTACATTCTCAACTTCATCCTACAAAATTGCATCTGCATTCGCACCATTTCCAACCCCCTTACGATAAGGTTTATTATCGTTTGTGTGGAGAACATCATAAGTGTGGTGTAACTTAACTCATTACGTAGTAGGCAGAACTATGTCCCCGGAGCGTATTACCCCTCGGATCCGTTGAGACAGAAAATCAATGGTGGTGCCGATAGCCCTGTTTTAATGTCACGTTGATAAAGGGAACGACTCAGAGAACACAAATTGTTACAAGTGTTCAATTGCAAAAGATAAAGAAATATTGGTCTTTATTTTACAACAAAAGTTCTTTTGACGGCAATTTATTCGTCAATGTAATGAATTTGTGATAATTATATAACAATTTGTATTATCTTTATACAGTTTGCTTGGTTCAGTTTTTTATTTTATTAATGATAATAATAAAAAATGAAAATAAAGTAATTAGCACGCAATGGCTTCAAGTCTGTTCTGGTCCTTTGAGTCAAACATTATTGCATTAACCCAATGGAACAGAAGTGTCACTACTGACACATTGCAATGTTCGAGTAACGCATTACTGCATTAAAAGTAATTAACAAAATGAGGGTCTGACACCCCATACCCCATGCGGCCGTCTGTGCCCCGTGGGGTATTAACTTATTAAGTATCACCCTTCGAAAATATGGCCATGTTGCCATTTATGAAGGTCACATCTCGAACTACTTACGTACGAAATTGAAGCCAAACGAAAGTTCCAGAATTTTCATTATTTTTTTTAAAGAAATGTGAACATGAGATAAAAAGCGTATTGCAACTAATATGATCAAATTAAATCGATTTAGATAGCTCAATTCGTTCCCGTAGCTAATTGCGATTTGTACAATAAATGTTGGAGTGAAAGTTAAACCGAACTACATAATATGACTCGCTGTTACATTAAACAGTCCATTTTCTAATAAGTTGCGTTTAATAACACATATAAACTCACGCCTTCTACCCATAGAAGCAGGCAGAAACTACTGACCTTTCTGAAGAACATCCCCAGTAAAGTCACTATTATGTCCTCCTAGGGCTCCCGGTGTTTCTACTCACATCTGCCTTGTAAATATCTTTTGTTACTCGCCTTTCATTCATCCTCTCAACACTCTTTTAAATTTTTGTTACTACATCTTCTTGTAACTGACACCGTGGTCTTATCACATCATTCTTCAGCCTATTATTCATAGTCACACAACACATGCTTCAAAAGGAACGCATTTCCACAGCATTTATTCTACTTTCATGCTTCTCTTGCGACACCCAACATTCACTTCCATACATAAGCGTGAGCGTGAACAGCTAGTCGAGCCTTTTTGTGCACTAACTAATAACTTCCGTGATAATGCTTCATGGACCAAGAATGACTTTTTCACGTTTACTATGAGAATTCTCGGGCCATCCATTACTCTTACAACTCAAATAAATATAATATATATAATAAATTAACCTCAATAATGACCATCATTATTACCTCTACGATGAGGTGAAAGCCCCATTTCTCGTCCACGGGGATATTTTCATATAAATCGAAATTACCGCGGTGCCTCACCGAGCCGATCTGATGCCGATTTTTATTCGATTCCGATACAATATAACTGAAATACTTTTTTATTGGCATATTAAATGTTATCTCGAATCATTTAGGTCGAAATGTAGGCACGTAGTTTTCCTTGGAAATCGTGTGTTACCGCAAATTACTGATATCGTGAAACCTGTAATGTCTACAAAAAACTTTTGAATATCAGGTTTTTGCTCCCTTTAAAATCTTTTTGTGGTGTGCGTAAGGTCGCGACACTCGTTATCGCGGTACGTTAACGCTCGCACTAACGCGCACCATCGTTAGCTCTAATGCGATGGCGACGAAAACAATCCCTCTCACCCCTCGCTCATAAAGCTGTTTCATCGTCATATAAATATAACATGTGCAACCACGTATTAACGATATTATTTATGACGTATTGTTTTCGTGAACAGAAATGTTATACTGTAATAAAATTTATTTATTTCGGCACATTTCTAATAGATAAGACGTATTACTCTATCGAAGATTTTTTTAATGATAAAATATGACACCCTTTAATATAATTTACCATTGACATGCATGTAAAAATAAATTATAATTGATTTAAATGATTTATTAATACATTTAATTGACATTATTTATAACATGATGAAATATGACATTACTAGCACTTTACCATTGACATGCATGTAAAAATAAAATTATAACTGATTAATTGACATAATTGACATTATTTACTCGATCATTCGTGACTTTGTATTGTATAGATTCAGACTTATTACTAAAAACCTAATATATTTGTACACCAATTTCATTGGTAGGACATAGAGCTCGACTAAAATGTATACATAAGACCTTTATTGTAATACCTGTGTTCACGAATAAAGATTGATTGATTGATTGATTGATTGACAGCTCGTAATAGAAATCTAAACACGGTGGAAACATGACAAATGGTTAAATCATGTGCTTCTCGAAACAAGTTTCTTTACATGATATAAAACAAAGTCCTCGCCGCGTCTGTCTGTATGTCTCAAACTCAAAGCATTTATTTCAAATAAACTCACTTTTGAATTGTCAAGGAGTCGGTCAATCAGAAAGATGAAGCTAGATGCCCATTCCAAAGCGTAGTAAGTTCCTATGGAGAAGAACGGGCAAGAAACTCCATGGACACTCTTTTAAATCAAAATATTGTTTAATATTTTGATTTGTATTGACACATGTATCATTAATCAAAAATTAAAATAAGCCATGGCAGCTAAGAGATGACCAGTCCCTACTGACGGCACCCGTTCACGTACATAACGCATGGATCAGCACCATTCAGCTCAACCATTTTGAAGGGAACTTAATGATCCAACACACGCGCCACCATCAGCGAAACATTTGAGTGAGAATACTCTGAGCCGCCAGGGCTCACCCAAGTTAATGAAGAGACATACCCAGTAAATGGTAGTTTTGTAGAAGGTAATGGTCACAGTGCTCACACATGTGCTATGTCTGTATGTCTGAACGCGAGAAACTCAAAATTAGCGAACGGATTTTCAAACGGTTTTCACCAATAGACGGAGTGATTCACGCGGAACGTTTTAGTGCATAATTCTTAAGCTTTTGTGTAAATTGTTTACGGTACGGTTATTGTTGGAGATGTCGAAAAAGAACATGCCGGGAGCTGGGAGCTTTACTGGCGTGCACTGCGTAAACCGTAAAAGATACATACAAATTAAGTTTTACAGAATGGTTTATCTTAAAAAGTTCAACCAAAAAAGTCCGCGATTGCATATGTCTATCTTCTAAGGATGACCCACAGTAACCATTGTTATCTTTCAGAATATATTATAATATATGAATCTTTATCCAATAAAATATGTTTGTTAAATTAGTCATTTAATTTGGAATAAAATATGCCTTGAAATCATATCATATAAATGAATAATTTAAAAGGTATCACAGATTCAAAATTACAGTTAACAAAATAATTATGGTTGATATCTACGCGGGCGCAGCGGTAGGATCAATGACCTTTTCCTCGGCTATTAGGTATGTGATCCCGGTAGTACGTTCCCGTGGAATATTTTGCGACCTCTACGCGTTCGAAGCCGCGGGAAAAGCTAGTATATCATAATTATCAATTTGGGCTCTTTTTCGAAGCATTTGCAAGTATAATGCTGTTTTATTCAGACCACTGCACCTTAGAACCTGACAACCGAGACCTTAGAACTGAAAACAATAGGCACTAGTATTGAACTTTCAAATGTGCAGGAGCAATAAATAAGTAACAAAATACCGACAAAACTGCACTATACTCACACGGGCCGCGGCGCGTCTTTAGCCGCGCGTGTCACGCTTGGCCGCGCGGCGCTATCGCACTATCATTGTCTCAGGATAGCACACAATATCTCTCGCGTCCGGCCCTGGTTCAGGCCATGGTTCGGAGCGAGAATGCATGGGAGGCCGTCACCTCCTTCTGCGAAGCAGTTATGTTCGCGAAGGAGGAGGCGGAGCGCGCGAGGGAGATGCAAGCTGCACGCCCTCGCGGCCCTAGTCGCCGCAGGAGACGCCCCGGGCGTCGGGAGTCGAGAGCCGACTTCCGGCCACCGTAGGCGCGGGCTTGCGGACGGTGAGCAATGGGCAGCTCGCCGTCCGATAAGGACCAGGCCCGTGTCGACGGCGCGTTGTGTTCCACGCGCGCCTCAAAGAGATGTCAGCACCAACCGACGGGGTCGAAAGACCAATGCCTGCTGGGGTTGCGGGTTTGTCCGAAAGGGATAACGCGGCCCCGGCACACAGGCAATGGAAGGAACACGGGTGGGTTTTAGTCAGTAAAAGTCTGACACACTCTCTCGCTCTGCCCAGAGCGGGAGAAGTCATTTGATGATTTCCCATCCTCAAAAAAAAAAAAAAAAAGGATAGCACACAATGCTCATAAAAACAATCAACTAAACGAGGATTTGTTTGAGTGGTATTCATATTTGGAAAGTACCTTCTACATAAGTACTATTATTAAATAATTATTAATACCGGTTTGTCCTGCGACAAAATAAAAAAACATTTTTAGAACATCCTGATGATGTTTAACTGAGTATCTAAGCATACTGTAACAGCCAGAATACATAGATATCAGTAAACAAACATAACGTTCTAGGAATTAAAGACAAACATCTGTCTGTATGAGCTGCCTGTCATCCCACGCCATTGCAATAACTGAACAAGGGGAATACTATTCTATTGTTCAAGATGATCCTTTAATGCTAAAGGGGGATACTTTTTGATTAAAAATAAACATTCCACCGAACACTGCTTCTTTACACTATTCTCTTCATTAAACTTCTGTTCCCTAATAAAATTATTAATTAAAATAGTGATACGAGTAACGTCGTTCTCTCTTTGATATCTTTCTATTCTATTTCTATCTACCTTCCTTTCCTATCCACTTTTTATTTGGTTGGCCAAGCTTCTGGGGCGTGTGTCTCAGTAGCCGCGCCACGAGCAGCTGACTCATGACTCATCGACACGGCGCTGTCACTTTTTTGCGCGATAATTATCTGAGCGATGACGCCATTGTTCGAACGCACTAAGTACCCCACTCCATCACACGCTGCAAGTCACTACCGCCGCAATATTAATGGGTGTAAAAGGTCCGTTTTGCTATGTGACAAGTTTCACAGATAATATGCCAATACAAATAAATGACTTGCCAATCTATTATGTAAAAATCTTATACACTCAGCTCAATATTAGACGAAACTTAGGTGAAGTGGGAATATACCGGCTGAGGTCTTATAAACTCAGCTCAATATTAGACGAAACTTAAGTTCCGTGCGAGTTTATACCACGTCTCACCTGCCCATTAACTGTAAACTGTCACTTTGGCCATGCCCTGGACATTCCCTGCAATCCAAATTAGTGTGGTAGGATCCGGAGATAATCAAAAAGATAAATGCTATACAAATATAATTTTCATTCTTATTTCACACAATCTACTAGCTTTATACATCAGTACCTATTTATGTAGTTCCAAACCTGATACCAAAAACTGTAAAATTAGAGTCAACAATAAGATAATCATAGATAATCATAGATTATTATAAGTACAATTGTTTCTTGGCAAGTGGTAGAATGTACCTGGAACCAAACATTATTTTGTAACAACTCAACTGCATACCTACATTCTATCTAAATCAACATTTTCTTCTATTCAATGTAAAGTTGTTACCAGGCCTTCTGGTCCATTTACCGAGGCACCACACATTGAGTCACGTTGTCGCGCGTCGAACAATCCACGTACGCTACGTGCGAGACAGGTGATTCTTATTGAACATGTAATCTGCGCGTACTGCGCGCACTTGAATACAAGCGGCTTTGTCACTCAAGCTGCGAGTTAGCATGAGAGACGACTTTGTTGGATATTAGTTTGTTCCTGTATATTTTTTTTATCTAGTCTCTAACCGTAATATTCGAATTATAAACTTCAAAACGAGTTTATATTGACATACTTACTTTATAAACACAATACCGAAATTTAAAAATAGAATCATATTATAACACTTTTTCTCTAACAAAATAATGATAAATAGTTATTTATGCTATAAGTGCCTCCGATTTCCGAAAATCATCTTACGCACGTGTATCATACAAAGTTTTACTATGCATTGTGCGAGGAAATAAAAAAAAAAACGAGCGAGCCTTACGGCAGTCGCCTGCGATGTGTAACATCTAACATACGACGACGTATATAAATGATAAAAACAAAATTCATGACTTTGAATTTTGGCTTTGATTTTTACTTTGACTTCGACTTCGACTTCGCCTTCGACTTCTACTTCGACTTCAACTTCGACTTCGACTTCGAATTTGATTTTGTTTGACTTTGACTTTGACTTTTTGATTTTGACCATCGTCATAATCATCGTTATCGTCATCATCATCATCTGATTTGTAAATACTAATTTGTGAAAAACTTTTCTCAGATAATAAAATCTCTGAGACGAGACGGGCTGAAGACGGCCTAAAAATAAAAAAAAACAGAAAAGTAAAAAGCTCTAGTGAAAAAAAGTGACACTTTCCGCACAAATTGACTGCTTGGAAAACGCTCTTTTCGAGCAAATGCATTGTAAAACATTATTTTTTTCTATTACGATACAAGGTTAACCCAAGAAGTTAATATCACCAAGGAGTTTCCATTAACTTTTGTAATGGAATATTAGCGGGACAGCGCTCTAGCGCATGCGCGGTGATGGGCTGGGTGCAGGCGCCATTCATACGTGAAGTTGTACTGAATTTCGTGAGATTTATTTATTGTTGATCTTAAATTTTGATCTTTTATTTAGTAGGTTCAATCCAAATGTATGAGAGTAGATAAAGTAGTGTATGAAACTGCACATAACTTGGTATTAAAACACTCGTATGATACTAATACCCCTCTTTATGCAACAGTTTCATAAACTACTAATAGAAGCTGTACTGCTCAATTAGAGCAGAAGCAAAGGCAAAGTTTTTTTTCTACGTTTCGAATCATTGAGGATGTAGGTAGTTATATTTCGTATTAAATAAATACACCAACAAATTAATACAATGCGATACCGGAAATAAAAGCACCCGACGACGTTTAAATTGAACAAAAGATTTTCTTTTAAAATTACTTCTGCGAGTACAACAGATATACATCAAGGGCGTATTTCTTAAGATACTCGTAACATAAACGGAGATCTATCAAAGGCTCTGACTTTACAGAATCTCTTTGTTCTGTTTAACGTAATTGCATCCAAATGAGTCCGGTGAGATGAGTCGAACACCCATCCGTTCTGTTTATGCGCCGTTTGTTTCTACTAAATAAAACGGAAAATTCGTATCTTTCGGGTGCGAGGTAGAGGGGAGGGATGGGGGCGATTGTTTCCGAGAAAATCTCTGATCCACCAATATTGTATTTCTGATAATAATTTTGAGAATTCCCAGTAATGACGCTCGCTTTGACACCGAACGATTGCTCAGAGTATTTGAGCAAGCAAATGAATTAAGCCTCTCTTTGAACAAATAAACAACTTTTACTTACTGTTGACTCTCTCAAAGAACATTCTTTGTTTAACGTATATGTACTGTTCAATCTCTCATTATTATTAAAATGGCACTACTCACCCTTCGGAATTATACTGATAACTAGACAGAAGCAATTAAACTAGTACATAGTTCTGCGAAGTACCTAGTTATTGTAACAATTAATATACCTACCGCTAAAGTTATTTAAAACGGGATATTTACCATGTTTGATGTTTTTGAAAACGTGGTAAATATCCCGTTTTAAATAACGTTAGTAGTGAAAATAACCATCCGTCTGTTTACAATCCTGTAATTAGTTTTTCCATCCAACTTTAGAAAAAATCGCCTGCGGCCGTAGCTTACTAAAAAGCATAATAGTGGTAAGACAATAAGTAATTAAACAGAAATAAACAAACCCACAACTCACCAATTACTATACAGGGTGACATGGACATCGACGCGAAGCAGGCTACCATAGATTCAGTACATGATTCTGAACCCCACTGCGTTGAAATTTTTCGTCGGTTATAAAAAAAAACAGCTGCTCCATACATTTTGGCCGCGTAGGTATTGCACTTTTCTATGTCCCGGACGCCACGTATATCGGTTAAACACGAGACTTTGGTTTTGAGGCCACTTTACACACAACTCAGTCACACAAAATGTTCGACGGGACTTTGGCGAGTGACAACGACAACGCGATCTAGCGGTGCACCGTATACCATCTAGTGACCTTATTGTAAGACGTTTTAGAGAATTCTGAAAAATATTTTCAGAATTTTCTAGTTTTGTGATGCGGTGGTCCATCAATCCCTACCAAGTATCCTTATCATTAAAGGGCTGATTTCACTGATGAAAATCTAAAAGTGAGCAATTTACTGCATTAGGAGGAGCTATTCTGCTCATCACGCCGAAGATCCTCATCAAATCTTCACCAGAGACCAACTTAATGTTACTACCGTTCAAATAAAAACGACCATTGAACTCGGATCTCATAAGGCGGAGATATCCAATAGCCTTCTTATTGCCCCCTTTTGGAAGAAATACCCCCTCCAATAAAAAATCCCTGAAAGTCGTAAAACCTGTATACCAAGTTTCGTCCAGATCTGTTTTAAAATACTACCTGTAGAGGAGTATCGTACCACACACACGAAAGCGAATTTTTCCAGACTTGAAGCAGAGACTCTTCGCTCGCTTTACTCGCTCGGTCAATAAAACACGAAATGCTATCTACAATCAGTTTGTATGCAGTCGTGGTGCATTGATGCATGACGCCCCTGGTGCACGTGACCGGATACACAATCGCGTGCTAATATTAATTATTCTCATTATTTATATTTGGTTAACTTTTCAATGGGTTTGAAGACCTGTAATTACTTCCACACGTTATATGGTAAGGATAATACGTTAGATGTATAATATCTATTTAGAGATGTGGATCGGAATGAGGATACGAGAGAATGCAAATATTTGCTAACCTCAAATTGACAAAAATCATTAATAACAGCGGCTTATCCAGTTCATACCTCAAAAAAGGCCGAGAAAATCGCAATATGTGAGATATCTCTGACATAGAATACAGTATTTATTA
Organism: Agrochola lota; assembly: GCA_947364205.1. Lineage (NCBI taxonomy): Eukaryota > Metazoa > Arthropoda > Insecta > Lepidoptera > Noctuidae > Agrochola > Agrochola lota. The sequence continues at coordinate 19,934,929 of OX376237.1, read as the reverse complement.
CATTCGGAGTAATATTTGTATTTTTTGTGATTGCCGCGAGTGCCGCTCTCGCTACGATCGCGACGGCGCTATTAATCTAAGTCAAATTATTCTATATTAATAAATCACGATACGAAGCTAGGCGCTACGGAGCTACGGTGCTACAATGCTATGGCGTAGCATTGACACGATGTTTTGTTTGGAAACGGACGCTACGAATTGAAAACGTATTGTTTTGATAAAGACGGCGGTTGTAACAATAACGTGGTAAATTGTAATTGTGCCTTGTTGTCATAAGGCTTTCGTATTTTTTGAAAATTTGTCGCAGAAGTTGAATTTATTATTTATTTTGCCTCAATTTATACATTAAATTAGTAAGAAGTATATATTTTGACCGAGAACCTCAATAAATAAATAATGTTTCCAATCCTATTCACTATTCAATAAATATAAAGAATCCATGTAAAAAACTAAAAAAGACATACGAATTTATTTCTAAATGACACACTAAAGAACAAGCTAAACTAATTCAGCAACCAATTTATACAGCAAATAAGAAATACATTTTATTGTGGAGAATTCATCAAATTGTTCATTTGAGCTACAATAGTCTCGTTGTGAAAGTAGATATTCAAACATTTTATTGAAACAACTTTAGGGACACGAAAACTTTAGCTGGTCTTAGTAAAATAAATAAGTTAGTTTTAATTAGGTTGCATTTAGTGAATAATAATTGTTTTATCTTAATTTTTATTTTATTTATTTATTTAATTCAGACACGATTTACTAACTATATACTAGTCTAGTTAAACTATACTAGTTTAACTAGACTAGTATATAGTTAGTATACTTAAGAACTATGTTAGCAACCAATATTCAAATATGGTGTGTATTTGAACAATCATACTGTGCAGTGAAAAAAAAAAAAAGTGAATTAATAGTTTAATGAAGATGGATAACGAAGTATTGTAACTTATTTAAAGTTATTTTTTATTATTATATTTATTACAGTAGTTTAAAAGGCAAATAATGATTTTGTTCATTCATTTCTATAACAAAACGACTTGATTTTTAAGATTAATTTAAATCAAAACACGAATTCTAGTGAGAATAATATACTTATAGTTTGGTTATAAAGTCAACGAGGCAGGCACTTTAAATAGTATATTCGAAGTGAAACCAAATAAAGACAATGATCGAAGATACAACCGTCGAGGTGTTGTCAAGTTAAAGTTTGTGCCAACCTCCTTTGTGAATACGAATGAGTTGAGATTGAATCCACCACAAAATAATACTACCACCAACTTTGTCCACATTCACCATCAACTTTGTATGAAAGTAATCCTTGCTTTTACCATCTTGCAAACAGCGCGAAACGAACGATGCGCCATTCCGATGACGATGCGATTATTACTGACACGACAGGGATAGCAATGCTATCATCACATAGGATTATGGCAGGAGTGAAAGAGATAGAAGGCGGATAGAATAGTAGGAAGTTGTAAAAGTCAATGTTACGCGACCGAGTCCGAGTGGGCAAATGATATAAGGGTAAGTGTCCAATGGTGTGTAACGCAAGTTGTACTGGTTACTGCTCACGGGGACATTGTTTGGTAGAAGAGTCGATCAGCGTGAGAATACTAGGTTAGAGTTTGATCACAACAAATAAGAAAGTACAACAAAGTTTTTACAAACTAGGTACACTCTCAATCGCAATCTAATAGAAAACCACTAACAAGATAATTTAATTAATGCACGTTACGTTTCTAAGGTTTTGAATTAAGGTTTTTTAAATTTAACGGGGGGTTAACCGAATTTGCCTGTTTTAGAATCAATTGTAAATAGTCAAATTAATGTATTTAGGTCCTGAAAAAAAAAAATAGATACATCCTTGAAAAAAAAATCCGAAACAGGGTCGACTTCAAAACCATTTTTCGTCTCCTAATTACAGCACAAAATAATATTAAAATTGCATGAACGATGAGGTAATCCTATCTTCAAGGGAGTTTAAACGCTGAATTTTTGAGTTTAATAGATGTTTTTAATTATCCCCAAAAAATAAAAAATCAGGCTAAATCGGCTCGCGCTCAGAGTCCTGCTGGATGTCATCGAGGGTGGACCTGTGTCAAAATGTTAAAAAATTCGCTCTCTCTGCCGTTGTTAAAAAAAAAAAACAAACAAAACAAGAACACATTAGATATGAAATTGCGACAGCTCAGAAAAATATCTCCTAATTAAATTATAGTTTTAATTCTTAATATTGTTTTCGATGGTGTGATTTTTGCTAGTTTACAGATTATTATCAATTCAAATTCAAATTCAAAAGTCATTTATTCAAACTAGGCTGAGAATCAGCACTTTTCGAACGTCAAAATTACATAAGACAGTCCCCCAAAACGCCCACCCTTCACCACTTCCTAGTGCATTAGCTGGGAAGAAGAAGTGGCGCAACAAACTCCCCAGCAGCACAGCTGTCTGTTCAGTTAGAAGAACAAAAAAAATAAGATTCTATATAATAGTATTCAAAATAATTTAGATAATTTAGATTACGCAACACAAAAACATAATTTAAATTATTAGCCATATGTTCGCTAGCACACGCCAATATACCATACAACATCATCGAGAACTATACTCAGGCAGAAATAAAAACTAAACGTAAACAGAACTTATCTAAATAAAAGCCTCCAGGCATAAAGGGCGTGCCCGCTTACATATAGTTGTAACTGGAAGTTATAAATGATAAACTAGGACCATCGAGATAAAATAAATAAAACAAACAGTTAATTACTAATAACAATAACTAATATGATCAATTGTCGAGGTCACTAGCTAACCACATATTGCAATACAACTCATTAGAAAAAACATTGTAATGAGTAGATTATGTCAACAATAAATTGAAATAAAATTAAAAATAGCTTGACTTATAAAGTCAAATAAAAAATAAAAAAATACAATTATATAAACTCATATAACTTGTCAGTAGGTAATCTGGAGAAAGAACATAAACATTGTCTTGAGTTAATCACAGCGACCAACTATTCTTATCATTTAAGTAGTCGTTTATAGAATAGTATGCCTTTGAACAAAGCTTGGATTTTACTTTCGTTTTAAACGCATCAAAAGGCAAATCTAGCAAAGAAGAGGGTAGCTTGTTATAAAAGGTTATACCAAGCCCAACAAATGAGTTATGAACCTTATGAAGCCGGTGAAAGGGAGCTCGTAGTTTGTCCTTATTTCTAGTGTTAACATTGTGAAAATCACTGTTTTTAGTGTATAAGTGTATATTTTGCCTAATATATAAGATGTTGGCGAAGATGAATTGGGACGCCACCGTGAGGATACCAATATCTTTGAAAAAATCTCTCAGAGAAACTCTGGCACCTAGCTGGTAAATAGCTCGAACAGCTCGTTTTTGAAGGACAAATATATTTTGAATATCAGCAGCTTTGCCCCACAGCAGAAGACCGTAGGACATAACGCTATGAAAATAACTAAAATAGACTAACCGAGCTGTATCGACGTCAGTGTATTGTCTTACTTTCCTGACGGCGTAGGCGGCCGAACTGAGCCTTCCCGCTAGGCTCGATATATGTGGGCCCCACTGAAGTTTAGCATCTACTGTTATGCCCAGAAAAACTGCCGAGTTTACAGACTCAAGCACCTCTTTATCTAAGACGATGTTGGGTCCTAGATTTCTAATATTTGGTAGGGCGAACTTTACACATTTCGTTTTCTTGGCATTGAGAACTAGGTTATTTGTCGTAAACCAATCCGTAACCATTGAGAGAGCACTGTTTACATCGTCAAAATCTTGTCTATTCCTGTCTACTTTAAAAATAAGAGAGGTATCATCTGCAAACAGTACAACTTCACAGATACCCTTTAAATAGAATGGTAAGTCATTGATATACACTAAGAACAAGAATGGACCTAGTATTGAGCCTTGAGGTACACCTAACTGAACTGGTAGACCGGAAGATTTCACACCATTAACATCTACACATTGGGACCTATTGTGTAAATAAGAATTTATAACGTTGAGAGCTTCGTTTTGAACACCGTAATGACGCAGTTTACGCAAAAGCGTGTCATGGTGCACGCAATCAAAGGCTTTGGAGAGGTCACAGAAAACCCCAATAGCATTTTGCGAGTTCTCCCATGCGTTAAATATGTGTTTCAGCAGAGCAACACCCGCATCTGTAGTCGAACGACCTTTTGTAAAGCCATATTGTTCATTATGAAGGAGGCTATTTAAATTAAAATGTCTAAGTAACTGCTTGAGTATTAACTTTTCAAATATTTTGCTAAATGCTGGTAAGATAGAAATAGGCCTGAAATTGCCAACGTCGTTTTTATTACCTGATTTAAATAGTGGTATGACTTTACTATTCTTCATGAGGTCAGGAAAAGTTCCTAAATCAACACATTTATTAAAAGTAACAGCTAGATAGGGGGCTACGATGTCTATTATATTACTTAAAAGTTTAATGGAGATGCCCCAGTAATCACCAGTGTTTTTAGACTTGAGTGTGTTAAAAACATTAACTACATCACGAGGCGTTACATGTTCGAAGCTAAATAAGGGACTATTTTTAGATACACTACTAAGCAAAAGGTTTTCAGCTTTAGACGGGGATGAATTTAAGGAGCGAGTCGTAGTTACAGGTATGTTGGCAAAAAACTCATTAAACGCCTCGGCTACGTCAGCTGCTTTATTAACTAATTTATTGTCGACCATAATCTCAAGTTGTTTATCTTGTTTAACCGACTTACCCGTTTCATTGTTAATAATTTTCCAAGTGGTTTTTACTATATTATTGGATTTTTTAATTGTATCGCTTAAAAATTTAGATTTAGCAAAAACACAAACCTTTTTAAATAATTTTGAATAATTTTTTACATGCTCTAGGAAAGGAGTATCAAACCTGATTTTTTTCAAACCATATAACTCGTATAGTCTCGCTCTACTTTTATAAATTCCTGGAGTGGCCCATTGGTTAAAGCCAACGGAGGTGCCATTAATTTGAATAGTTTTGGCCTTGAAAATAGATTGGTACTCTTTTTGCACAACATCAAAAAGGGCTCCATAGATTTCATTGGGATTCTCGTGTTCTACTATAGATGGCGTAATTCTATGAGCTATATTATTTTTAAACTTATTGCAACGACTAGCTGTATAAGGCCTGCATTCTATTTTATGCGGTTTTTTATGTAATGGCATGGGGAAGCTAGCTAATAAACCACAGTGGTCAGACGTTAAGTCACTTAACACTATTTTATTTTTGGCATCACAATCACTAAATATATTATCTAGACAAGTTGAAGAAGATGCTGTGATCCTGGTAGGTTCAAAAAACAAGTTTATTAAATTATAAGACCTAAACAGATTAAGGAGTCTAATACTTAATGGAGTAACATCTAAAATATTAATATTAAAATCTCCACATAAAATTATACTTTTATTAATTGATTTTAACCTATTGAGTGAATCCTCCATTACCGATTCGAAACTAATAAAATCACCAGAAGGGGGTCGATAAACGCAAATTATAACGTATCGCTCGAGTTCAACACAAGACAACTCAATAGTGCGCTCGATGGAAAGATTAACTAAATCTAAACGTTGTTTACATTTCAACTTGTTTGAAACAAGAACTAAAGATCCACCGCGAATGGCGCTTTTCCTTACAAACGCACTTTGTACAGTAAAATTATGATCATTGGTAAACACTACTTCATGTTCTTTCAACCAGTGTTCAGTCAAACATAACACCTGAACATCATAGTTCTCTATAAATAAACTTAACTCTAGCTCTTTGCCGGACAGACCCTGCATATTTTGATGAACAACATTCAAAATATGCGGCTCACCCGTTGTCGCTCCTAATAGTTTAAACTATAAGGCGTATCAAAAGTAGTGTTAGTACCACTACTAACAGTAATCGGTGGTACACTACAGGTACCTGTGTCACACTGTATATTGTATGCTAAGAGATTAGCAATTTGTCTCCTACAACTAGGTGGCAAATACATTGTATAATATGTCAGTTTATAATCAGTAATTAATTGATTACAATCAAAATATAAAATAGCGTCACTGTGACGACATGTCCTATTATAAATTAACATATTTATATTATAAATGTGCCTATTTTGCTCATCAGACAAATATTGAGAATAAGGCAAGGCACAGAAAATAAATTTACAACTATTGGTCTCATTAAGATGTAACATCAAATGGACACATTCAATTATGTCCTTTTTTCTTACAGTTAAACTATCTCCATATAATAAAATAACAGTTGAACTGGGGTTTATTTTTGTCAATTTAATAGTACTAATTAATTGGCTAATACTGGCACCGGGTAAACAATTATTTATAACATATTGTTGTGAACACTGATTAAATACTCTACCAAAACCTTGACCAAATTTGTCAGAAAATACATAAGTTGTATTAATCAAATTATTCCTACTATTATTAACATTATTAATACAGCTACCTACATTCTGAACCACTGAGGGCATGGGCGTAAATACTTCAGGCTGAGTTTCCTGAGAGGAGGTGCAGCTAAAAGAGAGGTTATTTGTCAGAGACTCGTACCTCTCTGCATTGTACTTGACCAGGTCTGCCAACTCATTGGCCTCCTGCATACGCTTACTTAGGTCTTGTTGACAAGCCTCATATTTTCTAAAGATATCCTTTAGAGCATATTCCCTGACAAACAATTCATCCTGTAGGTGCTGAGTGTCAGTATCATACATAGTATTACATAATTGTAATTCACTATTACACTTCTTTAATTCTTGAATTAAATTTAATTTTTTTTGCCTAAGTTTTGTATTTAACTTGTTAACTTTTTGGCGTTTCAGTGATTTTTGAATTTTTCTAATTAATTTATTAATTTTAATATATTTTTTCAACTTATTATGGCTAGTAAACAAATTGCATTTAGTGATAGTATCATCAGTTAAGTCTATTGTAACCATTGGCTGAACACATGTGGGTCCAGACCTGCTACCAACCAATTCATCATAAAGACTGCAGGTGATCGCAGACTCTTCACTAGCTTTGAGAGTTTCCAAATGGGTTATTGAGTTGTGGGCCTTGCTTAATTCCAGTTCCAATTCAGATATCCGTCTCAAAGCAAGTTCGTGGGTGTCACTACAATGCTGGAAATTTGACACAAGTTGACGGAGGTGTTGATGCTGGTCGAGTATGTCCACATGCTGAATATGTAGTTCGGCCAACTGGTTCTTAAGTTCAGTGTTCTTGTTATTAATGTACAGTACTTCTACCTCGCTGTCTTCCCTTTCCTGTAGCAGCTGATTGCACTGGCTTTTACTACATTCCAACTCTTTCAATGTAGCCTTCAATTTTTCCTCCAAGGATGCAGCTCTACGGGTCAACATATTGACAAGCCAACCCTAGAGGCACCCTAGAATGAGAGAAGAGAAAGCCAAGTGAGTAAAAGGAATAAGAGAGAGAGAGAGATACGATGTGGATAGTAAGTACTAAGATGAAGGGACTATTGGGAGAATAAAATTATATATTATTTAGAATTGAAGGAAATCAAAGCAATAGAAGTTATGAAGAGTGTGTAATGTCAAATAAGGGAGGTTATTTTAATTATTCTAAATAAAAAAAGTGAAAAACCACAAAATTATGTTTACAAATTGGTTGGGGGTAGGTACTACCTACTATTTTAAACTGATTGAAACTCCAGTTTTAACATTAATTTCATGAAATGGCACTAATACAGTGATTTAACGTATCAGAGGTATTTCTAGTAACATTATACAGTTATGTGTAATTGTAAACAAAAGTGAAGTTACAAGGAATAAGTACCTACACTGCTTTTATTAAAGAAACTAGATTAACAATACAAGTTTATAACACAAACCTGTAGGTTTAAAAATATGAAAAACAATAAGGCCTAATGAGCCTATTTTTTGTGGAGTAAATTATGCAGTGTTTATTGTCTGGGCGAATGTTTTCGTCTTCGATTTTGCTTCCACTAGTTGTCAAGCAAAAGGAGGCATAAACCGTGCCAGTGTGTGATGGACGTGGCTCAGAAACCTGAGCAGTATTTTGTGATGTTCTGGGTTATGTAAATATTATACAGAATAAGTTAAATAAAAACAAAATACTCCCCGGGATTGAAGAAATTTTGAAATCCGTCACCGTTGGGTAGGTTGAGTTGACAGCCAGTTTACATAAATCCTTTATATGCGAAGTTCACGCAAAAAAAAACACTGTATAATCACTGAATATACTAATTAATAACTAGGTAGGACTATAGTACACTAATTTAACATAATTATAACACTTTTACTAATTTTCTAAATTAATTAACCTAGGAGGCCGTTTTTTGACGACCGGCTACCAGTATTTATCGATAAAATTATACTCAAATAAAGTCGTATATAATTTTTTATCGTCGTTCATGAACAAGTATTAATAAAACACATTTTTGTAAGATTTTTGAATCAGATTCATCCATGTTACTATAATCACTCTCCATCGAGCTACTATCATATCCTACATTAATAAACACATAATATACGATGTGTCTGGTTGTCGATTGTATATTAATATTTAAAACAACTTTCACTCTGGCAACAACAATTAAAATTGGAAAAAAATTGCTGTTTCAAACAAAAGTGCTATACTAACACGACCAAATGTATGGAACACGTTAAAAATCCTAATGATATTTTTCGAATAATCTCAAAATCAAACTCAAAGCATTTATTAAAAAAAAAACAATTACAGGCACTTTTGAATCGTCAAGGGGTCGGTCAGTCAGAAAGATGAAGCTAGATGCCCATTCCATAGCGTAGTAGGTACCTATGGAGAAGAACGGGCAAGAAACTCCGCGGACACTCTTTTAAATCATGATATGGTTACAAAATATTGGTTACATCCTAAAGTTATACATGTGAGAACGATGCAAAACGTTAAATGCGTCCGTAACAGAAATAAAAAAAATAAAACATTCAAAAATTAAATTAAAATAAGCCGTGACAGCTAAAAGATGACCAGTCCCTACTGACGGCGCCCGTTCACGAACATGATGCATGGATTAGCACCATTCAGCTCGACCATTTTGAAGTGAGCTAAATTATCCCACACACGCGACCGTCAGCGAGACATTTGAGTGAGCATGACATACTCTCAGCCGCCAGGGCACATTCAAGTCAATGAAAGACATACCCAGTACCTAAATGGTAGCTTTATAGTTGGTACATAGTACTCACATATGTACGTTGCAATTATATAATGCTAAGAGACTGAATTTATACAATGCAAATATAGTTTGTCAAATCTTCAGCAGCTTCAACAGTTTTTACAGATGCTAATCAATTTGTTTATGCGCCCTTGTGGAGCCAGAGCAGCGTTGATCCAAGCAATTTTATCAGCGATATAATCCCCCAACCATTATTTCGTTTCATTCAGTTGAAGTTTGTGGGGAGGTATTTTATTGTAACATTTTAAACAGTACCCATGAAAGACGAGTCCACTTTGGAGAGCCTGAAATCCGGTTGACCTAATTGGTCCCTATTCCTTGTGATATAATTGTGTCTTACACCTCTTTTACTAAAAAGATGTAGACTTTTCCTTACGAACATAATATTTTCAGAGATATATTGACAAGGTACCGTCATGATTTATTATCTTTAAACAGTTTCCTTAGAGAGTCGCGCCTGCGGAGGCTCTGATGGCTCTTTTTTTCAGAATAAAAAAAGATTCAATGTCTGCAGCCCATCCCCATAGTAGAAAACCGTACGACATAATCCTATGAAAGTAACTAAAATAGACTGGCCTCGTGGTTCAGTAAATTGACGGATTTTTCACACAGCATATGCTGCTGAACTTAACCTTCCTGAAAGGGATGTTAAATGAGGACCCCATTGAAGCCTCAAGAAAACAGTTTTGTCGGCGTATTCTAGTTTCTCTTGATTCAATATTATCTCACAATTACTACTTTTGACATTTGGTAAAGAAAATCTTATGCCCTTCGTTTTTTTCCCATTTAATATTAAATTACTAGCAGTGAACCAATCTTGGACCTGCTATAAGGCGTTATTTATGTCATCAAGATTTGAAGTACGTCTATTAACTTTTAAAATTAAGGAATAATACTATTTGTGGTTGAGTTTTTAACAAATGGGGTAGATCATTAATATATACTAAACAGAGGAAAAGACCCAGTATTGATCCTTGTGGTACACTCATTTTTACTTTTAAATCGAGTGAATTGACACCATTTATTTGAACTTGCTGTTGTCTATCATTTAAATAAGATTTTACTAAACTGAGCGCAAGTTTTCTAAGTCCGTAATGTTCAAGTTTCAAGATTAAGGTTTCATGGCTGACGTAGTCAAATGCCTTGGAGAGGTCACAAAAAAATCCTATGGCGTCTTGGGGCTCTTCCCACACCGTAAATATGTGTTTTAATAAGATGACACCGGCGTCAGTCGTACAACGTCCCTTGGTGAAACCATATTGTTGATCATGTAAGAATTGATTGGTGTTAAAATGTTTAAGCATTTGATTAAGCATTACCGGGGATCCATCTGACAAGCGTAACTACCGCCCGATATCATTGGCCACTACCGTGGCGAAGGTCCTCGAGAGTCTCTTGAACGCACAGCTGAGCAAACACCTCCAGATCCATGACTTGCAGTTTGGCTTCAGACCCAACCTGTCAACGGAAATGAAAACGGAAACGGGAATGCGATTATGTGTCTGAAACAAACTATAAGGTACTATACTGACAGGAATACACCGATATATGCGTCTTTTCTTGATCTGTCGAGGGCGTTCGACCTGGTTAATTATGATATTCTGTGGCATAAACTACTTGAGGAGACGACTGCGCTGAGGGAGACGGTATCCCTCCTAAAGTACTGGTACAGCAATCAAAAAATGCGGTCAGGCGGGTCAGCTCGCTTAGTCAGGAATATCCTCTGAAATGCGGTGTCAGACAAGGTGGGTTGACTTCTCCGAGTTTGTTTAACCTATTTGTTAACCAGCTGATTGGCAGACTCAGCGGAGCTAAGGTCGGGTGTTCGATAGACGGAACCATGATAAATAACATTAGTTATGCGGACGACATGGTTCTGCTGAGCCCGTCAGTGAGTGCGCTTAGAAGACTTCTGGGTATTTGTGAAGCGTATGCCACGTCGCATGGACTCAAGTATAATGCTAGTAAGGGTGTCCTCATGGTATTCAAGGCGGGGAACAAAGCTCCATCAAATGTGCCACCAATTAAGGTCGGGGGGTCGTCACTAGTGAGGGTGACTGAAGCAAAATACTTGGGTCACATGCTGACGGATCGCCTGCAGGATGATGCAGACTTAGAGAGGGAAAGGAGGGCATTGGCAGTCCGCTGCAATATTTTGGCCCGCAGATTCGCACCATGTACTAAAGATGTAAAACTGTTACTTTTCAGAGCCTTCTGTCAGTCATTCTACACGTGCAGTCTGTGGATCAATTTTACGCGGCGGGCTTACAATGCCATGCGTGTTCAGTACAATGACGCTCTGAGGGCAGTGTTGAAGAAACCCAGGTACTGCAGTGCTTCTGAAATGTTTGCGGGGGCTTCCATCGATGATTTCTTCTCTATCATCAGAAAAAGAACCGCATCTATGATGAGCAGGGTCCGTGGTAGCACCAACACTGTCCTCAGAACGTTAGTGTGCAAAATAAACGGTCCGTTTACTGTTTACTGGGTGAGTGTTTACTAATTAGGTAATAGGAAATAGACTGTAATATACCTACTGATCTTGATTTTATTCTAACAAATTACTAACACCCTGTTTTTGATGTATTTGTATTTTTATGTGTTCTACTAACAACCTTACTTACGTTTTATTTGTTAAAAATGTATGGACGTATGTCTGAAATAAAGATATATTATTATTACCTTTTCAAACACCTTACTTAAAACTGGCAACACGGATACTGGTCTATAATTATTGGTGTCTTTACTGTCCCCGGATTTAAAAAGTGGTATTACCTTACTATATTTGATTAGATCAGAGAAGACTCCTTAATCCACACACAAATTAAATATTAAGGCTAAGTACGGTGCTATAGTCTCAATAATGGAGGTACAAAGTTTGATTGACATTCCCCATAGATCTTCGGTTAATTTGATATTAATTTGCTTGAAAGCTTTTATTACTGTTATGGAGTTTATATGCTAGAATTAAAATTTAATCGGGCAGGATGAAACGTTTGCTCTTAATAAATCAATACAACGCGCGGGCGAAGAATGTAAGGTTTCAGTAGTTTTAAGCGCGATACTGGTAAAGAAATTTACAAATTCTTGAGCAACTTCTTTGTTAGTGCTTATGAGACCCCGTGAAGTTTCTAGTGTGAAATGATTATTATGATAATTGATAATTTTCAAAACCGTCTTTATTTTACTATCGGCTGATTTGATCTTGTTGCTATATATACAAGGCTTTAGCTACCTTGCAGGTATTTTTTAAAGTTTTAGAGTAAGAAGCAATGTACTTATTAAAAGTTTCAGAGTTATTAAAAGAGGCCAACTTTAGCTCAAACAATGTTTCCCTACTGTTCCTAATACCCTTAGTTGCACAGTTGGCGACATAGAAATAAAATAAGCAGTAGACAACACAAAAAGCAGTATTCCGTAAAAAATAAAGTACCTCACTCTTTTTGGCATTGTATCTTAAAACGTGTTCCTCAACATACCGACTCTCATACACATCCAACAGCTTGCTCAAGCCTGAGACTGATGGGCTCAATAGTGCCATATCACCGGTGAAGCTGATATTATTAAACGCTACTCCATCCATATAACAGCCGGCCTGCAAGCTACTGAGCTCACAAATGAGTCCGTCTATGTAAAACAATATCGGAGAAGATAAACCACCCCGTCTGACCCCACACTGCAACCTATACTCATCAGAATTGACCTCAGCCCAACGCACATAGTTCACCTGGTGGCCATTCTAGTACCTAAAGAAACCAACCAACCTTAATAACGCCAAACTTCAACGTAAGCTACTGTTCTCGTATATATTACAAGTACTTTCAAACAGAACCTTTTTCTTTATGATTTTGTAAGTATTTGGTTTTTTTTCCATGTTGTATCAGTATCGTGTTACGTCCCGATGGGCGCGCACCTCAACTCGTTTAGCAAACATATCTGTTCGCTGTGCGGGCTCCTACAAACCGTATTACGTTATTTGTTCTTCATATTTGAGTTGCGAACAACCTTAACATTGTAGAGCAAACCTGCTGTGTTGGCGCTTCTTTTATTTTAGAAAATGTTCCTCTGTTTATGTGGGATCACTTAAAAGGATTACTGAAGCTCTTTGGGGAAAATCAATCATGAAAAACAGTTGAGTAATTGCAGAAATTTTCCATACCATTTAAGTGACCCTAGACTATATAAGTGTACCTATTTTTACTTTCTAGAAGTATTTATAAAACGTATAGCGATCACTTGAAAAGCTTTTTCAGAATATTAGTCAGAAGATTATTATTGTCCCCTTATCTAACGATATATTTTTGTCTTCCACACAATCATTATACTTTACAAGAGGATTTCCTTCAGCTATTCAATCCGGTGTACGATTTAACCTTGTTGTATAAGACTGGTCGACTTCGCCGTGATCCGACAAAGGCATCGGGGATGTGCAAGCGGCTCACAATCTTCGCAGCTAAGTCCTCGGGGACTGAATACTCTATCGTATGGGTTTGGCGGTACGGTGCATGTGGGGTTTATACTTCTGATGAGATTGTTTTAGCCGTAATTAGAGAGTTAAGAAGTTTAAGCGTAAGACAGCTTCCAAATATTTCTGGGGCACGAATTTTCTAACATTTTAAGAATACTGAAATTCAGTGAAATATCCTAACTATGTCTAATTTCTAAATATCATAAAATGAAGCTTTTCGCGTTTGTCTGTACATGTATGTCCGCGTTGCTTTTCTTAAATACGCAACTCACAACCAACTCAACTCGTACGTGGGCGCAAGCAGCATGTCAACCGCATACGAAAATCGCCAAATGTAAGACGATTTATGTTTAAGATTCATACGTTTCATGTACATAGCTTATGTTTCTGCCACTATTTAGTATTATAGCTAGTATATAAGGTTAGTAGAATCTGTGATCGTCATTTGCAATGAGAAATTAGGATGTTTTGCTGTATAATTTACTCATAAAGACAAAGTAAAGTGTTAAAAGTAGAGAATAAGATATTGTGCATTTTTATATGGTTATTAATTAATAAAGTTTATCGTGTTACGTTAATTAGAATAGTAGAAACCTGTAAAATAAGCTTAATAAAGCATTATTACCTTGTGTGTTTCATTACCTTCCCTCTGCGACCTCCTAAACCCAAATAGACAGAGGGCGCACGCAACAGAGTGCCTTTATAGTAGTGAAGTGGGAAGCGACGAAATTACAAATATATCCTCACGCCACGGCCAAATGGGACGTCGCAGAAAATAGAGCTATATGTCATCAGTTAAGAATAGGAATTAGCTCTAAGCATGTACTAAATGTAGTTATCTAAGAATAAGGTTTATTGAATAAACAATAAAAAGAGGGTAACGGGGGTGAGGAAGGGGGAGTGCTGGCAGTGAGGGAATTTTTGCTATAAAAGACGGGCCATTTTGGCTAACAGACACACTCCGGTCCCAGCGCTCAATAAGAACAGAACTAAGAAGAAACTCTGCCAAGCTCCCTACTAGTTCCTCGACGCCGTTTGCCTCCAGAACAAGTCCCTACTACGCGTTTTATTCCATCAAGGCTCAGCTATCCCGAACATTATTGGTTCTTCGTCGTCGGATTGGAAACCTGCGCCTAGAAGATTAGAAGATGGTTTTAACACAAAGTAAGGACGGAGAACAACTGAATCGTCGTCAGGAAGAGCTCAGTGCAACCGGATCCAGTCAAGAAGCTCCGTCAGAGAACCCGCCTGCACAGGGCACGTCTGACTCCGCTACCGAGAAAACGGGTACCAGCAGCTGAACTAGTCCGTCGACCGCCACAGAAGCAAGCACTATTTTTGTCCTTTTCATTTCATGCATGGCGTCAGTGACGTGTCATTTGTTTTTGATTTGATTATATAAATAGGTAAATCATGAGGTTCACTAATGTTTCACCAAAACACCTTTGACAAATTTTTAGTTTACAACCAACGTTGTGTATACTATTTATTTTACAAATATCTTATTCCGCAAATATTTTATTTTATAACCACTCGTTTTACAAAAATGTATTCAACGAATGACATCTCTTTACAAATGTTTCGCATGTTATTTAATCATTTATAAATTTTTCATTTGATATTTTCATTCTTTTGGAAAAATCAAACGAAAAAAAAAATTGAAAAATGAAAAAAAAAAAACAAAAAAATGAAAAATGCAATGTAAAAAAAAAAAAAAAAAATGTGAATGTGAGTGATGTGAGTGTGATGTGTGTGTGTGTCATGTGTGATGATGTGAGTGTGTATGTGTGTGTGTGATGTATAATAAATTTTCTAAACCACTCACAAAGGGTTTGGTTGAAATTTCCATTTGGTTCTGAAGTTCTTTAAACGAACAAAAAAATTTTTTTTCTCTATATTCTAGTCGTTTTTGGCACTCGCCAGCCACTGTTACGGCACCACTCGCTACGCTCGCTCGGCTTGTGCCTAGGGGTCACAGTTTTAACCTAACCTAACCTAACCTTTTTTGCGAGTAAAAATATTTAACCTAATCTATTATTAATCTAGTTCGGGTCCAAGCAGCCATCAATTTTTTTTTTCTGTTAGCACGAATCGTTTCCGGCATTTTTTTTTTTATGGTTTGTATATTAAAATTACCCTTTTGCTTATTTAATGAGTTTAATTTTAAGGAAATTGCGTAATGCAATATTTAAAACGTTTTTATTCCAAACGTTGTTTTATGAGATAACATGAATAAAAAATAAATATTTTGTCGAATAATACGTTATTAAAAATACGTTTATCGTATAACGATTTTCTTAATTGAATTATTTGGCAAAGTTGTTTAATGATGAAATAATAAAGCATATTTTTGTCAATCGTTACTTGTCAAATGAAAATTTGTCCGTATAAATTAAGTTTTGGTGAAATGACTGGACACCAAATAATGAATTTTTATTACGACTGTTGCTTAGCTTTTTTAAGTTGGTCACTCACCGGGTATTTGTGTGTAATAAAAATTACAGGAATTGATTTTGAGCATTGCGTTACAATACTGTGCTAGCTCGACGCACAGATTAAGGAGCATTCGCTTTTGTAACCCCTCGTACTGTGAGTATTCGTACGTGTAACATCGATTCAATTGTATTACTCGGTTTTCTGCACTCACTGCTGCTATGTTACGAATTCGTCACATTGCAGCAGTGCGTAATGATGTATTACATCATTATAGGTACGCACTGTAATATAGCCGGGCAACGCCGGGCACGAACAGCTAGTGTTTGTATATTTAATGATAATCGTTCAAATAAGAATAACAATAGAGAATAGCGTAAGTTATGCATGTAAGCGCGTATGGTAATCGTTTCGTCTTCAACAACAACCCTCCTCGAATTCTTCCACAATGACACCGGGACAGACAATTTGCGCTCACATTCATATTCATACGCTATTCACCGTCCCGCGTAAGGGCGGGCGAACACTACACCACCACGCGACCGCGCGCCGCACAAACGAGCGTTTGATGCCGCAACACGCGCGTAATTACCGCGCCAACTCTTTGTTCACGTAATTCGCTAATAATGGCGATTTTTTACGCGTCCAAAAGTAATTTCCGTTTCTATGGGTGGTTATTCTTTGTCCTTTCACAAGGAAGGGTTGAGTATTAACATTTTTTCCTGTTGACGTTCCATTTTTACCTGAAGAGAGTTTCAATAGGCGTGCATACAATGGTCAAATTAAAAATGATTACTTCTAAAATTACTCTTTGTGTAGGTATTATAAATTCGTCCTTTTATGCAAATTAAAACACACTTTAGGTATCAACATCATATATTTTCCGTTCAAATGGACGGAAAATGAACGTTTATGGAAAACGGCCAAATTGAGTTTCAGGAACTGTCATCATTACTCAACTTGGATTTTTCCTCTGCACTCTGTTCGGGAAACACGAACTTTCTTACTTGGCTGCGAAACCCGATCCTACATTTTGAGAACCCGATCCTACATAACTATCTAACTAAACAGCGCGGAATCTCTCAACATTACCATTTCAAATCCAGATCTTTTAGCGTCAAACCGTTTTAAATTCATTCAACACAAACACCAGGATGAAGGCGTTCGAAGGAGCTTATGCTAATAACTCATTATAACGCAAAGTGTGCGCGAAAACTTAAAACTCCATCACTAGTAGTTTCGCAACTAAGTAGGCTTTTGTGGAAGTCGCGGGAACATTCGCAAAGGAACTGTGTCGCGAGTCCCGGGAGGATGAAAGACTTATTGTAAGCGTTCCTAGCGCTGTTGCTTTATTTCGTGACACAAATTTTGGCACTTAATTTAACTTGATTGAAAAGCAGCAGCTGTTTTGTTTTAGCCTGGTTTTAATTCCTAAGAATGATTTCCGTTTCCTTCTATGTCTGTCAATTATATTCTTATAATACTTGACAAGAAGCGCAAAAGTTTTCATTAACAATGAGTTAAAAAAAGTAAGCGTCAGTCGTCAACTCAAACTTCAAGAATGTACTTGCATAGTATAGAATTGGTTCAAAACAAACTCATTATATTCTTCCTCTTATTGAACGAGTTCCCTACTTCGAAGCATCTCCATATTTAATGAGGCTCACGTTAAATATGTGGAAGATGGAAGTTGCTTACAAAAACTTGTAACAAACAATATGGCGCAGTTCCATTAGCATAATATATCTCTTATTAATAATCCCGGGAAGCATCTTGCATCGATTAACGCTCGCGGGATTGTCACGGGTGATCTCGGGGTATTCGTGCAGCACTACCTTACTAAATCAACGCGTGCAGAAGGTTCACTTCATACGACGACGTTAACAAACTACGCGCTATGAGCTTCGCTGTTGTATAAGAACCGCTTTCTGCTTGTCTATCGGCTTTAATAATATATGCTTTGTGGGTATTCTATTTTTCGCAGTGATACCCATCTCCGTAAATTAGTGACTGAATTAGCTCACATAGGTACGATCGGACTATCTCGTTATTCGCAAATTTTCTTGTTTAGAATAATGGTTCCATAATTACAATAGCCCATGGAACTCCAGATGTAAATGGCTGGCAATACCAAGAGCCGTAATTTTTGTGAGAGTTCTTCAGCGCATAATAATAGGAATGGGTCTACTTTCCACTTTTTATTCAGTAAGTTCATTACATTAGACCGTACAATGCGCGGTCACAATGAGCGCCCGCGAACAAAGCGCGGCGCGAGTGCAATCCCACTGGGACGACACTCCGGGCCTTAATACTTTTAAAATTGTTACCCCCATCCCTACACTCATTATGATTTTACATTTTGTGAGAATTCTGTCGAAAATGAAGTGTTCCATCTGATTGTCGAGCGACGAGTATGAATATTTGATACGTGTATCGCATTTATAATGCAATGTGACGATTAAATATTCCGTTAAACGTTTCATGGAGAGTTCAGGAAACCGCACCAGTGTTATTGTGAAAGTGAAATAATTTTATTAAGAGAATATTAATTTAACACGTATTGGTTTACAAGTTACTGAATAATAAATACACTCTGATTAAGTGGTAGAAGATAACTGTATTGCAGTCTGTTGTACAAATTGAGCAGTAAACTGTTCCGAGGTTGTTAAAGTGAAGATGGCCGTTCGTATCAAAGTGGTCTCTCTCAATATTCATTCGCCAGTCGCAGTCGTATATAACATCGTCTTACAAAGTCCGCACAAGTTCGAGCTGCGGTCGGCGGTGGAACTTGCCTCGTTACATTTAATAGTCTGAAAATCAAGCTTTTATGATTTCACTTAAAAATTTCTCAAGAAAACTCGAAGAATAAAATAGTGGTGAAAAGTGGGAACCGGATGCCGGGGGACTCGGTACAGTTGCACTTAACCATATATACAGTTAGAAAAATTCACAAGCGATTTTCTTCATGAAATCTTTGAAATACCTAGCTTATAATTCTATGAGTTCGAGGTTTATCTGTGCATACCATCACCCTCGAGAAAATCGCATTCGCGTTTTGCTAAGTGTAAAGCATGCTCGTGACTACGTAGAACGCACGTACGTACGGGTGACCACTGAAAATCAGCGCTGTGCTGTGGGTCTCCATAGCACAGCATCATGCTGAGTGGAAGCCTTCTTGTCACAGTCATGACGTGCCAGCAGCTGCCTACTATTTCTGTTTTGTACTCGTTACTGTATACGTATTGTTATTGTTTTGTTACCTACTCGAGTTTTTATTATTTTTTTATGCACGTGTTTCTGTGACGAATAAAATTATTTTTCTTTCTTTTCTTTCTTTCTTCTTCCTTTACATAAAGCGCGGGGTCTTGTGGGCGGCACTGCACGGCAACGCTTGCAGTGTGACCTCACTGTTGCGCTTGCCCTGCCGCCAAGCTTTCTGTGTAGCCGAGTCTTTAATGTAGTTCGTGAAAACTTACACAGAGACATTTTTAAATACTCATATTGGTTGAAAGTGCAATTAGGTCTAGTTATTAAAAAGAAGGCCACTATGAACTACTTTACCTCCCGTCTCCCGTTCTCGTCACTTCTTGATTTTGATCGGCGATCGTGTGAAGGCGAAGTTTAATAGTTAGATTATGTTTCAATAGCGACTTTTATTGCTAGTGTCGAAACTTTGGTTAGTCCTAATAATTTAAATTATAGCATCGCAATTGTATTATAGAGCAGTTCCGGCAACGTAGAGTTTGAATACTTACTTATTACAGTAATTAAGAACTCAAAAATAACTTTTTAAAGTTTATTTTGAGCCTGCCTACCTATTCATCGTACTGTCGTGCTACGAACAATATAAAAAATGCAAAATCATCATTACATAATTTATATACTGACATTACTGGATATTGTAAGACAAGATAATAAGATAAGATAAGATAATCATTTATTTGCTCAAACATGAGTACAAATACAACACATACAACACAAATTGTCAGCATGCAAGAGATGTTAAAAGTAGGGATAAAAACAGATCATCACGTTTGCCATAAACCATGGCATGCAAATATTAATAAAATAAAGTATGTCAAACAGAGTCAAATTATTTAAAATGTCATGATAAAATAGATCATTTAAATAATAAATTAGTAAAACATGATCAAAAACTCTCATAAAACACTCATCTAAATTATAATAAGCTATCTGCTAGAAAATTTATAACTTTTTTCTTGAAGGCTACGTCACTTAACTACTTCCAGCTTTTAGGTAGTTTATTATAGATTTTTGGAGCCATGCAAAAGACACTTTTCCGCATAAGTGTCGTTCTAAATTGTTATTGGCAAATTTAACTATTGTCACGTCTATTACGAGGAAATCGATCTACCATGCGAGAAAAGAGATGAGGGTTTTATCTTAAGAACGTTGCATTTTCTAATATATAAAGTGAAGGTAATGTCAAGATTTTGTATTTTAGAAAATGAGGCTTGCAACTCTGAATGGTTTTAAGGTTAAACATCGACCTACGTAATGCAACGCTTTTGAGTTTTGAATATGAGTTCCCGGTCAGTCGAGTTACCCCAAAAGATAACACCGTATCTTAAAATGGACTCCACCAGGCCGTAGTATGCGGTGAGCAAAGCATCTACACTAATTACTGCTGCCAGTTTGTAGAGAGCATATGCTGAGGTACTTATTTTCTTGCTAATAGTCTCTATATGTGCCTTCCAATTTAATTTATTGTGAATAGGAAGTCCTAAAATGTTTGTTATATCAACTTCGTCAATGTTATTATTATTATAGTTTATGTCTAGATTTTTAATTAATGTCAAGGAGCGTTGCCTGAAGTGCATGATTTTAGTCTTATTTAAATTTATTTTTAAGTTGTTATTATTTAACCATTCTATAATTGCAATTAGCGAGTTATTAATGTCAGATTTGTATGAGTCACGATTTACACGCAATTGTCACTACACTGTCACCGGTAAAGAAGCTCATAGGTTGTTTCGTGGACTTAGGCAAATCATTAATATATAATGTAAACAGGGAAGATCCCAAAACACTTCCCTGTGGTACACCATACATAACTTCTCGTTCTTGCAACCGATGTGACTCTTCTCGTTTTGTATTTATGTTTTTCCTACTGACTTCCGTTATTTGCTTTCTGTGCTGAAGATATGACTCAAATAGTTTTAGTATATTGCCTCTAATGCCATATGCTTCGAGTTTCCTAAGCAAAATATTGTGTTGAACATAGTCAAACGCCTGAGTCATGACACAGAACATACTGCACACCGGTTTATTTTGATCCATATTCATCATCACTGTGTGTAAAAATCATAATACATGAATATAATCATATTACACGAATATTCACTTTGAAAAGTATTATATTACTTTAATTTCTTATCGTGAATGTGAGCACTATGTGAGTATTTTTTTAATTTAATTTTAAAAAAATTGGCTTCCGTACCTCAGAATGAAAAAACGGAAGCCTTATAGGATTATTCGTGTGTCTGTCTGTCTGTCTGTACGTCTGTCTCAGCCAATTTGCTCTTAATCTAATGGACCTACTAAGTTGATAAAAAAAATAAGATTTTATTTCTGTAAGTGAGTTTGATCAAAACACTTTTACACGTCAATCATATTTTTTTTAAGTAGATGAGGTTGGCGTTTCCTATCTGACTACTCCAAGAAGAAAGGCCGAAACAAACTCAGAGGTCATAAGTCTCTCTTTTAAAGTCCAGATGTAATCTTGGTCAGATCATGTGAAGATCATGTAGATTGGTGTCTGAAATGGTCTTTTGAAGAAAGAACCATACAGATTGAGAGGACCTGTCCAGTCAGTGCACGAATTTGTCAGTAATCGTGTAGCTCAACTCAAAACTTAAGGAATATTATCAATGATGAGGATGTCATATGGAACTTCGATATTATTATATTATTAGATCGAATGTAGATACAAAAACACCTATATGTACTATTTATACAGATACAAAAGCTTTCGATTTTGTCAACCATAACATACTGCTTCAAAAACTAAACGCCTATGGCATTCGAGGTAATATCCTGAACCTAATAAAAAACATATTTATCCGGTCGCAAACAGATGACAGAAATTTACAAAATATTACAAATACAAATTTAACCACATTCCTAATTCCATAAAAGAGGAACCAGTAACAACTTACAAAAATAAACTAACTGAACTTCTATTAAATAAATGTTACTACTCCGTATCCAATTTTCTAGCTGATAAATTTTAGTTGTGTTTGTATGCTTGATAATGAACTGCATCAATGTTTGCATGCCAAAATGGTAGAATGTACAAGGATTCTCTAATATTATTGTAACCACCTTATTGTAAATACCTACATTCTGAGCAAATAAATATTCTATTCTATTCTTGCAGTCTTGGGGTTAACAGTGATATCCTTTTTAGCCACTTTGTTGTTTTGGTTTGGGATAGTAATCTTTCGCCCGCATTGATCAGAATCTAGTAATTTTTTAATTTTTTTTGTGGCTTCGTATAACATCCGTATAAATATTATCTATGCATGTGGCACTAGTAGGAGTTATTGTTGTAGGCTCCAAAAATAGATTTACAAGATTTTAGGACTGAAACAGACTTATTATTTTACTACAAGAACCTGAGTTTTCTAATTAATTAACATTAAAATCACCGCAAGTGATAATGGACTTTTTCGAGTTACAAATTTTGTATAACACCTCATCCATTACTTTTTCAAAGCAGTCATACAATCCTGAAAGGGGTCTGGATATACTTAATACAATAAACTGCTCCAATTCTATACAGGCTATTTCAACTGTCCGCTCAACAGATAGGCTCACAATATCCTTACGGTCTTTAAATTAATCTAAAAATTAATGAGCCACCATGTACTCGTATAGCATTAACTCTGCTGAACGAACTACCAACCTGGTGATTATTAAAATTGAACAATAACTGGTGGCTTTTAAGCCAATGCTCAGTTATACAAAGAATATCAATACTGTTAAAATTCATAAATAATTCTGCTTCTAAATCTTTGTTCATAAATCTTTGAATATTTTGCATAATATTGACCTAGATCCATCTAGGTCAATATTATTTACTGATTTTAAACTTTTATTTGATTTTAGTTTGCGATTCTCATTCTGTACACTATTGCAAGAAGTGGCCTCTATTGTTTTAATTTATAATCAATGTCAATTTTTGATACGAAATTATTGACTGAATTATTTAACATTTGTCATAGCATTGCTCAATAGAAGCAATTTGTTTAGCCAAATTCTTGGCTGTAATAGAAAAGTAATATGATAGCGATACAGCTGTCTTTTACAATAGGTACTATGAAAGATAGTACCTATCCATGAAAAATCTATCTTTTGTCAAATAAAAGTGATTACAAACATAATTGCTAGTGTCAATTAAATAGAATACATTATTATTGTATGTCAAATTACATAATGTCTTATTCATTTCAGATCTAAAATTGTTTTCTTCCTGTGGCAAACTTTGGCTGTATGGGAATATGAACTTCACAATTTTTCTTAAACTAAGGTTGCACAATGATCTATAATAATTTATTTATTTATTTATTTTATTTGGGACACAAAACAGTTATACATTACAGCATTTACAAAAAGTAGTTAAAATACAGTCGAAAAAACAGAGTAATAATAATGTAATAATGGAGTAATTCCCCTTTGTTCACATTACCCCTATTATCAACAAATATTAATAATAATAGCATCCTGGTTAAAATTACATTTTATAACTTTTTTCATTATTTCAAATAAAGAACAACCAGGCATACAGTAGTTCATTATTGAGTGTCCTGGATAATTATTAGTCAACAAGTGGCCTTTCCAATTTCATCACAAAATAATACCATTTCTGTATTTACACTATGTTTGGGCAAATAGTTATTTATTATTAATGGCAACCTGGCACTACACTGCGGTATGGTGGTATCACATATTAGAAAGAAAGAAAATACGTTTATTTGCGGTACATATGACGCAAGGTAAGAGCAAAACACGAAAATAAACCATTTAGGGGGAAAATATGCGTCACATCCACGCAAAACGGCCATCGCTCAGCATAAAGCTGCGACCCTATGCGAGACAGAGCCCCAGCGCTGGTTTTCAGCGACAGCCGGCGTTGATGTTATGACGTCAACCGGTGCAGCATAGATAGAAATAACACAAAATAAAATGAATAAATACAATACTTAGTCCTAAATGTTTATATAAAATATAATATTTAAAATGGTAACATTTCGTACCGTCGGCGACTCACGCGCCACAGACAATGTGTGCGCGCAGCTGTCATAAAAGCTGTTTGTTTGACGTTTTAACATACTTGGATAATGGTTACGTAATAAATATAAAATGGCGCATTATGTAATTAATGTTGTGATGCAATGCATAATTTATAATAGCAAAGGATGCATTGGGTGATTGTGTAGCTATGTTTCTTGTGAATAATGTTTGTGAAAGTGTTAGACGGTGTAGATGACAAGCTCGGTGGCATGTTAAATGAGATCAATGGTAAGTGCAGAATAATTGTATTTATCAGGGAGATTATATTGGAGTTTATTACTATTAAAATAAATTAAATTAGAATGAAAATAGATGAAATTGGATTGGAGTTATATAAATAGGATAAATTTGGTATCAGAGTAACTAAGATACCTACTTGACAAGCCGTAGTGTGGCAGTTGAATAACTAGGTTTAACCGTAATTTACAGAAACACGGTGGCGTTCCTAAGCATAAGCACTAAATTCTTGTCGTACGAACTCTGGCCTACGCTGCCCTATTCATAGAATGTTGGAATCCTATAATTCAAATTTCATTGATATTGATATATTTGCATGCTCGAAATATAAATTTAAATCTAATGTTATAATTTTTTTTTCTTAATTGTAATATTATTATTAATTTATTGAATAATTTAAGTAATTGAAATTGTCTCTTACCTGATTTGGTTTTGTAGCTACAGCTAGCTTTATAATAACTTATTTATTTATTTTAAATTATTTGTTAATTTTGGTAATGCCCGTCTAGTGGCAACTACTGATCTCTAATATGTCCTATCTGCGGATAATGCAGTGGACTACAACATTACCACTTAAAGTATTGTTAATTGTATGTATAATATATGTTGTAGTTGTTTATTATCCCTTAATAAATAAAATAAAATAAGGGATGAATGCAGTAGCGAAAAACAGCCCTTAATACAGCCCCACTGATGGATAAGGGAATTCCAAGCAGCCTACGCCCACCTCCAGGAGATCCCAAGCCAGCATGCTATGACCCCCGAGGTACAGTGAACCAACACAAAAGTACATGGTTAAGATTGAAGGGAAATTTCTTCATGTATGAGTAACTTTTTGAATTGGAATTTAAAAGATTGTATTTTTTCCAGGTGTCGCATTGGTGGTGGGAGATCATTCCAACAGCGTGTGGCTGCGAACTTGAAAGACCCTCTGAATGCTGTAGTCCTGTGCATTGGCACCGACAGTGGACTTACCAAGGAGCGAAGACTATACTTTAGGTGATTTTGTTTCCAAGTAAGCTTTTCAAACAGATAGCGTGGTTTATGGGTTGTTACAATACCAAACAATAAGTTGGCTAAATGAAGCTTCCTCCTGGCAGCCATCTTTAATAATTTTAGTTGGTTAATATAATGAGTAACTTGATTTCTTCGTGGGATGTTAACACAAAAACGAACACAGGCATTCTGGATACGTTGGATTACACGCTCCGTTCTTGAAAGCAGGCATGGTCCATAGACTGTGTCACAGTAATTAATCCTGGATAGGATGAGACTGCTAACAAGTTGCTTCCGTACTTAGGTATTTCCGTATTCCATATAAAACCTTTAGCCTATAAAAACAATTTCGGAGAACATTGGTCACGTGGGCCTCAAAGTGCAGGTCTGGATCCAAAATTAGCCCCAGATTGCATGCCTGCTCCACTCTTTCAATTTTCTCTCCTTTGATAACTATGTATCTCAGGGTTGGGAGACAGTACTGCACTTACTTGTTTTTTTGAACCCAGCACCATAAATTTAGATTTAAGGGGGTTCAGAACTAGAGAGTTCTCCTCCGACCATAAAACCACTCTATACAAATCCTCATTTATTTTTTGCACTGCCAAAGATGTTTCATCCCGCTTGAAGGATTTATGTACAATTGAATATCATCAGCATACATGTAATATTTGCAGTTCACAAAGGATTGTATTATATCCGCACTATACAGAATATACAACAAAGGCCCCAGAATCGATCCCTGAGGGACCCCTTGACACCTGGAGGGGGAGGGATGATACTGTAGACCCATCCTCCCTACGCATCTCTACGTATTGAGACCTGTTTGTAAGGAAGCTACCAAACCACTCCACCGCATCGCTGTCGAAGCCATAGAAGGCTAACTTCGGTTAAGGTTAAGCTTCGGTGCTAGACTGGTATTAATTGCATCAAAAGCACGGGAAAAGTCCAGCAGAGCCAGAAAGGTTCCCTCCCCCCGGTCGCGTGCTTCAAGAATACTACCCACAACATCAGCCAGAGCCGTTGCAGTACCTCTACCCTTTCTGAAACCCGACTGAAGGTCAGGAAGAATGTTATTAGTTTAATATATAATAGTAAAGAGGTATTGGATAACTTGCGAATATACTACGCGTTCCAGGATCTTAGACAGGCAAGGTAGAATGCTAATTGGTCTCAAGTCCTTCATGTTAACAGGGTTATTGTTTTTAGGGATAGGAAGTACAATAGAGCATCGCCAGAGTTCGGGGAATGTACGCGTAGCTATGGACCGGTTGATGATATCTGTAATGGCTTGCAAGGTGGTTGGCAACGTTAGAGATATCATATCGAGACTTATACCGTCGACACCCTGTGCATTTGACCCTAGACTCTTAATTATCTTCAGGATTGATTCAGGACTGGTTGTTGTGAGTGTGAATGAGGCCGGGCCATACCTATGAGACTCAAAGTAGGACAACTGTAAGGTGTTATAATGACAATTACCTGGAACTTCCAGAAACGCCGCATTGATATCATCTGGGTTGCTGAAATGACTTGGCAGCAGTCTTTGCTGATGGTCCGGAAGTACATCGAATTTTAAATTGCGCCACAATATCATTAATAATATCATGAAAATTGTATTATTAACTTCAGAAAAATTATGTTTCCTGATGAACGTCATGAATGTGCTGATAGCTTGTGTCAGAACATACAACATAGATCTGTAATTGTCAAGTTGTATAATAATATTGTTAATATATTAAGTCAGACTTCTGAAATCAGTCGCAGTCTCTTACCTAAGAAGCCGAGTAATGTTAAGTGTGTCCATGGTTGGAACAAGCATGTCAGAGACGCCCACGGGCGGGCTAGACTGGACCATCAAATTGTATGTCTTAGGTGGTAAACCAGTTAGTGGATCTTTGTATGAGAAAATGTGTGAAAGTTGACGAGTTTTTAAGTCACGCTTAAAGTACTGTCAGAACAACCAAGAACAGATAAAAATGGATATACTTGCCTCACAACATTCTGCAAAGAAATTTAATAAATTCTGGAAAGGCACTAAGCGTTTAAATGATAAGGTCTGCCCGTGTGCGTTGATGGCATCAGTGATGCTAAAATGATTGCAAATTCATTTAAGGATCATTTTCAGATGACATCTTCCTTGCCGTCGGTGTCTAATACTGAACGTTGCTCGGTACAAAAGCCTATTGGATTTTCAAGTAAGGATGTGGCTGACATTATTAATAATATGAAAAGAGGGAAGTCACCAGGTCATGAGGGACTCAGTGTCGAGCACTTGAAGCATGGGGGAGTACACCTGTATAGGGTGTTAGCCATGTTTTACACTTTTTGTATACGGCACTCATATTTACCATCTAACCTTATGAGAACAGTGGTTGTGCCAATAATAAAAAATGTCACTGCTGATATCTCTGATAGAAGTAACTATAGGCCGATTTCTTTAGCTACTATAATCGCAAAAGTGTTTGATGGGTTATTAGATAGAAAACTTGATCGTTTTGTAACAGTGCAGGATACACAGTTCGGTTTCAGAGAAGGGTTATCAACTGAAAGTGCAATACTGTCTCTGAAACACACGGTTGATTATTATGTAAAAAGGCAAACTCCAGTATATTCATGCTTCTTGGATTTGTCCAAAGCTTTTGATCTGGTGTCATATAATAAGCTTTGGACAAAATTAAGAACTGCAGGTGTCCCAGCCGATCTTGTGAATATCCTCGCCTACTGGTACAGTGAGCAGCTTAATACTGTAAGGTGGGGAAATGTATACTCAGATGAATATGCTTTAGATTATGGCGTCAGGCAGGGCGGGCTGACTTCACCACGGCTCTTTAGTATATATGTTAACCATCTGATTGAGGAGCTCAGCAGCATGCATATTGGATGCCATGTTGATGACATATGTGTCAATAATTTGAGTTATGTCGATGATATGGTGCTGCTGAGCCCCTCAATTGGGGGTCTGAGACGGCTGTTAAAGGAGTGTGAGGTTTATGCTGTGGAACATGGCCTGAGGTACAACGAAAGTAAAAGTGAGTTCATGTTATTTCAATGTCAAAATAAAAACAATATCTTTATACCACCTATATTACTTAATGGTGTACCTCTAGGTCGTGTTGCACAGTTTAAATATATGGGACACATTATAACTGAGAATTTGAGTGACGAATTAGACATTGAGAGGGAGCGCAGGGCGTTGTCGGTGCGTGGTAATATGTTGGCACACAGGTTCGCTCGTTGTACTGCTCCTGTTAAAATAACGATGTTCAAGGCATTCTGCCAGACGTTCTACACGAGCGGCCTGTGGGCAAACTTCACACAAAAAGCCTACAATGCCTTGCGCGTCCAGTATAATAATGTGTTCAGGGCTCTGTTTCGGCTTCCTCGATGTTGCAGTGCATCCGGCATGTTTACTGACGCCAGCGTAGATGTTTTCTACGCAATTATGCGTAAAAAAGTTGTGTCGGTGGTGCGACGAGTACGGGAAAGCTTGAATAGCGTCCTAAAGATGATTGGCGAGAGAAACGATACTGTTCTGCTTAGTAGGTTCACTGAACTCCATGTGTTACAAGACCGATGAGCCTACTGTGCAGGGGTAGACGGGGTCTAGTTTCTTCTTTTTACTTTTTAGTTACTAACATTAGTTGTAAGCAAAATTCTTGTTACTAATAACCTTGCCTTGCCTATGGACTTTTTTGTCTGAAATAAATGTTTTTATTTTATTTTTTTATTTAATAGTTTCGGGACCTTTATTTGGTTATTAATACTTTTGCTGAAATATGCCGTCTTCTCGCTAACTAGTGCCGAAACTGCTTGGTGCTTCAGATCCAGATAATATACTTTATGTCCCGGTAGTTTGGATTTCCGAAATCTGTCCCTGGCTTCATCTCTCAATTTCGACACCAGTCTGATGTTTTCAGTTATCCATGGAGTAAGGCGGGTTTTAAATGTCTTCCTTTTAAGAGGGGTGTGGAGATCAAATAATTATAACAAAAAGTAATTAAATATCTCGATCATTGAATTGACATCACTCATGGCTCCAATAATCGACCATGGAATAATTTTTAAATCGATGTTAAAATAGTCCTCTAATATGTCTGTGGGCGGACGAAATATGACCAATCTTGGTTTAGCCTTATTAGCCTTAAAGATCGTCTCGCATGTGATAAACGAGTGATGGCCAGCTCACTGATGTGATTCACCACGACGTTACGGATTAAAGCATCAGTGCAGATTATGTCAATAAGCGAACTACTATCACCTACAAAGTGTGTGGGTGTTAGGACTAATTGATTTAGGTTTAAGTAGCTGAGAAAATCTAAAAGTTGTTTAGTTTTTGGGCTATTGACATCTAGCATATTAACATTAAAGTCACCTAATAATATTACATAATCGTAAGGGCTAAACCACCAATACTGACAGTCAAGCCCTCGAGAAAAAGCTCTAAGTCTAACCATGGTGGACGATACGCAGTGCCAGACAAATTTTTTTTTGTTTATGTTATGGGTTAGCCAGAGCTGTTCGATATTGGGATGTACAGGATGAGCTCTTACCCGTGCAGAAACCCGTGTGAAATGTGTGTATTGTATGTATGTCTTGTGTATAAGTTTATATACTTTGAGTAATTGAGAGTGTATGTAAATGTGTCGGTAGGAACTATGTTCAACAGTGGGCTGCAATAATCTTAAATTATGAAATGATATTGTATTGTAGTTGTGATTAGCGTAGATTAGAATCTTTGTAGAAAAATTTATTGTATGTAATGTTTGGGTATAATCAGCGTATATTCTAATAAGTGTTTGAAATGTATTAAAAATATGTCGAACAAATATATAAAAAAATATGAATGGTGCCACCATGCACACCTGAAGACCTGTGGTCAACCACCCGATAGTAACAGTTGCGACGCATATCCTCCCAAGTAGAAACAATTAACATGAACTTTACATCTATTAAAATAAAGAGAAATAAGATTAGAGAATAATCAGACTGTTTCATTGACAGGTCCAAATATCCGAGATATGTCTTCATTGGTACGGATTCTATATTGTCAATGAATGGGCTGGTGTGTTCAATTGATAGTGGTTGACAATGTTCACATTTGTTAGTTTGTGAGCTTACCGGCTCATTCATTGCCAATACATGGGATCATTTGGTTTTTAGAGGCTGTATATTTGATGGTCATAGAAGTAAGTTTCTCCTGTAGTTGGTCAAGTTCATACTGCAAGTCTTCTGTGTCAATTTGGTATTTCCTAGTACTGTTTTCTAAGTTAAATGAATACCTTATCTAATTGTTTCAGTAGATGCAATCTTTCTCTATTAAGTTTTACATTTTTAATGAAGAACTTTTGTTTTTTGACCATTTTCTTAGTTTTGATTGATTGTTTTGATGATTTTTTAATTTATTTTTTACTAGTAACTACCCTCACTGATTTACTTGATTTTAAATCATCATGACCTGTTATATCTATTGTGTAAGAGGGTTTTATTGCAGTAACCATTGAAGGGGCTATAGGCACCAATTCATTGAATAGACTTTGATTCAACGAGGCACTGATGTTAAGGTTTGTTCAAGTTGTTCAATCTGACTTTGAGCCACATGTAGCTGCTGTTGTAGTAAATATTTGTGACTAAGAGCTTGTTCATACTCATTGCTACACTGGCTGAACCCGTCCACAACAACTTAGAGCCTATCCTACCTAGAATATATAACTGAGCCATTTCTGTTTTCAACTTGCTATTCGTTTCAAGGACACCAAGGAACTCTATTTCATTTTCATCTTTTTCCTTAATCAGTTGGTCAAAGAGCTCCTGAGATGCTTTTAATTCGCTCAAAGCCTGAGTGAGTTTGTTCTCTTCTAGGCGAGCCCGCGCGCTGCGAGTTATAATCATGATTAAAAAGAAAAGAGAAGAGGTTGGAAAAGACAAAGAGTAGTGGTTGTTTGGTATACATCTATTTCTGTGACCCAAATATGGACGTGTTATTAATAAATTAATTTTAAATATACGGGTCACTTTTTGGGGCAAATAAGAAAATTTAAAAAAAAAAATTAAACTGCACCGTGTGACATATCAAATGAAAGGGCTTGTTGTGAGGATTTAAATTTTTTTGTTTAATAATTTTAAAATAAATAACTTAACTTTTAAGATATCATCGATTGTCTTAATCGATGAAAATTAACCATTTCCTCCTTATCCCGAAACTACTGAGCCTAAAATTAAAAAAATACAGAGACATTGTTCTTTACTCCTAAATTACAGCAAAACCTATAAGAAGTCTATGGCCTTAAAATTACATATGGTAAATCTCTCAATATTGTGCGTACAAATTTACATTTGCAGTTGGAATGTATGGGAGAACATGCTTTTCACCTACAATGTTAAGTTTGTTCTTGGATAAATTCATCCCAACTACGGAACCCTCCATTGTGCATGGTCCGATACGCACTTGGCCGGTTTTTTCTAATATGACGTGTATAAGGGATTCCGATATCCTATTTACAGAATAAACAATTTCATTACAATTTCATTTCATTTCAATAGGGACCCACAATATATCCTCAGCAGTTCTCTATCGAGTGTTGCCGTACCGCCCCACTTTGCTTTGGTAATGATAAGCCAACTGCTATAACGTAGCACACGAAAGGATTCTGATATTTCTTTTCCGCTCAGTGAAAGTGATGAAAAAAAACGTAATAAATACTAATATTTCTGTGTATTTATGTGCTGTATCACGCATAAAAAACGCAACCTCGCCACACATTATTCACAGCAAAACTAAAACTCGACAAGTAAAACTATAGGTCCTTCTCACAACCAGTTCAAGTTATGTGCACCCCCCACTTCATGCCCCCCTCGATATCAGAACAAAGCGCCTCCCGGAGATTGCACTCAAATACATTTTTCCGTTTCCGTCGGTCCATGACGGAATAGAACCGGCTAACGAGCGGCTTTGTTGCACCGTGCGCAGTGATCACTGGGCCATTGTGGCATCACAATAAAAATAGTTCGTGTTTTACGTGTAATGGCACACTTATAGTGTTGGGCTTATAAGTGGGTATTTTAGGTTAGTAGATCTGAATTACGGAGTTAAAGCTGTGGAAGATGTTTATATTTCAGTTGAACAGAAGCTCTTCAGTCAACGATCGGGAACTAGTCCGCTGCTGGATAGCTTATTTTATTTTGACTATAATATGAAATGATTTTCTTCCTTCATGAAAAGAAAAACTAATCTTACATTTTACTCCATTTTCATGACAATCGAGATTTTCACTCGAAAAACTGCTGCAATGGCTATAAATTTTTCAACTTTGATTTGTAATTAACATATTAGATATGTAAATAGAATACTCTTTATTCTGTTCATCATATACATAATAAAGTAAGCAATCGCAATCAATGTAGACCTTGAATCGCATGTCTTTTCACTCTTGCCACCCATGATTGCTTCCCAGCCCACACATAGAACACTCAGGCACAAAATGCTGTCAGTTAGAAGTAGAGTAATCGCAGACAATTCGTCAGACAATGGCGGCATGAGTGACTGACGTCATACAGAGAGCGAGTCGAGAGAGTAAGTGACTGGAACGGGCACCGTCGGGAGAGGCCACAGCATAGTTTGTTATGGTTAGATCGTGAATGAATATCGATTAAAGATCAGTAGCAAAGATGAGTACCCAATAAATTGGGTTCATATTTGAACGTCGTAAATTAAAATACCTATGGGTAAAATATCACTGTTCAAAACATCGAAAATTTTAATATCGATTGTATCGAAATATCGAAAATTGTTATATCTAAGCGTAAAATGTAAAAGATTTAAATGCTGAGTGATTAAAATATCAAATAATTAAAAATGTCGATACTCATTATACCTAAGTTAATGTCAACGATAAAATCAAAAAAAAAAAATGCCAGAAACGACGTGTGCTAACAGAACAAAAAATATTATTTTAGTAGGCTACCCGGAACCGAACTAGTTAGATTAGGTTAAATATTTTTAGTCACGAAAAATTACATTTTAACTGTAGGTATTTTAATTTTTGACGTTCAAATATGTAACCCAATAAATTTTCCAACAATGAGAGTTACCAAACTTTTACGATTAAATGTCTGCTAACTGTTAAGAGTTAAGTCAAAGCATTTATGTCAATCAAGCAGAATCAGAAATACTACAAGCAATTTTATATAATGTTAAGTAGCAATTGTTGCTGCATTTTCAAAAGTGTTGATTACTTATATAAAGAAAAAACGTACAAAAAGCGAAACGGTAACGAAGCAAATTCTTCTGTTGCATCATTGAGCAACATTACGTTTCTTCACGCTCTGTAGGTACTGAGAAAAAGTTACTAACACGTACCAAGATTATTTTTTGCAATATCTTCTAAAATTCCACGACGCATCGCCTTTATGCGTCCGTGTCGAAGCGCAGACAATTGTTATAACAAATGGCGATAATATCCCAATACACTTGTTGCTTCATACATTTTGTATGGGGCTTGTAGACGATTGCAGAAACGTGCTGAAAGTGCTCAAGCTGCTTGCGGCGCTGGATGTAACATGCTATACATATGAGTAGATAGTAAAGCGCCGCAATCGCTGATTCTCGGTACTTGACTTGTACTAAACACTAACCGTACCCATTATTTTACCTATCAGTTTACTTTCTTTCACAAGACGTTTTAAATAACTAAACTTTAAATACCCCTACAACTCCTGTACCGTCGCATGCATCTAAAAGCACCACATTTTGTCTGCGTTACAATGCGCGCTGTTGTAAACAGCCATTCTTCACACCAAAAATTAAAGTCGTTTCCCAGCAGTAATGTTTAGTCTATGTTACTTAGTTTGATGTAGATATAGAATGCGTAGATAACGGCTGGCTCTTTTTACACGCTGTATGTGTATTTAACATTTAAAAGTTAACTTTTTCACATCTAACCACTGTAGTTTAAATGTTCATTGAAATTAGAAACTAAAAAGTAGTATGAGCACCTACGTAAACAAAAAGCAAAACTAAAAAGTACTGAAGGTTTGTATATTACCAAAACGCCAGTAACTTTTACTGCAATTTGGCTAGGTCAGCTTACTTTGCTAACTTTCCGGTCAGTTGGTGCGCGGTCCTAACACACTCTAATATGCAAGCTCAATGCGCCATAGTTATTAATTCGCCACTGAAAATTTGTTCACTACATTATTGAAATTGATTGAGATTCGTTCACCACAATTTATACAACTCCATAATCGTAAGCCTCGCTTTTATTCTCGCCTGTCAAGTTAAATCAATTCACCGGATTCTGTTTTGACAAATGTGTAATCTATTAGGACGCGGCCGGGGAGGCTTAGAACAAATCTATTTACTGCGGCCAACAGCCCCTGACCGCTTATTTGTGCCACAAAAGACTCAAAGGCGCGCCATCGGGCCTAGTTAACAGAGCCGGTAAGCCGATTTGTAGACAAATTTTATAAGATTTGTTACGACTGCCTGCCCATAGTGAATGGAACTCGTGTGATCACTCCCAATGAATATTGACGACTTAAAAGGTAGCAATCAGGGGGGCCTTGCTGCGTCATGTCGGAGATATTGACAGGTTTTGACAACATATTTTCTATTTCTATAGAATCTCCCTTGCCGTATTTTCAGTCACCCAATCACCTTGGGAAATGATGGTGCATTCTGTCAGTTATTAGGAAATGGATGCAATATTAATTCTGTAATGTAGGCATTAGGGTGGCTGTTGTGTAGGAAATAGCAAAGGTTTATCCGACCCTTCATCGTCGTTGAAAATGCAAAGTTTTTGTTCACAAACAGTCTACTCTCGTAAATAAAACTTTTAATAACTGTATTCCGAATTGGATAAGCTGTAGTATGCTCATAAACTAAATTATTGTGTCTCTTTCATAATTACATTAATTAAAAGTTAGCCCAATAACTGAGTCCTATCAAATAAAGTCATGTAACTCATGTATGATTATTATTATTTGGTTAGACACACTAGCAGCTAATTATCTGATGCGTGTGTAAAATAATAGCTTGGAGATATTTAATCTGTCCAGTCGATTCTTGAAGCAGTTCAGTGAGGGAGCCGTCACAACATCATCCGGGGTCCTATTCCATGCTGTTACAACTCGGTTAGACAAGAATTGCTTCAAAGTCTTTTTCTTTGATGAATTTTACCTTTAGGGAATTGCCACGCAAATGTTTGTTGGCGTGGATACTAAGGTCTCCAAGTTTCCATCAGCTTTATCAATTAAAGTCACATTACCCAAACAGCCAATGAAACTACACTTACATGTCACCGCATAAATCGGTTACAAGTAAATAATTAATATTTGATAACCCGCCGAGCGGTAACGATTGCTTTTTACTGAAGCGAACCTCTGCATTAATTAATTTGTGGAACAACTCGACGAAAAACTCGGCGCCCCGGGACAAGACGGCGGGTGAACCGGACCGGTGCCGCACCAGCCCGGAAACGGGAAATATTTACCGTAAAAAGTTTTTGTGTATCGGTAACTGAATATCGATTGCGGCGGAGTACGTTTTTTATTGAAGGGGAATTTTGGAGTTGATTTATTTTGGACGTGAAAATTGAGATATTATATATTTTGTTGTAAAAATATGAAGGAAAAAAAAATAACACCTAATGTTTTTCCGCATTTATAGAAGCACTTTTTCACACATAAAGGATTAAAATAATCTTTGCAGGCAGACCATTGGAACTGTTGTTAATCTAGAATCGTGTGAAAATAAAACTCTTTCAAAATCATATGAAAATCCGATAAAACTAAAACAAGGATTCTGAATATTTCTAGATTTGGCCCATGCACGAATCATATCCATACTTTTCCAGCCAGCAGGTCATTGCCCTCTCATACATAGCTTGACGCTGAACACTGCACGCGTCGAAAAAGAGTTCTCATTGAAATGTGAGAAATCAGCGTTCATTTACATCACCCACCACACTGTGACGTCATTTACATCACCCACCACACTGTGACGTCATTTACATTACTGAAATTTTGCTTCGGATAATACACCTATGTGGTTGCAAAATAATATCAGAGAAGAAAAAACCGGCCACGTGCGAGTTGGACTCGCACACGAGACGTTCCGTACCACAGTAATTTGTTTTGCAAAAAATTCCAAAATAACATGTTTCTTGTGTGAACAACAACAGCAAACGAAATAAAGTTAAAAATGAAAGGGGGGACCTTTAATTTTTAACTTTATTTCGTTTTGGGAACCCTAAAAATATGTGGGGTTAAATATTGTACAGTGGTACGGAACCCTTCGATTGCGAGTCTGACTCACACTTGGCCAGTTTTTTAGTACAGTTAAATGATAACACTAAATGAAGACGTATATTTTTCGTCTCAAATTAAAAAAAAACGAGATTACCGTTCATAAAGGCTTGTGCAGACCAGCGCGACTTGTCGCGCGACGCGACACGAACAATACAATTTCTAAGAAAACTTCACAGTATAACAATAACCGGTGTCGCATCGCGCGGCAAGTCGCGCTGGTCTGCACAAGCCTTGATACAGCCCGCTGACAGACGGATGGACGGGCAGCGGAGGCTTATTAATAGGGGTCGGGTACGGAACCCTAAAAGGTCTGATTATAAGTCGGGTCGGCGGACTAAAGCACATAAGTCAAAAAATTGCATAATTTGTTCTTTGTACCAAAATAAAATTATTAATTTAAATCAATACATCGGCAGACTAAAGCACATAAGTCAGTTCGCTTGTTTGAGCTCGAATCTCAAGTAGCGTCCTTTTTCAACCTTTTGATTAGCATGAATCTTGCGACGTTATAAAAAACATAAGTTGAGTTATGTTAAAAGGAACACTTGACACTCTCGGACTTCATGGCTACAGAAAGTGACTTATGTTATTAGGGACGTTAAGTGAGTCGCGTTATCTCGATGTTTAACTCTGGGGGTAGGTACTCAAATTATTATTATTATTGCTTAGGAAAAAATTAGGTGTTAAGATTTGGGTCACTAGTCGAGTTAGTTCTGCTCTGATTGCGTTTTGTTGTGTGACATTTTAGTTAAAAATATTCACAGTTACTATGGATTGTCAGCGAGGCAAGAAATTGGTTGAGATGGTGATGAGGAGAAACTCAAATGTTGAAGGTAAGTTTGCCATCTTTGATTTAAATGAGAAATTTATAATTTATAATCATCTTTCATCGTAGTTTTAGTAGAAATTATCAGTGGTTTGTTCATTTTAACATCAATCCTAAACAAATCATCGAAAAAATTATTTTATTAGCCTCTACAGTATATCTTTTATTTTAAGGTGAGCAAAACGAACATCAATCTGTTGGCACATTGGTGGAAGAAGAACCAATGCCTTCCACATCATCAGGCAACACTGGCGTCATGTTTATCAATCAAGCAATGGATTTTTCAAGTGATGATTCTGTCCTGGATCCACATTTCGAAGTCCCTGATACAGCAGCAGATTCGTCGACATCCAGTGATATATCGACTCATCCGGATACTGACCAAAGAGCCGACACGCCACATGCGGTCGAAACATCTCCAAAAAAAAGTATTTGCATTACGAAACAGGAAAAGAAAATAAAACGCAACACAGGTCAGTCTTATAAAACTTTAAAAGGTAAAGTAAAGTATAGTTGTTTCCAGCAGAACTATGAAAGAGCTAGGTTTGTGTCGAATAAAATGCAAGGAGCGTATATCATTGGACGATAGACAAGCTATTTTTGAAGAATATTGGCAAATGGGAACATATCTCAAAAGTTCACTCCAGCTCTCAGCTCTTCTGTAGCTTTCTACAAACGCCAGTTGTGGACGTTCAACCTGACTGTCCATGACAACAAAACCGGGAAAACTGTATGTTACATATGGTATGAAACCATAGCTGCTAGAGGAGCTAATCAAATAGCATCATGTCTATTCAAACATCTGCAAACATACGTACCTGAGAATACGAAACCTGTGGTATTTTATTCTGATACTTATGGCGGTCAGAACCGAAATTCTCATGTTAGTTCAATGTTGACCTGGGCTTTGCAGAAATTAGACATAGATGTCATAGACCACAAGTTCATGGTTCCGGGTCATAGCCACTTGGAAGTAGACACAGATCATAGCATTATTGAAAAAAAGAAAATGAAAACTGACTTACAGATTTATCACCCGCATGATTGGATACAACTTATTAGATCGAGCAGTAATAAATTTGAAGTTGTCGAAATGCGCAGTTCCGACTTTTTGGATTTTTCTTCGTTGTTAAAGGATTGTTGATTTAGTATTAAGAAACAAAGACGTAGAGGGGCGACAGATTACATGGCTCGATAAAAAGTGGTTACGCTATGATTCTGAATTTGGCGTCATCTCCTACAAAGACACATTAGACACGGAATGCCAATTTTTTTGATTAAACCTGAAACGTTGAGTTTCTATCATACCTGACACTATAACTGTTATATCGGTACAGCCCTTACCGATATCAAAAGAAAAAAAAGATGATCTAATTTCTTTACTCTCCCTAATATCCGACGTTTTTCATAGTTTTTATTTAGATTTGCCTACTGTCAACAATATACGTAATACTGACCCTGATATTTTAGATAGTGAAGAAGATGAATAAATAGTTGAATATTATAAATATAGGCTAGTATATAAATGATTTATGGTAAATTAGCTTATAATTAAATGTAAGTACCTACCTACTGTTCTCATACACTTAAGTCACAACTACATACTATGTACATAGTGTTCTTTCTAACATAAGTCACTAAATTCGTGTTTTATTATATTTATATCGAATTATATTTACGTGCATGTTAGTATTAATTAAAAACATAACAATATTCCAATAAATTTGAATTTATAGTTTATCGGTATTTTATTATATAGTTTTAGTTATTCCAGAAAAGTGTGACTTTTGGACTTAAGTGTTTTAGTCTGCCGGCCCTAGTATTAACAGTAGATGTTTTTTTGAGAGAATAAGAATAAGAATTAAATAAATTAGTACCTAAAATGTAAGGTCCAAAAAGTTTATTCTCCGCTTAGAAAATGATTAGCCATTTGAAAAAAAACCCATTTAATAATGTCGGAAATTGAGACTTATAAAAATTTTAATGAGTAAAATCTGTCAAATATTTTACAGAACTGTTGACAATTTATTGATATACGAACGCATTTACTTACAGACGTACGTGGTATATGTACGTGATGATACTATAGCTCCCTGTATACGTGAATGTGGAGCAGTAACTCTTAGCATCGGGTGCGATGTCGGTCAAGTGTGCGACGCTCGTTGCTTGCATCGGGCGACAACTGGCGGCAATTTGCGAATACTCCACCGACACAAACCGATGCAAATCGACGCAAACCTGCAAATCACAGGATACGGTTGTGTTCAAGCGAGATTGGCTCAAAGGATGACAATAGGTTTTGAATTACTCGTCCATCAATCTTAGGACATGGTTTCATGTATTTGTAACTTGTCTTAGTAGTAGAGAGATAAAAAATCCAGTTCCTAAACTTCTGAAGTATTCTGACAAACTTTTATTCAGTAATAAACGTACGAGTACCTATATGAAAAATCAGATGTTTAGCACAAAATATTTACAGCTTTATTACAATATCCACGTTCACTTTCGGGAGATTGTTTTTTTTACAGCAATTACAACAAATCGCAATCGCAATTGACACTTTATTTGTTTTCATTCTTTTTTAATTTGATTTTTGTTTATAGTATAATATGTTGTGTTGTGTGCCTTTTGTGTGCGTGTCTGTGCTAAATAAATGTATTTTCTTTCTTTTTCTTTTCTTACAGTGTTTGTGTTATTTCATTTTTTTTATGTGTTAGTAACCCAAGCCATCACGCCGTGGAAGTGGCGATGTTTTGGCCCAATAAGATCTGAAATACTGTTGTTCCAGCAAAACGAAGAAGAGGAAGTAACCCTAGCGACTATTAATATTTACCTGGGTTACGGACTTGATCCAGAAAGCCTCTTCAGCTCAAATATTAAGTTGTGTAAGTGTTTTTTTATGCTAGGTATTTTATGCTAGGTGCTATTTTTCTATAGAAATAACTCAGACTAAGGCGTACTAAGCGTTAGTTAAGAAACTGAAAGTAGAGCGAGCTAATTAAAAGTTTTTTCGATTACTCGACGTGTTTCAGTTCAAAGAATTAGTGTTAGTACTTGTTAAATCTTCTTCTTCTTGAATTCAATGAGTCTTTTTATGTTTTTGGGCAACTTTCTTGAGTGAAAGTACCTAGTTTTATGCTATAGTTGTGAACCTGTTTTGTTGATTGACTATTTAACGTAGGTAACAAGGTTTTGCTCGATGCAAATACAGTCGAACCTGGGACCGCAATCTCTTTTTCGCTTATAGAGGTTTCTCACTAACCCAAGCTTCTAGCTTATAGAGGTTCAGGCTGGTTGGGGAAGGTTGAGAGGAACAAAAACAATGTTAGTTCCAGGAAACTTAAGAATGGCTCATAAATAGCAGATGTAAAATAACGCTTGACTGTCGCTTGTAGAGGGCAGGCAAGTTGCAGTCTCAGTTATAGAGGTCTAAAAGTGAAAACAACTTTGTCTTATAGAGGTTTCTGTTTCTCACGTATAGATATTTTAAAGGATTAAAATGACGGGACCCTGGCAATTACTCTCATTTACAGTTTTCTCACTTACCAAGTTCTCACTTACTCAGGTTTGACTGTTATTGTGTAATTCACCAGAATTTAATATTTTATAAAAAAAAACTGATCAAATAATAATATAGTAGCGAAAGCTTGGATTTACCGCATCGTCCCCTCATACATCTTGTCACGACAAATGCCGTTCATTGTTACATAAGGCGGGCCCTACACTTACAAAAACATTGTTTTTGAATACTTTATTAAAAATAACCAGGTTCCTAACAATTAATTACAATCTAGCCTATCAGACTTATAAGCAATTTTAATCTAACTTATTATAAACATTTGTTGTGCAATAATATTGAATCACTCCTTGCACTCAAACGATCTATTTTATTGACGCAATAACATAGACAGTAAGTGTTAATATTTTGACGTGAGTAAAGCCTCATTTACACGGTGCCAATTTCTGGAACGTTCAAGAGCAATAATCGCATGTCTTTTAACACGCTCTATTATTGCCATTCAAGAAGTATATACAAGAAGTGTATATACGCGTCATGTGATTTCCATAAAATGCCATTCAATAATTGAATGCAAGTTTTGCCATTCAATAATTGCATGCGATTTCTGCTTACACCAAGGCAATTATTGCAAGGCGATTATTGCATGCAAGTTTTGCCTCGCCTAAACACAGAGTTGCACGTCCTTGAACATTTAATTTCATTTCTTTTAGGATTTCTTGCCTCAAAAGCAGCAACGATTAACACACCCTCACTCAACGCACTCATGTTTGAATGATAGAACATTTTTATGCCAGAATTGAATGCGGTTTTATTG
Organism: Agrochola lota; assembly: GCA_947364205.1. NCBI lineage: Eukaryota > Metazoa > Arthropoda > Insecta > Lepidoptera > Noctuidae > Agrochola > Agrochola lota. The sequence goes on along the minus strand of OX376237.1, from coordinate 19,892,776 downwards.
TACGTGCAATTCTATTGTACGTGAGATCCTATTGCACGTGCTACTCGCAAGTACGTCGTCCATATCGTGCAACAATTGTGCGTGTTGTATAGACGGTGCGAGTCAATTATTGTTGCTTTAATTGTATGGTATGATTTTCAAGGCAATACATCGCATCAAACGCGATTACCACAAAACAAATGAACACAGAAGTTTAATTTTTCACAAACTATTTCATCAATCTTTCGCAAATAATTTATTATTTATACTTAAAAAGCAAATGAATAAACAATTATTGTTTAATGTTGAAACAGCGATAGCAACAGCCACTTTTAATCAGAGATTTGCCTATATCCTGTTGTTAAAGGTCGAACTTCTGTCCACTTGGTAGTGATAACCTTGGTACTAACATTTGTGCGCTGGGCACAGATTCGATTTCCGTGCAGTACGCGATGGCGGCACTACAATAAGATTTCGTGTCACCTGACAGCTAGGTACAGTATCCGATGGAATGTCCTTTGTGACACGATAGGTAGCTCGTTCATGAGAATGAAGCTTGTATTATATTTATTGGTAAATAAGTTGAGAGTTAAGATTTTTGGCTCTTTTTTATAAGATTACTGACATAAAACCTTCGTAGCTGAACATGAAGTTTTAGTACGCTGTTACAAATCGCCACACTTTGGAGACAAAATCCTAAAATCGTGTCTAATAGCCTGCACTTAAACAAAGGGGTGCTTATTCCAAGCTGTAGACAGAATAAACGGGATGATAGTCTGCTAATAGAGACCACGCTTTAAAACAGTCTTGATACTGTCATTATTCGTATCAAATAGCCTTAAAAATTTAATGTCCGATGTACAAAAAATTAGAGTGTGCAGCGTAGCAAATTTTCAACGACATTGTAACTATCGTACCACTTCATCCACGCCGTAGCAACCGCTCGGGATTTTATTCATGCACCGAAATTATATTTACAAACTGTCCCACTAGAAACGACAAAGGGAAAACTGCAAAGAAACCCGCATAGTTACTAATACATTCCACACACGTCCGGGGAGTTGCAATGTGCGGCGCAAAGGACCAAATGTATCGATATACTTATACCATACCCGAGCGATCGATACACTATAATGAAACGGTGTAACAAGATATTGAGCCGGAGAAAATCTGTGTGAGCGGCTCCTATAGGTCGCGACAAGAATCGAACTAGCAGCCATAAAGGCTTGTGCAGACCAGCGCGACATGACACCGGTTATTGTTATACTGTGAAGTTTTCTTAGAAAACGTATTGTTCGTGTCGCGTCGCGCGACAAGTCGCGCTGGTCTGCACAAGCCTTTATGCTATAAATTACCGCGCTCGATGATAGGATGGTGGTGGCACTAAGTTGTTAGTCAGTAATAGGTTTTATAGACGGTGTTTAATTAACAATGTATTGATAAATTATAGCTTCGTATTAGATAATATGAGAAAACCAGAACCCTTAATATGAAGTTCTTATTGCTTTTATTACAACACCATCTTTAAATATTAATTACACGGCAATCTGTATCACTAAGTCTCCCCTATCCACTGCTTAGTTGAAATCCCATAATTCTTCGACTTACGGTGTCTCAACGAGACAGACGTCCACATTATGAGATTAAATGTATAATGTATGTATGTCCGTATGGAAGGGCCGTTAAATCTAAACGCCCCTTATTCGAATGCGCTCGTCGTAAAACAAAGACTAGTAGGTGTGAGCCGATAAGATCTTTATTCGTCCGATGTGGCTGGATTTTATTCAGTTTTATATGATAGTGATTTGGTGAAATAGGTCAATTTTTTTGCGTCCTGCTAAGTAAAATATTATCCGGTATTTTTCACAATAATTATACAATAAAGCAGTTTCTAGCCGACTAATACAAATTTATCGTTTGAGTCCCACAGTCTTTATGCATGCCAGGTAAGCCTAAAGGACCATTAAAACTGCTAACATTTTAATAAGCTTCGCTGTCACGTCCAAAGCCTTCAAAGCCGAAAAGTCTCCAAAACGAAACACAAAAGCAGCTAAAACGCTCACAATCTAGGCTGAAGTGTTTAATTTGGGCTTTGTTTAGCATTTTTCCGTCACAATCAGCAGCTCCTAGACTCAATTTGTTCGTGAGCGGAACGCCAAACAGTCTGCGTGGTCCCCACCATACAGACTGTTTGGCCTGCTCGCACATGAGGCTTTTAGTAGCGCCGCCGGCCTGCAATATCCGGCCGAGGGGTGCGACATATTTTTTAAGTTATTAGGAAAATCGTAATTTTGAATGAAACAAAAGATTTCATGGGGCCCAAATAAAATAGTTAACCTAAACAACACTCTGCGTTTTTGTTTAATGACTCTTTTGAAAATATTGCCTTAGATAACAAAACCCTTTCACAAAATTGTTTAGTCTAAAGCAATACTTAGTTTATTAATTATAACTATATATATATTAACAAAAACAATAGTAAATTTTCTATTCCAATTTGACTTTTAATCTCGTCCCATAATCTTGTAAAATATCAATCTAGTATGGAGTCCCACAATATCCCGGGTGTCCCATCACTAGCGCGGCTTGCGCGCCACAAAACGTCACCGTTGGCCATGGCTGCGGATAATTGCCGGTTTTACACGCGCTCGGCAAGTCCGTCCCACTTTTTTGTTTTTTTTTAGGTTGGGAAATTATCAAATAACTTCTCCCGCTCTGGGCGGAGCGGGAGAAGTCAGACTCTTACTAACTAAAACCCACCCGTGTTCCTTCAGTTGCCTATATATTGCCAGGGGCCATGGTATCCCTTTCGGACTTTCATGCGACCCCGGCAGGCATCGGTCCTAGCAGACCCCTTCTGTTGTGCTGACATCTCTTTGAGGCGCGCGTGGAACACAACGCGCCGTCGGCCCGGGCCTGGCCCTTATCCCGCTTAGCCCTTACCCGGACGGCGATCAATTGCTCACTATCCGCAAGCCCGCGCCTACGGTGGCTGGGAATCAGCCTGCGATTCCCGACGCCCAGGGCATCTACTGCGGCGGCTGAGGGCTTGAGGGCCCAAAATTTGCGTTTCTCCCACGCGTTCCGCTTCCTCCTTCGCGAGCATAACTGCTTTGCAGAAGGAGGTGACGGCTTCCCACGCCCTCTCGCTCCGTACCATGGCCTGGGCACCCAGGCGCTTCCTCCCGCCTTATGCGGAACAGGAACCTCCCGAAACAACCGTGCCCGCTAAGTTCCTGCGCTAGGCGTAACGTGAGGACACCGTGGCGCCTCTCTAGCCACTCCTCAAAGAAGGGACTTATCGCCGCAATTGTGGCGTGCCCAGGCAGTTCCATCCCTACCGCGCTAATATTGAAACATTGTTGTATCGCCGCTGATGTTATCACCGCTCAAATAAAGCTGTTTGGACCGAGAAACGATTTAAATGTTATTGTTATAATGTGGCTTATGTAAGTACCTACAGCCCGTATTATTATTTTATTTACATTTACGAACCCGCAATATTGTCATTCATACTCATTTATGACTTTTTGAAGAACTTATGAAAATGAAAAAGTGTTTATTAGTTTTAACAAGTTTCCTTACATAACTAGGTAGTGATTGGAGCCTCCTTTTAAGCTAATAAAGCCTGTATTAGGAGACTCCGCTCTTCCATACATTGTTGGTATTAACTATAAACTTGTTTATTTAAAACAATAATAAAAAAATATTTAATAAAGGAATCTAATCTACGAAAACTATGGATAATTTATAAGTTAGGCTAATAAGTGCTTTCAGAATTCAAATTGTTTGTAATAGTGTAGTTGTGTGTAATAGTGTGATTGTGTGTAATTGTGATTGGGTTGTTGTATTCAGTGTTGTGTTTTAATGTGTGGTATGTGTGTTATGTCATTATGTGTATGGGTGGGAGTACCTATATCATGAGCGAATGAGATTGAGCCTTAGGATACTATTAGCGTATTATATTTATAACAATAATGCCTCTGTTTCTTCATAATTAAGCGGTTTTATCCATTGAGCTAAAATTTTTTTACATTCATTTAGTTTTTTATTGTATACATAAGTTTCCCTATTACATTTGTTATAAAGCTGAGCAGACCGTTTTTTAAATTGGTTGCTAGCAAATTTAGTTTTGGTTTGAGGAACATCTGCTACTAAGTCTTTTCTTCTTTTTAAATTTAAGTTAGGGTCATAAGGAAGGGATTTGTGTTTTTTAATTATAGTTCTAATAATGTATAGTTTTCTCACCGATAATAAGTTGCTAATTTGGTAGAGGTGTTGGGTAGAAAATCTCATGTTTTTAAAATACATCATCTTAATTAGAGCACGTTGTCCCCTTTCAAGATCAATGAATTTAGTTTTTGCTGCACCACCCCAAATGGGGATGCAGTACGTCAAAACAGATTGCACCAAAGCTATGTAGATTTCATTAAGGAGGTGTCTCGGTTTATTCGTACTAGTAGGTACAACTTTTGGAACAATATGCCTAAGGGTCTTAAATATCCAGCTTAATTTTCTTATCCTGCTATTGACCTGTTCAAGGTGAGGATACCAGGATAGGTTTTGGTCGACCACAACACCTAGATATTTTGTTTGTGTCACCTTGTCTAATGTTGGACATGAACAAGTACTTGAGTCATCACAGGTGTGTACTCTCAAATTAAGTTCTGTGCTAGGCTGGGAACGATTGGATATACTAAAGCAGATGTAATTTGTTTTAGCTGTGTTAAAAGTCAGTAAGTTATCATTGAGCCATCTAGCTACTTGGGTCATACCAGCCTCAGCACTCAAAGCAACATCATGCCAGGTCTTCCCAGTGAAAACGACAGCGGTGTCATCAGCATAGGAAAATACTGTAGCATTGTTGATCTTGAGGTTGCAGAGGTTATTAATATACAGGAGAAACAATGTAGGACCCAATACGCTTCCCTGGGGGACACCAAACGTGATATCAGCATCGCGACTAACGAATGTTCCTACCTTGACTCGTTGCTTTCGGTTCGACAGGTAGTCTTTTGCGAATTTAAGCGGTGTTCCTCTTATTCCCGCTGCTTCCAATTTGTTTATCAGGATGGGAATAGAGACGGTGTCAAAAGCCTTTTTTAGGTCCAGAAATACAGTCAGACACTTGGTACCATTATCCAGATTATCAGCTATTAGAGTGCTAAGAGCAGTAACTGCATCCTCTGTTGAAATTCCCTGCCTAAACCCAAATTGTGTGCTGCTTAGAATATTAAATTGTTTAAAGTATCTAATAAGTCTGTCATTAAATATTTTTTCTATTATCTTGGAAATAGCTGGTAAAATGGATATAGGCCTGTAATTATTCACATCGTCTCCATCCCCGCTCTTGTGAACTGGAATGATGATAGATTGTTTGAGCGGCGTAGGAAAGACTCCCTTCGCAAAGCAAAGATTGATCAAATGAGTCAAAATAGGAACAATTTCCCGGCCTACGTGTTTCAAAAATCTGGTGGACACCTTATCCGAACCTGGTGCACTGTCAGATTTAAGGTTCATCAAAATCTTACCCACTTCGTGGGCATCCGTATTCAAAAGAACAAATGAGTTTGCTTGAGACGGCGGCGGTGGTTTGTCTGCTTTAAGAGTGCAAGGTTTAGGTATTGAGGGTTGAATATTTTGGGCCAAATCTTTGCCAATGTTAGCAAAATAATCATTGATATAATTCACCGACTCAGTTGGACTCGATTTAAGGGATAGTAGTTCTGTATCCTGACTTTTCTTATTATTGGTGTAAGTCACAGTTTTAATATTTTTCCATAACAATTTATTGTTTGAGACTGATTTAGCAAGTAGTTCCCTTTCAAATTTTCTTTTTAATTTTTTAATTAACTTGTTACAGTAGTTGCGGTATCGTCGGTAAGTTATTTTAAGAACATCATTAAAAGGATCACTACGGGTTTTCTTTTGCAGTTTGTTGCGATTTTTAATGCATCTCAAAATGCCAGCGGTTATCCACGGTTTAATGGTTCGCTTGCTATTAGGGATTGTTTTGATAACCGTATTATTATTTAAAGACTCGGTAAGTTTATGTATTAATAAATCCGCCAATTGGTCTGGGTCATCACAGAACAGCAGCTCTGCTAATTTATTTTCTTTAAGGTTTTCTAGGGCTTGTTCAAAATCAACTGTAGAGATAGTTTTGTTAGCAACTTGTTTAGATTTTAATTTCGATAATGACATAAACGTAGTGAAGTGGTCGGTTATAGTTGTATGGAGGATGGCAATAAATGCTGAAACTTTTTTTTTATTAATTTTTATCATAAAGTGGTCTAAACAGCTCAATTCACGTGTTGGCAGAGAATGACCAGAAAGTATGCCGTAGAGTGATAACATATTCAGATAATCTACTCTGTTTTTATATTCGTGAATCGGTTCATTGTCTTTAGATTTGAGGTTAATATTAATGTCCCCCGCTATAACAATGTTTTGTTGAGAGCATTTTAAAGTATTGAGATGTGTACTAAGAGAGTCCAAAAAACAGTCTGTGTTTGTGTTGGATGGGGAGCGGTAAATACCAAGAATAATGTTATTGAGAATGTTCAACTGAAGGCAGGATGCTTGAGCCAGGCTTATTTCTTTTACTTTAGGTTTTAGTGTTTTTTTTACATAAACAACCACTCCGTCATTCTGATTTAGCTGGCGTGTTGTTTGAAATGACAAGTAGTTGCTGATTTGGGGAATAGGTTTATGGGATTGTAACCTGCACTCAGTTAGAACAATTATGTCCGTTTCAAATTTGAGAGTTGACAGCAAGAGTTCGAAGTCATTAAAATTGCAGTATATGCTTCGTATATTTTGCGAAATAATGGTCAAATCATTTTTTGTCACATTTATATGATTATGTAACTCATCGCAAGTACATTGGTATGAATGCGCAACTTCAATATTATCTATCTCAGTGAGAGTTTGTAGGGAGTTATCCATTAGATGCATTTAAATATTGAATAGTAGTCTCTGCAGAATACGTGATTAATAAGTTACTTATGAGTTGGTTGATACCAATGCAATACACTGTAGTGTGATTGTCAAGCGGTGAAAAATATTGAATTATTCTTATTTTTGTAGAAGGTGCGCAGCAATTAATCAGATGAATAGGTATGACTGGTATTTTTTCTTGTATGAGAGAACCTAGAACACATGTGTTGAGAACAGGACAAAATAAAGAATAAGGTAAATAGTAGCAAATTAATATGTAGTTTGTATAGAATGTGTAATAAATTAGGTGATTAGTTATAATTGTTACATTTGATTGTATGAGGCAAACGCTAGAGATTCTGTTGGATTCAGGACCTGCTAAAGAGTTACAGTTAAAGTAGTTTTGTATTATTTTCTTGGGGGGCGTGCAAAAATTAAGGACTCTAGTTATTGACAGCATGTTTTTGTGTTTGTCAAAGTGATAAGTGTTTATGTTATCATTACAAAATAAAAAGATTGGTAACAAGTAGGAGATTATTATGATTATTGTAGACGGCGTGCGGCTAATTATGTGCTTAGGTTTAAGACGTAAGTTAGTGTGAGTGTGTGAATAGTGTGAGACTGAATGAGAATGAACATATGAAAGAATGTTTGATAACAAAAGGCAAATTCTGAAATTATCCACATATTTGAATACATTTATCGAAAAACATTGAATACAGTAAAAAGTGGGCAAAGTTGTTGTGATGACAAAATTAAAATAATAGAGTGACGCATCACGAAGAATAAAAACTAAATAATGTTGATTACTACACACCATTAGTCAATCGCTCTGGATAAGCTTATGTACCTGCTCTTCATTTCTAATAAGAATAGTAGGTGAGAGTTCATCCTTTTTCACGTAGACTTTTCCATATGCAGTCCAGCAGAATTTGTATGCTCTTGATTTAATCAAGTCCCGAGCCAACGTTTCAATTAACTATTGGCAGTGTATAAAGTGACGCTAGCAGCACTCTATTCCTATTGGATACCGCTAGCGCTTCCTATCGCTAGCGGAATAATAGTGGCGCTGCGTCGGCCCGGGTAAAGTGCCGTAAGCATTGCATTGTCGTTGTCACTGTCACTGAGTCACTGTCAAAAAAAAAGCTATAAAAGCTTTTCGGCAAATTAAAATCAAATTTACCGAAGATCTATGGGGATTATCTATCAAACTTTGTACATCCATAATCGAGACTATAGCACCATACTTAGCTTTAATATTTAATTTGTGCGTGGATCAAGGAGTCTTTCTAGATTAATGAAATACAGTAAGGCTATACCCCTTTTTAAATCTGGGGACAGTAAATACACCAACAATTATAGACCAGTATCCGTGCTGCCGATATTCAGCAAGGTTTTCGAAAAGATAATGCTAAACATTTTAACACCAACCAAATCTTACACAAACAGCAATATGGGTTCACCAAAGGACGTTGTACGACTGATACCAGTGTCACCTTATTAAAACATATATTTACATGTGGGAGGAGGCCCAAGATGCCATAGGATTTTTTTTGACCTCTCCAAAGCATTTAACTGCGTAAATCATGAATCCTTACTCTTGAAATTTGAGCATTACGGACTAGGTAAACTTGCGCTCAGTTTGGTAAAATCTTATTTAAATGATAGACAGCAGCAAGTTCAAATTAATGGTGTCAATTCACACGGTCTAAAAGTAAAAATGGGTGTTCCACGGGGCTTGATATTGGGTCCTTTCCTCTTTTTAGTATATATTAATGATCTACCCTATTTATTAAAAAAACAACCACAAATGGTGTTATTTGCTGACGATACTTCTCCGATTTTTAAGATAAACAAACGTGCATCAAGTCTTGATGAAGTAAATAACGCCCTACTGCATGTCCAAAATTGGTTCACTGCTAATAATTTTGTATTAAATGGGAAAAAAAACTAATTGCATTAGATTTGCTTTACCGAATGTTAAAAGTAGTGATTGTGACATAGTGTTGAATAGGGAGAAATTAGAATTCATCGATAAAACTGTTTTCTTGGGAATTATCTCTTGCAGGATGCCTACGTTCAGCAGCATATGCTGTGAGAAAAATCCGTCAATTTACTGACGTAGATACCGCGAGGCTAGTCTATTTCAGTTACTTTCATAGTATCATGTCTTACGGTATTTTACTATGGGGACGGGCTGCAGATACCGAGACTATTTTTATTCTGCAGAAAAGAGCCATCAGAGCAATATATGGCCTCCGCAGACAAGATTCTTTGAGGGAACTATTTAAAGATTTAACATCATGACGGTACCTTGTCAATATATCTATGAAGACATCATGTACGTTTGGAAAAATGTAAGTCTTTTCAGTAAAAGACGGTGATAGACACAATTATAGGACTAGAAATAGGGACCAATTAATTCAACTGGGTTTCAGACTGGCTAAAGTAGACTCAGCCTTCATGGGGTACTGTTTGGAATGTTACAATAAAATACCTCCCCACATACTCCAACCGAATGAAACGAAATTTAAATCTTGTATAAAACACACACTATGCTGCCAAGCATATTATAAGTTGGGGGATTACATCGCTGACAAAAATGCTTGGCTCAACGCTGGTCCAGCTCCACAAGGGCGCATAAACTAATTGATAGCATTCGAAAATATTGTTAGAGCTGCTGAAGATTGTAAAACTATTATTAGATTGTTTAAATTCAATCTCTTAGCATTATATAATTGCATAACATATGTGTGAGCACTATGTACCTACTTTAAAGCTACCATTTACTAGGTACGTCTTTTATTGACTAGAATGTGCCCTGGCAGCTGAGAGTATGTCATGGAGTTTCTTGCCCGTTCTTTTGCATAGGAACATAATACGCATTGGAATGGGCAACTAGCTTCATATTTTTGACTAACCGACCCCTTGACAAATGCAAATGTATCTGTAATTCGTTTATTTGAAATAAATGCTTTGAGCTTTTTTTTTTTGAGTCACTTGTTATTTTCTTTGATGTTTGAGGTTAGTTCGCTGTCAAACATCACATTCCCAAAACAATTCATACATTCTCTTGAGCCTACACTGACCCTGGTCGTTGTGTGGTCACAGTTCTAACCTAACCTAACCTACTTTTCAGCCATTTTTATTTGCTACTTAATTTTTCGTAAATTCAGTCATTGTAGTGACTTTTGATATAATATCTAAAACAGATACGGGCAATTAATACAAAGGGCAGCAAACTGGCCTCAACAATCAAACAAAAAACAAGTGACCTTGACTCAGGGACAATGCCAATGCAAATGTTAGTAATAAGATAACTATTTCGCTTATAGCCTCGTTGTAATTTTCTTTATTGTATCAGTTTAAATAAGTACTTCAGTTGTTTTAATTATAAAATACATTAGACGACGTATAACAAAGTCACGCCTGAGTCAATTAACTAACTTAAAACATAATATTTAGTCTATGATTTTGGAGCACGGTACCACTACTAAACTAATTTATGTTTGTACCAACTTATATGTATCAATGTATGTGTAGTACTAAATAAATAAATAGTACCTAAAGTTAAATTATAACATTGAAATAATAATCATACTCTGTTCACATATTATTATTTTATTTATATTTATTTATATAATCACTTACAACTATTAATACAGGTCTTATAATAACACTCTGTATGAACTCAAACGAATACTAGACGGATGTATATTGTATTATACGTAGATGTTTACAATTTGCTCGAAGGCATTTTAAATTCCCGCCACCCCGCCATTACTTTGATCACCAGACATTAGTGTTTATGACGGATGTTTCTAAACGATCGCGGCACTCGTTGAGAGCAATTTAGTGGACCCACGCTAGATTGCTTAAAAATAATAATTATCTAATACAAAACTATGGAATCATCCAATTTCGTCTACCTCAGAAATAATAAGTACACAAAGCGGTTGACACCAGTTAATTTATGATCCGAAATTCAGTATTAAAGAGCTTTTAAGAAGATGAGATAAAAATAAATGGCGTAGTTTCAATACACGAACATTAAGCCACATTCATACAGTGTATGTAGATAATGTATAGTCAATAACAAAACAGTGCAATTTTTCCCGTGGTTGTGCGCTTCACGCGGTCGTGCCGGTTGCGCGTCACATGCCGCGCGTCATCTGTCGCGGTAACGCGCCATCGCACCGCCATGTTTTGATCGCTCGCCGGCAAATCAACGTGCGATCAACTAAGCCCACAACAGTTATTGAAAATAAATGCATTACGAGGTTCACTAGCATTTTTCAAACTAAATAATGTTATTTTTTTTTGCTATCAGTATCGCACAGACGTGGCTCAATTTTATTTAGTATTTTGTCAAATTATGTTACAGAGATACAAATCACATACCTATTTGTATTGAAAAAAATACGTTTCCTTTCCATAATGATATACCTAAGTAATTTTTCATCTTGAGGCATTCACATCGATTGGTCCCATGAAGAAACTTAATCAGGTTTCTGTTATAATCGCTAATCAAAATCAATTATTATTGAATTTTAATTGAATAATAATTGATTTTGCTTGAAACTAGTATGTTAATTATTGTCAACAATTATGTCGATAGACGCGTATCAAAAGCTCGATATTCGCGTGAGCATCGCATCAATGCGTAGCGTGACCTCGGCTTATGTCGCGATGTGATTGCGTACTGCGAAATTCATTACTCTTTAATTTACAGATACGAGTTTATTATTATTGAATGGAATTAGCAATTCATTCAATGAATTTTATTAGTAATTGCTTTGCTTTCACTGCCTGAGCTGATCTTATTGCGAAATATAGCTAGGTATAATATTAATATCAAGTTAGTGCCCTCGTATAGCTTGAGGCTTCGCGTGGCAAGGGCTTGTTAGAGAAGTTAAAACAAACGGCTGTTCTCTAATAACTTCTAAAATCTTTGTCAAATATCAAGCTAGGTACCAATAACATAGGCAAACAAACTAAATTCGAACCTCAATATTTCAGTATCCATTTTCCAATACAGAGTATTGTATCAACCACTTTATTTTATTTTCCAATCCCGCAACGAAATAAAACGCTCGCAACTAATATGCTTGTATAACAGGACACAAACGCGTGTAGCTGTCGGCCAAATGACTAAATAAATTGTCCGATTGTTTATTAACGGCGCGGCGTTTGGCGATGTCGCATGTCGGCGCGGCGTGTCGCGATGTCGCATGTCGGCGCGGCGTGTTGCGATGTCGCATGTCGGCGCGGCGTCGCGTCGCCCGCTCCCGAGTGAAATTCACTTTGTATTTTGGATTATGAAATAATTTACCTAAACTAGCTTTTGTTGGACCCGCATGGAGTGATTTTGAATACCTACTGTGGATATTTGCACCGGTAACGTGTTGCCGTGTTTTGAGGATTATTTACTTTTGATATGCGAAATGATTACCTAATCATGACGTTTAAGGTATGACAAATGGGTTGATTATTACGTTGCCTGGCCCGGCAATAGTTTCGGTAATAAGGGGGGAATGGTCAATTTTCGTCTATTTTCTTAAATATCTGCCAGCTTAATAGTTGTACTTGGATTTGTGAAAAAGTTCACAGCAGTAAGTAGTATATATAATGAAATTAAAAGGAAAACTATCACAGCTAAGTAGGCTTTACAGGCTAACGAGTAATAATCGACCAATTTGCAGTTTGAAAAACATGATCTCCCATACATTCCGTATGGGAGAAAATGTTTTTCAACTACAGAGTTAAGTTTGTTCTTGAGATAAATTCATCCCAACTACGGAACCCTTCATTATGCCTGGTCCGACACGCACTTGGCCGGTTTTCCTTTTATAGTAATAGGAGTAGTCCATTTGTTTGTGACACTATATTTACAGAGATTTTACATCGTTTTTAAGTTCTTATTATTCTGCCGTTTCAGGCGTACAAATACATTATCAGGGTTTTTTTTGTGTCTATAGTAACTCCAAGAAATTTGGTTGTGTCAACTTTATCTATTCTATGATCACAATAGTGCACATTAACATTTGGAATGAATGAACTCTTTGGGCAAAATGCATAATATTTGTTTTTTCAAGATTTAGCTTCAAATTGTTGTTTTCTAACCATTTTACCATGGATTCTCAATCAACCTGCCTAGCCTTTTCCCAACTATGTTGGGGTCGGCTTCCAGTCTAACCGGATGCAGCTGAATACCAGTATTTTACATGGAGCGACTGCCTATCTGACCTCCACAACCCAGTAACTGGGTAATACGATACCCCTTGGTAAGACTGGTGTCAGACTTTCGGGCTCCTGACGACTCGTAACGACTGTCAAAGATCCACGAATGACAGCCGGGACCAACGGCTTAACGTGCTTTCCGAGGCACGGAGGATTCTCGGTATGTAAAGATGGTCACCCATCCACTGACCAACCCCGGCAAGCGTAGCTTAACCTGATGGATCGACCAGTGTGGCTGTTGTTACTTAGCCACTAGCTTTTTACCATGGATATTTACTTTATTTTTATGATTCTCTTATCTCTTAATAGAAGTTACAGGGGGGGGACAGAGATTTTACCACGTTGGAAGTGTCTCTCGCGTAAACTATTTAGTTTAGAAAAAAATTATGAGAGACCTCAATATAATTTTTGAAGACCTATCCATAGATACCCCACACGTATGGGTTTGATGTTTTTTTTTTTTTTGTTTCATTTCTAGGTATGGGGAACCCCAAAATTTATTGTTTTTTTTTTTCTATTTATGTGTGAAAATCTTAATACGGTTCACAGAATACATCTACTTACCAAGTTACAACAGTATAGTTCTTATAGTTTCGGAAAAAAGTGGCTGTGACATACGGACGGAAAGACAGACAGACATGACGAATCCATAAGGGTTCCGTTTTTTGCCATTTGGCTACGGAACCCTAAAAATAGCATTACAATGTATACGCGAGCAGTTTCCTATGGTTGCGTTCTGGCCTTGTATAATTTGGAAATACGCCACAACAATTTAGCGATCGATGATTTTGTGTGAGTGAGTTGTACGGTGCATAGTAAATGCACGCTGTGTTTGATGGGATAAGGTTTATAATTGATTGTGTAGTACGTTTTGATTTATGAATCCCGGTAGTACGCTCCTGTGGCATATTTACCGATATCCACGCGGGTGAAGCCACGCGTAAAAACTAGTTTTGAAATAATTTTTTATTATTTACGCTACTTTGCCCTAGTATTTTCAGCTTTGCACGGCATATCAAGTCCATCATTACGCAATCACTGTCTAAAAATCCTTTGTTCTTTCCAACAAAGATAATCCAAAGCACTCCAACACAGATATAGGGCAAAGGATCGTTCGAGATCGTGTTTGAGTTCTCTGAACATCTTAAGCTGACTTATTCGATGAAGTAGGAGAACAAATAGTGTAGTAATAAGACAAAACAAAGGCGGGCTCGCAAACATCCTAAACAAACGGTAGCCCGGGGGACCGCGCGGCCTGGCAACCGCTCGTGTGCCGAGCGGCCGCGCGGCTGACTGGTCGAGCGGACATATTGGTGCGTGGCCGAGCGGACGTGCGGCTTCGCACCTTCGGAACTTCGGAACTCTGAGTACTAGTTACGGTAAAGCTTAGGACTAAATAGTGTGGTGATGTAGTCTTTATTAGTTCGGTTATATTTCGTCTTTCATAAGGTATAGTGGATATACAATTTCAGGGCCATATTTTGTGCGAGTCGCTGCCAAAAATAACAAATGATAAAATTGTCGTTACTAAGCTAAGAGATAGTTTATTTAATGACATACTTCTTTGAGGTAATAGAACAAAAAACATTGCCGTTATTTCAGAGCTCCGAGGCAGACTTATGAGACGTCATGTCTTTATATGTCAGTTCTTTCTGTAACGTGCAGGGGGATGCTAAGAACTATGAGGTACTTACATTTTATTCCTCCTTGCCCTAATTCACCTGACTAATATTCTTGTAAAGTTCTTCTTTATAAAGTTTGGTCCTCAGGTACCTACAGACACAGTGTGACAATGTAAAAGAGACTTTAAAACCAATTATTCTCATGGAACAGTTGGAAGACACACGATAAAATATAAAACATGATGTGCACCGAAACTTTCTTATCTCAATACAGCGACGTCAGAAACTAAAAGCTTAATAACGTAACTTCTCCATATTCAGTGCTGCCCAAGTTTAAAGTAGGCCTTATTAATTTTTCAACTGTTGGCTTTGGAGTCGGGAGATCTTTGCAAAGTTTACAGTAGCGTGTATCTTTTTAATACTTTTTGGCTTCTTGTGCTGTCGGTGAAGTTTGCAACACTTCGGAGCACTCTAGAGATCAGAGCACTGAACGCTTTTGAACAACTGTTAAATCAATTCCGGTGAATTTTGTTAAGTTTTATCTTATTTAAGTACACAAATAGGTGCGTTATAAAATCACTTGCTTAAGAAGTACTTATATCACAGTTTACAAGTTCGGACATAAGACTCTCCGAAATAAGAGATTACCTCACTTGGCAGGTACCCTAACTCCAGGCCTTTCGATGATGCTCCTCTTACGCCCTTATGTATTTACACTGGAAAATAATAAAGCGGGCTTATTTCGGTATATTGTTACCCTCAGAGCTGACTTTGTGACGTGCTGTTATAAGATGCTTACATAGACCCAGTGTTCACGCAACATAGTGCAGTTGCGATGAAATGTATACCGTATTGAATCAAATATCACCAGAATTTATCATTCTACCTACCAGATGTCGATCGTTCGAAAAATGCAAAAATCCATTAAACGTTGTTGTTTGAAGGCACTGCGTAGGGGCGGCGTACGGGCGGATGATACGCCCGATCTAGTACCCACATCAAACTGTGACAGAACTCAAACAAATACCACAAACAGTTTACACGAGCAAACAACTCCACGATCTATGACGCTTTGACGACCCTTCAACGATGAGATTTTTTGTCAACATCAGGACCTTAGACATATAACAGATCCTTAGACATACAACCACCTTATCTCAACCCAATAGAGTCGTAAATTCAATGGCTTTGGATTTTGGGTTTGGATGTAAAAGGTAGTCGTTGTTGAGGAGATGTTTGCATTGGATTTTACGGCGATACTGAGACAATTTTTGTATCAAATATTGCGGCGATCTCTCCGCGTGTTTATGTGTTTAGTAAGAGCTCCACTCTGTGGGCCTTCAGCTCAGGTGCAGTCAATTTGTGATGCAAACATACCGGGGACTCAAATAAGACCGAATGTGGCTACGAAAATATTGCATTATCTGCTTCAAAGACTGTCAAATAAGACAACCAAAATGTTTTACCTTTAGGCTTTATTTAATACTTGTACCAGGTAAATTGAAATGCTTGGTTAGTTAGTGAACATGAGATGGCATTAATAGAAGAGTATGAAATGAAAAGACAAAATTAGTTGCTGGTAGCCGGAAACCTTAAACTCGTGTATTGGTATAAATAAATAAATTATTTATGGACATATCAGGTTACAGAAAAAATTGAGACCCTGGCTTCAGTGCTACGTTAGAGTACTCTATTTCAGGAGCAAACTCAAACTCAAAGCATTTATTTCAAATAAACCAATTGCAGATACTTTTGAATTGTCAAAGGGTCGATCAGTCAGAAAGATGAAGCTAGTTGGCCATTGCAAAGTGTAGTAGGTTTCTATGGAGAAGAACGGGCAAGTAACTCCACGGAAACTATTTTGAATCAGAATATTGTTACAAAATATTGGTTACATAATTCATGTTGAAATTATACAAGTGAGAACAATCTAGAAAGACGAGCACGTCAAAAGCGTCCATAATAAAAATATAAAAACAAAAACAATTAAATAAGCCGTGGGCCTAAGAGATGATGACATTTAGCTCTACCAATTTGAAGGGAACTTAATGATCCAACATACACGCCATCACCAGTGAGACATTTGAGTGTGCATGACATACTCTCAGCCGCCTTGGCACATTCAAGTCAATGAAAGACATACCCAGTCAATGGTAGCTTTAATATTATTTTTATTATATTTTTATATTTAAAGATTTCATTGTAAGCATTGATAGATGTTTCAAGTAAAAGAAACTAGTACAGTTTGTTTCAAATATGCTTGCCCAATGTAAAAAACCGGTCAAGTGCGTGTCGGACCGCGCACAATGAAGGGTTCCGTAGTTGGGATGAATTTATCTCAAGAACAAACTTAACATTGTAGTTGAAAAACATGTTCTCCCTTATGGGGGCGAAAAGGGCGGGATTTCGTTTGTATGGAAAATCTTATTCCTTGAGTTAATAAACTTGAAACTTGGCACAAAAAGGACTAGGCTTGCATGAATTCAAGATAGTATTCCAAATATTAACCGTTGTACATAATTTCTGAGCAGTAACCTGACAAATAAGTACTAGGCATGCATGAATTCACGATGGTATTCAATCATCATGTTATGCTACTAATAGGATTTGGATGAAGCAGTTTATAACCTGGATTAACACATAGGATATATTTTATCCCCGTAGTACGTTTCCATGGGATAATTTCCGACTTCCACGTGAGTTAAAAGCTAGTATAATAAATAATTTATTTATTTATGATATGAGAACCAATAGCTATAACAAATGGGTCAATTACAGGTTCTCACGGGTAAAAACAGTGTAAGTAGTAGAAATCTTAGGATCACTAACAAGCGCGATAAAAAAGATAAAATATATATATGTTTAAGGTACAATAAGCATTATGCACTTTTAAAAAAGTCAGCGTTCAGCCGAGCGCGTGCAGATTACTTGGTATTGATGGTAAATGGGTCAAATGAGAATTCTATACAAAGAATATTAAGGTCCTTACTGATCGCACCATGTATGTGATGCAAGTATGACTATTATAAAAAAATTTGGTTGTTATGTAAAATGTCTTTTAACTCCGTTTTGTATCCGATATATCGTTTCTATTTTGATTAAGTTTTATATTCGATGGCTTTGCTGGCACCGACCTCAAAAAAATTTTAGGCACCTAATTTGTTTCATACCTACTTTTGATTTCGTTTTGTTGGTTCATTTCGTCTAGATGTAAATATATTATTTCATAATTTTGAGTAAATTTCTTTCGAAGTCGGTTGAATTTTTTAAAATTACTTTTTTATTTGTTTCACGAGTCGTAAGGGGATTTATGTTCAAGGTTTGTTCAGCTCATTAAATATAGTGAAAAGTGGCAAGATATATCCGCTGTCGCCTGCAGTACGCCGTGTGACGGCGCAAAGGTGAGCAAACGTTTGTTATGGTGCGCTTCGTATTGATTTGGGCATTATAAGGTGTAATACTGTGCAGCTTGAAGAAAACTTGCAGAATATAATTCTGTCTTACCGTAAGTACACCACACTTCTCGTATAAGACTCTGTTGGGAAAACTTAACGGTTTGAAAGTCATGACTTTAAGTAGAGATGTTTGGGCCCTTTCCAGGTGAATCATAAAAGTCTTGCAATCACCGCCCCATACAGCAACACAATATGACCCAAGACTGACTGCACGAGCGCATAGTACACAGTGCGAAGGAGTTCGAAGTCGGCCAAGTGTCTAAGTTTTTTAAATGCCCAAATAAGTTTTCTTATACGCATTGTTTATGTGCTGACGCCAGCCAAGTTTTTCATCTACAATCACACCAAAGTATTTGACATGTGTAGACTTAGTAAACTTATATAATTTCGCAATACATTATGTATTTATATCTCGCGGCTGGAAGGCACTGGCACTAAAAAATTAATAATAAGCTGCACATGATCATGTATCCACCGCATGTCAAGCTGTTAGTGAAGCTACGAGATACACATAATTAGTATGCAGGTATGTCGTATACACCCGCTATAATGACGCATCGGTATTTGGACCGGGAATGTGAGGCATTCTGGATCACTAGGCTATGCACGCAGTATGTAACAGCGGTCGGTTATAGATGTAGTGCTTACTCTAACTAATGTATGCTATTCCTTACCGAAAGGTCTCTCAGATGGTACGGTTCTCCGTTACTGAGAACATACATTAATATGACAACAATATCAGGCCGAAAAAAAAAAACAAGTTTCAATAACGCTGTTCTTTTATTTGAATACAGTTTTACGTTGCTCTATCGCTAACAATGATCGGCCAAAAGGTAGATATACATTTTTAGCACGCTTCTTAGAAAATCACTTTTATTTTTTTTTGTCAGACTGCTAGTAGAATGTTTCAGTCTGTTCTATTGACGTAACTTTTACACGTTTTTTTAACATCTTCGGGTATTTAAGGCGACTACAGTCTTTAGTACAGAAATAATACTAACTAGTTTTAACCAACGCATTTCTGTCAGCAAATGTATTATTTAAGCATTCTCCGCCATTTTGTGAATCTCAAAGGAATATTGCTTATTATGTTTTATGAAGCAACTTTTAACTTGAAAATTAATTATCTGCGAATGAATTTCCTCCGTATTATGTACTTAATTGTTTTTGGATGTTGTTGAGAGTTTGTTTCGCTCTATTTTGTTAACGTCAGAGTTGGGAGTGTTTGATGTTGTGACTTTCTGCCGGAGGGCGCGTTCGCCTGACGTATCGTAGGTAGGGTCTTCAGCTTATGAATTTGTAGGAAGATATTGAGATTTAAAATACGTGTGCTTGTTTGTGTTTGATAAAATGTTATGTTAAGCTGCATGAGATGTTAGCATCCCACTCCACTTCTTTGTAATTTTTGGACTATTCACAGTATGAGGTAGTTTAGCCGTCTTTACATTGAGATTTGGTCTATATCTTAGGGTATTTAACTGAACAATATCCGCCTTAGTGTGGATTAAGAGTCGATAACAGAAGTGCCACTTTATGAACTCAAACTTGAATATTTACAACAAGTACTTCCCAAACAGACACACAGTCTAACTACCCACATTAAACTCGGCACTAAATATGAAAGTAAACACGAAGACAACAGACTCCCGAACTCCAACAAAGTACTTACACATTACTTCAACAGTCGAAATCCACCAAAATGCACATTCAACAGTTTTCGCGTCATTTTCTGTGAGGCCTTCGTAACGAAGAGTCCTTGCCTTTAACTTTGCCAACATAACTCTAAAACCAGCCCACTCAATAACCACTCTTATTGTAATACTTTTAAGGTTTATTCCCGCGGCATGACTAACGTGGTTTCCATAAGTTCACACTCAGTGAACAGTTTCAGTTCAGAGAGGCAGAGCGGTAAGGAAATGTTGCTGTCAAGTATCTTTCCAACGGAAAACGGTAGAAAATATATATACTTACGAAAGTATTTTATTTAACGTTTGAGAGAGCCTTTAAGATGTTCAACCGTAGGTTTTGAATATGTGAGCAACTTAAATATTCGGGTACTTAACGTGAAGGTAGTTAGCGAGTATCTTTGTACACCCCTTTCAGTTCGCCTAGTGATGATAGATACAGTTGACTTTGATATAAGTAAATAAAACGTAGTAAATTTTCCTTCTGAGATATTGATTTGAAGATCAAAATGTTCAAAAGCATGATGTCCATTTATTTTTACCCCTTGATAATAAAATAATCTTGTTTAATTAAAATTGGGTGTCAAAGGCAAGTCCCCACACTAGTTACACGTGTTTGTATTCACTAGACCAGAAAGGTACCACTAAAAGGCAAGGTCATTCCCCATTCATTTAGCGTGGACTCTCAAGTAGTTAAACTTACTAATTAGCTCATTATCATTACTTTACCTGTGATCATTAACCACTTCACCCAACTAGCTAACCCAGTTAGCGCAACATAAACAAGTTTTAAGTTTAGCGCAGTTTTAGCGCTAGTTACGCTAGAGAACAAGTTTACAATGACCACTTTGTTTTGTTAAAATTCCTTTTAATATGCTGTGATTAATGTTGAAGGGTTGAGATAAAGATTAGACCTTAAAGTGATCTCAGTGAACACTAGTTTTCCTTATATTTAAACATTTAAATTTTATCCGAAGTCCAGAAACTTCTAAAGTTAATAGGGTCTGAACACAAACTATTAACTTAATGATAATTCTACGCCTGACTCCGCTTATAAACATGAAAAATTCACGCTTAGTGCGCAACCCACATTAAGTTTTAATTCAATAACGCGCCGATGGACTAGGCCTGCTTGTAATTTGTAAGATTAAGTCAGTCCCGGGCTCGTCCCGGGGCGTCCCGGGTCGTAAGCCGGGACTTACGGACCGCGGCCCGGACGCGACTCGAAGGACCACTTACAAATTAATTCAACAAGGTACTGTCGTCTCCTGTGATTTGCATACATTCTGCGGCAAGTGTTTAAGATTGGTCTTCACGTAATCCGCTCGTAAACTTCCGAAGTAAATATTGGCTGAGCTGTTGTCGATGACCGCACCTATTTGCTGGAATTAGAAACGGATTTGGCTTACTATTGCTTACTGTCTCCGCGATAGTATAGTTCAGTGTACTGTCCTACCCTTATTATAATATGTCAGCTGTATAATTTCTCACGTAAGTTGTGATGTAATTAACTGGCGGAAATTTGGAGAGGATCTTGTAGGGGAGCCGTAATGTGTTATCATTACTTGCATTATTTCCATGTGCACGTATTATGACTCGTATTTTATGTTCTTACTTGTTTCCTTTTTTTTTTTTTTTTTTTTTTTTTTTGTGAGGACACGGCGGTGCTCCGCCCAAGCCGGGCAGACCTCCACCGTATGCTCCACCGTGTCCTCCGGGCGATCCACACAGTGGTGACACCCGGGCGTTTCCTCCCGCCTTACGCGGAACAGGAACCTCCCGAAACAACCGTGTCCGGTGAGGACCTGCGTCAGGCGGAAGGTGAGGACGCCATGGCGCCTCTCAAGCCACTCCTCAAAGAGGGGACTTATCGCCGCAATTGTGGCGTGCCCAGCGCTGGGTTGCGACAATCGTACACTCCATGCCGCCATGAGATCCCGCCGGAGCTCTGTCCGCTGTGCCGTGATTTCTCGCGGCAGCGGAGTTACACCCCGGCGTTTCGCCTCCTCGCGCAACTCCCACATGTGCGCGAGGACTTTCGCCTCCAGATCCCATGGCGGTAGTCCGGCAAGGAGGCTCGCCGCCTCACGGGAGACCGTGCGGTATCCCCGGACCAGCCTGATGGCCATGACCCTTTGGGACGCGTTCAACCGCCGGGCCGGTCGCAGCCTCAATGAACGCGCCCACACCGGTGCCCCGTAAAGGGCCATGGACCGCACGACCCCCGCGTAAAGCCTCCGGCAGGAGGCGTTTGGACCCCCCAGGTTGGGCAGGAGCCGCTTCAAAGCAGCCCCAGCCCTATCCAGTTTGGGAGCCAAACGTCGGAAGTGCTCCACGAAGTTCCACCGGCTGTCGAGGACGAGTCCCAGGTACTTCATCGTCGACTCGACACCGATGTGAACCCCTCCCGCCGTAATCTGGGAACCCGACAGTGGCGCGTTCCGAGGACCATAGAAACACATGGCCTCGGACTTGTGCAAGGCCACCTCAAGTCCCAGTTGCCGGATCCTTTCGACGATTGTCGCAACCCAACGTGTCGCTAGTTCGGCCGCCGCCTCATGCGACCTCCCCTGCACCAGGACCAGCGTGTCGTCAGCGTAGCAAACCACGCTGACGCCGCTAGGGAGGTCGGCGCGCAGCACCCAGTCGTAGCCGATGTCCCACAGATGCGGCCCCAGGACCGATCCCTGTGGGACACCGCACGACATCTCTCGCCGGTTCCACTCTCCGTGGTGACCGGGGTAGATGACGGCCCTGTCCGTCAAATAGGCCTCGACCACTCGACAGAGGTAGGTCGGCATCCGGTGATACCGGAGTGCCTCCCTAATGCAACTCCAGGGCAGGGTATTGAAGGCATTGGCGATGTCAAGAGACACCGCCAAGACCACCCCACCCCGGGCAACAGCATCCCCCGTCGTGAGGGCTCGAACGCGCATGATGGCATCCACCGTAGAGCGCCCCTTGCGGAAACCATACTGGCTCTCCGCCAAATCCGGCCCCACTCGCACCAGCTGCCCGACAAGGCGGTCTGCAATTACTCTTTCAAAGAGCTTGCCCACCTCATCGAGCAGCACGATGGGCCGGTAAGCGGACGGAGAGTCCGCCGGGCGCCCCGGCTTCTTGATGAGGACCAGTTTCCCCGTCTTCCAACGAAGTGGGAACTGGCCCCTCTCCAAGCATGCGCTTAGGAGCCCCCGAAGTCGAGGCCCGAGAGCCTCCAAGGCCAGAACCCAGGCTTTTCCAGGTAAGCCGTCGGGTCCTGGGGCGGTATTTTTGGCACTCAGCCTACGTACCGCCACTCTCAGATCTACCTCGGTCACCTCCGGAGTATCGTCGTCGTCGTCCCTGGTGTGGTCCGCATCGGGCACCGCAGGAGGCGGAGCCATGGGCGGGGGAGTATGTTCCCCTCGCGAGGGGAACAGAGCGCTCACCACGTCCTCCACGAGCTGGGGCCGGAGACTCTGCGTCAGCGGGGGAGCCCATGGGCGGAGTTTATCTCTCACCCATTTGTATGGGCGTCCCCACGGATCTCTGTTCAGAGTCTCCAGCGACTCCTCGCGGGCCAGTCCTCTGGCCCGCTCGATCCCCGCTTGGAGGGCGGTCTTCGCCGCTCTGTATCCTGCGTACAGCTCCGCCTCAATGGCTTCCGTATCCGGCGGGCGGATACGGAGCCTGCGGTGCCTGGCGTACAGGTGGCGCGCAGCAACGCACGCCGCGCGTAAAGCGGTCAGCTCACGCGACCACCAGTACACCTGGCGCTGAGCACGTCCGGGCTGGACCCGGGGCATTGCCACGTCACAAATTTCGGACATGGCCTCCCGGAACCACTCCGCCTCGTCGTTTATGTCGGCAGGCCTGTCCGGTGATGACACCCAGGCCTGCACGATCGAGGCTTCCAGGAGGAACTCCCGGTCCAGCTGCTTCAGCGCCCACCGCGGACCACTCGGGGTCTGTCTGACCGGCGTGCCCGAGGTCTGGGCGGAGACGTCAAACCGGATGTACCGGTGATCGGAATAGGTCTCCACCCCCTCCATGACGCGCCAGTCAATGACACGCGGCGACAGAGCGGGGCTGGCGAACGAAATGTCCACCACTGACTCGCCCCGCATCCGCACGCACGTGGGGACAGAACCCCGGTTTAGGACGACCAGGCCCGACTCCAGAGCCCAGTCCTCCACCATCCTGCCCCGTGTGTCCGTTAACCGGGAACCCCAAGCCACGTTCTTGGCATTGAAGTCCCCGAGGACGATCACGGGGAGGGGATGGTACCCGACGACGACGACTCTCAACTCCCCAAGGGAGTTGTGGAACTCGGCGAGAGTTCGGTTCGGGGAGAAGTACGCTCCTACCACGACAATCTCCCCGAACCGTGCTGCCACGCAACCCGGTCCCCTCTTGACGGCCTCGAGGGACGGGGTACCGGCGGCGGCCGACGAAATTATGGTCACTGAGCCGCTCAGGTCCTCCACCCAGTCATCCCTGGGCGGGACAAAGTACGGCTCAGCGACCACGGCGATGTTAATCGACCACTGCGCCATGCTCTGGAGCAACAGATCCTGAGCTGCGGCGCAGTGGTTGATGTTCGCCTGGAGGAGGCGTAATGGACCTATTAGCAGTCCATTTTAGCCCCCCCCCGAGCCCCGCGTGAGGGCCCTGCCACGGCGTCAACGGCGGTGGCGGCGACGACGGTGGAAGCGGCAGCGGCGGTGGCAGTAGTAGCGGTAGCGGCGGCCGTGGCGGTGACAGCGGTGGCAGAGGGCTTGCCCCTGGCTTTGCCTTTGGCGGGTTGGACGCAGGCCTTGCTCCCAATCCGGTGCTCGGCCGGCTTGCCAGCCGCCGCACATACGGCGCAGTGCGGCGTGGCTTCGCAAGAGCCGGCCTTGTGACCGGGCTGACCACAGCGATAGCAGTGATCGCTGCGGTCCACCTCCGAGATGCATTTAGCTCCCACGTGGTTGCCCACATGGCAGCGGAAGCACCTCAGAGGTTTGGGTTCGAGCAGTTTGACCTGCGCGGATACCCAGCCCACCAATAACCTTTGGCCCTCCCCGGCGATTTTCCTGGCCGCCGACACGGGGCAGCTCACCGTTACGGCTCGCATCCCCGTGAAGCCAGGACGGATGGTGCCTGCCCTAACCTGCTCGGCAGAGCACCCCCCAGTCCTGACGACAGCGGCCACCACCTGTTCCTCCGCCACTGAGTCGTCCAGGCCCGAGATGCGCATTTCTACGCACTTCGTGGGCCTGGACACTCGGGCCTCGTCCGCATTTAAGGACGCCCTAAGCTTTTCAGCTAGGGCGTCAGCGGCCGGGCCACTGGCCGCTCCGGGGAGCTCCAGCATCCGGGCCCCAGTCGCGGTGACCCTTACCCGGATGCCCTGAGCGGCACCTATCTCGTTAAGGTCCACCGCCGCCCCAATCTTGGAGAGCACGTCGCGGTAGGACACGCCCTTCTTCTCCGCTTCCGGCTGTAGTGTTATCACTACAGCTGCGGACTTCGGGGCGCGGAGCCTAGCCGCGACGCTTTGCTCCTTGCGCCGCTGCCGCCTCGCCTTCTTTTTGGCCGCCCTTTTGGCCTTACCCGCCTTCTTCTTCTCCCCGGCTATTTGCCACTCGGCGTCAGCCTGGGGAGATTTAGGAGGCAGAGGCGGCCGTTTCGCCACCTGGGGCGGAGCTCCCGCTGCCAGGGCCGAGGCCGGGGCCCCCACCGCCTTGGCCGGGGCCCTCGCTGCCTGTGTAGCAGCCCCACCCCTGGTCTGCCCTGACGGACCCGGTTTGGCCACGGCAGCTGCGGTGGTGGCATAAGATGCCGCCTTCCGCTGGCCCGAGGCCGGCTGGCTCGCCGCTAATGGAGGGCGCAGGACCACGGCCTCCAGTACGGAGAACCGGCTGTTGAAAGCAGCCAGCTCCTTCCGCACCAGGGCCAAAACCCGGTCCTCCACCGGCAAGGGCGCGCCCTGCCCTTGCACCGCTCCGCGCTGCAGAACGACGCGGGGGCCGGCTCCACGGAGCCCGGCCAGGTCTGCTCGGAGCTCCTCATTCTCCTTTTGGAGAAGCTCCGTGGCGGCTGTCAAGCGGGCGACCTCCGCCCGCATTTCAGACATACCGTCTAACGGAGGCCCAAGATGGAGAAAGGCCTCCGCTGCCGCCATAATGGAGGCCGTGGCCGCAGGTATGGCCTTCTCTTTTGAGGACTGCAGCTTTTTTAAGGCCACAGTCCTGATTGCGGCCGCTACGACCTCCGCAAACCTGGCCGCTCGCTCCGAATTGGAGCCCCCAGCGGCGACTTTGGCGGCCTCATCGGACACCACTCCTCCCTTGGCACGGTTCACAGCGGCGCCAGCCCGTGCCGTCGTGCCCTTTCGAGGGATGGTGACCCCCTCCGGCTCCTCGCTTGAGGCCCCGGACGAGACCTCAGAGTCGCTCTCCCCGCCGATTCCTGGAGGGGTATCGGGCCGCTTGATGCGACCCCGATTGCCACGCCCTGGTTTCGAGGTCACCGACACGCGACCTCGGCCTCTCCTTACCGTCGGCACCTTAGCGACCGGCAGGCATTCCTCGCCCGAGGATTGTCCCGCCGATCCTGCGCGGTCCGACTTCTCGTCACGCGACTTCTCCTCGCGCGAGCGTTTCCCCCAGAAACGCCCGCGTCCCGTGTCCTGGTCGGACCTAGTTTGGTCCCCGGAGGGACAGGAGTCTCCTCGACCCTGGTTGCCGTCACCGGCAAGCGGTTCCTCCGCCATCTTACTTGTTTCCTTGGAATTTCATTGTAGCTAAATAGATTTTGTTCCAAAATAACTCTGTGAAACAAGTTCATTAAACCGACCGAACCCTGTTGAGAGTATATTTATTACTGACAGACTTTACAACATTAAAGTCACAGTGACTCTCCAAAATGTCCTAAAAGGAGACTCCGAAACAATTAGGGTGGCACCCAATTAGCAGGCATTTACGAGCTGCTCATAAAACAAGCGCAGCGAGTGACGAGACCGCCTCGTCATGACGTGATCGTCGCGTCGCGTCGCGTCACGACACTTCGCCTCACCTCGCGTCACCACGAGTAATGATCCCACTTGATCCGTCGTTGTGCTTTGTGTAATTAATAACGAAATTAATTACTGGAATAGCCGCTCGTATACGCACATTTTGTTATTTCGCTAATAACCGATATTACACGGCCATGTTCGAGCGTTAGCAACTTCATTACCGATAGTGCCGCCCGCGCCGTGTTAGAGCGAAGTACCCGCGGTCAATATTTAGGCAGCATCATTAAAATATTAAATTACACCGCTGTAATTACAACTAACGAGTATGTAAAATAATTATTTTAATTGCTATATTTACCAGTTTTGTTTTGATTTGGTGTTGATTTTATATTAAGTTGTTAAAAATAAATTAGGGCGTAATTATGTAGGTAATTGGTTACTACAAACCGGTTGGATGGATTGAGATACTAGCCATGTTGCTTTCAAATATATCCAGTTTTGCATTTTACTATATCTTTTACTTTTTATTGCATGTAGGAGCAAATGCCAGCATAGTAACTGCCATTTGACTATGACTTGACATCTGCCGTGGTACGGCAGTTGTCATTTGAAAGGGTATGGCAGTGAATTTTGCTTACTCTTACAAATATATAAACTGGCGCAATAACTGGACCGCGCCACACAATTAGCGAGAGCTCACAATGAAACAAACTCGGCTATTCTCCTCCTTTATGTTATTCCTAGCTTTATGCATGTTTAAGTGCCTTTGTACCCACGCTGGACCTTTCCTGCCGGATTTCCGAAAACCCTTCCTTAGGTAGATTTTCTTCTGTTAAAGATAGAGCGGATTGGATGAGTAAGATAAGAAAAGCTTACCTTTACACTGACTGGAAAAGATTGTTACCAAAAGCTTTGAGTGAGTAAAGAAAAACAGAAAATGCCAACAGTTTCCCCACTCTGCCATATGAGAAGATTTAAAACTTTAGCACATTATACGCCGGTTAACTTGCTATGGAGATACCTACAAACAATGACTTTTAATAATTCGTTACATCACTCATCTAAAATAAGGTGCGTCGATTGTTTCAAATATTATTTATTTCAAGTTTCCCTCGTTACAGTGTTTAATTCAGTAAATCTACTTAAAGAACACGTTGTTATTGTTAACTTGCGAATTTACTGAGTTCTCGTACGGAGCAGGCACTCGGAAGTATTTCTTGTTGGGAATGTTGTTCGAACGTGATTTACGAATAACACAACTTTTCTGTTTTCATGTATTTTGATTGAATTAACTTTTGAAGGTAGTATATGAAATGATTGATCAGCGAAATATTAAAAGTAATTCTCTGGAAAAGTATACCATTCGTCTATCACACTTAAAAGAAAACTTTTTTGTTATAAGAGTATTGAAAGATTTCTAGTGTATCTAACTGTCATAAGAAGCAACTAATAATCTTACAGGATTTTTTTTTTAAAACCGAGTTTCTTCGTCAGTTTCATTACAGACTAATTTTAATTTAATTACCCTCAAAATAATTATTTTTCGTAATATCACGTATTTAGGACGGACTGGCATCCCACACTTTGTGTTTATACAATTATTATGAAGCGGATGAAAAAACGCGCGGTTTATAATTAAATTCCATGATGGCCGACGTGACCAAATTATAAACTTCTCTGTAATTGTTTTTTTCTAGCGTTGTTGGTTTTTAATATATTAAATGTTATATTTTTCGCTGGGTTAGGCGGTTTTGCTTTCGTGAATTTATTCGTTGTTGTAGATTTCAAAACTTTTCAGTGTATAATGAAAGTGGAAACAAGCTTGAACCAGTAATTAGTATCTATAATCACTCACGTTCGACTGGGAAATAAGTAACAAGGCTTTTATTATTATTAGTATTTTTATTTTGTACAAAAAGCCGTATAAATCTTTCATGAATCAATTTTCCCATATTGTAAAAATTGACAATGAAATATTCATGGGAAGTGTAACGAACTATGCAATTCTGTGTGCAATTTTTTATTCAACAATTCACTTTTCAGTTCACCTACCTACCTGCCCCACCCTCTCAACTGACTTACCAATTCACATATTATTATAATGTTGTCATCTAAGAATAGGCAAGTCAGTGCTCTAAGCTCGGTTTAGATTCTAAGAGACAAAATAATTGGCTGGGCTCGTCCGCCGCTGTTCGCATGCGTCCGCTCGGCGCGACGCGTTGACGTCCGGGCCGCAGCGCTGACGTCCGCCTCGTAATGTTCTCATGCCTATGTTGTTGACTTTGTGCAGCGCTCGTTAGCGGTACCCACTCAATACTGAAATACCGAAGGCCCATTGCATACAATAAATAATTGATGCAGTTGAAATAAGTGAACCAGAAAGTAAAGAAACATATTTATGTCGTCAAAGTTGTCACTAAATATCAAAGAAATCACGTCAATTCATTTGGAATAACAATATTTGAGAAGAGATATTGTGCTTTGCCTGCTAACCTGCGCGGCTCAACATAAGAAAAGTAACGCTACAAAGCATGATCGTCTTTAATATTAAATTCTAAAACTGATTACGCTTGCTAATATACTCACAGTTAATATTGAATCTTCATCAAAATACCGATCGCCCGCACACCTTTACCATTTTATTCCTGTTTTTCAAAAGATTGGGATATCTTTGACGATATGATATCTCTCGCATAAACTGGTCTTTCTGACTCTATTCTATGCTATTACCCTAGTTCCTGTACGTCCGAGTAATGGCGAGCGCGAGACTTTACTTTGACGTATTTATTTCATTATTTGACAAAAAGACATTAAATGGATTTACTGTGCTGGTGTGAGCGATAAAGAGAAATGGATTTAAAGTGAAAATAGCTTGAAAAATGCTCTAAAACTCGACATCAGAAAGCTTTTTAAGTGCACCAGGGCGCAGTCTTCGGGAATTCTAGACTATAAAGTATTTATAGATTTGATTTCTACGATTCACTGATTACCCAGAAGTTACGTTACGTTATGATTACAATCTTAGCCTTCAAAATAGCTCATCCGCAGCCCTCACACCTCTTGCATTTTTAGCATTTTACACTAAAAATGAAGTCCAGACGCAAACTACACTTGGCTTGCCTTCTGTTCGGTGTAGTTAGATATCAGAAACCGGACTACTTATACAACAAACTAAGTTGGGTTACGAGTAGACGGGAATGCGGAAGAAGGCAATGCTCGCAACAACTGTCGACTCAGTCTCAGGGTACAGCCGCTTTTAGAGGCACCTTTCGTTATGCGGCCTCCAAAGTATGGAACAACCTGCCACCACCGATTAGAGCTATTAACACGATAGGCGCTTTCAGACGACGCTTACGGCAGTACCTCATAGATGCGCAACGAAAGCTGGATATGGTCACACTAAATGTATCAATTATATGATGTTTATGTACCTTGCCGTGTCTCTGTTGACAGTAACCGTAATATTGCACGAGAATGTAAATATCTGCTGTTGTACAGATGCTTTGGTGGGAATGATTCTTTCTCATTCTCACACTCGGTCCCCTGTGTCCTCGGCCCGGGGATTGATGTTGCTTTTGTCAAATCCGCGGCTTTCATTGTTATTCTGGTTTAAGATCATTTATTCTCATAAGAATAACACTATTCACTTACATGAGAATATTAAAACTAAACACTTAAAAATTGCATAGGGTTGGGGGTATTACAAAGTTTAGACCTCGATTATCTAAAATGTTTCGAGGGTAGGTTATAAATCTTTTGGTCACTCAAAATGTTCGTTCGATACATGCAAACAACAATTATTATCTTACACAAATTTATTATATTTAAGTATACATATACACATTGCAGTATGTAACTGATTTACATCCGTCACCTCACACTTCAGGTCTAGTTGAAAACCAGCGTCAGGCACTAGTTGTCTGGCATTTTTGCTGAACTAGGCCTATTTGGCGCAGCCGCAAGGCACACTTTCCTGCTAGTATCATAAAACGCAATTTACACTTTATTTGTTTTCATTCTTTTTTAATTTGATTTTTGTTTATAGTATAATATGTTGTGTTGTGTGCCTTTTGTGTGCGTGTCTGTGCTAAATAAATGTATTTTCTTTCTTTTTCTTTCTTTCTTTCTTGCACTATAATAATATCATCAAGAGATACGTTACCACACAACATTTTAACCTTACGGAATTTCGTCGCAACATACTTTTCAAATAACTCATCCAAATAATTATTACGAGTGCCATGTAAAACACATCGCCCTATGCGTCTAAAAGTACATCATAAAACAAAAACTTGTTTGGTCATAATTCATTGCACCCTTTACTTACGAAGCGTCAGTAGTAACTCAAAGAGTCGGTAAGAGTAACTTTAAAGCACTGCGCTCATATTGATACGAGTTACAGAGTTATGTCCTCACCTGCCTTAAGGAATGGAAACTATAACACAATCTTGGAGTAGACTTTTCGTTACTGTGTATAAGTTTGTTTTTATATTTTACACCGAACAGATTGTACACAACTTCAGTGGGTTATTGATCTAATATTAAGCTGAGCAGAGTTTTAAAATAAGAAAAGTACTTGACCTATGTTTTCTTTTTTGCTCTTCCTTCACTGTTCTCTAAAGTTAAAATCCTACGTTTTTCTATGGTGCCATTTATTTACTTTAACCGCCAAAGTACCGCGCGCCGGTTACGTCATATCATAAACTCCTATATATAAGTCTCAGTTTTCATATATTATTCAAATATTCCAAAGATAGTTAAAATTCCTCCAAAGTTGACTACGCAAGAATAACGTAACAAGTCTCATAAGGTTAGTGAAGCGACTCCGTTCAGTTCGCCGACAGAGTTCGATTCGACAGCTGTTCGACTTAATTACGACTGCACCCTGTACACTTAGGTGCTGAAAAGACAAGAACTTGAGTTCCTACGTAATGTTGCTGAAAATATTCAAGTTTCTCTATAAGTACCCAAGTAGCATATATTATATAATTTAATAATAATGTACACTTGAAAATGTAATAAAACCTAATCTAATACTACGAATGCAAATTACAATAGATTACCTACCATTTAATTAGGAACGTAATTAACGTGCTTCGAAAGTCAATCGTTTAGCCGCAGCTTGACATGGTAGTGGCATTGAATATTGGACCCATTTGCAGCTCGCATTTATTGGCGACCAAATTGTCGCTCGGACGGTCGACAAATATAGGAAAAATGGAAAAGACATATTGCTGTGTCTCATCTATGCTACCGAATTTAAACTTTATTCGGTAGTATTAAAGTTGGTTTTGGGGTGTCGGATTACTTAATAATGGTAGAAAGATTGGCAAAGTTTGTTGACACGCCTGAGTTGATGCGTAATCTCGTCTGGAGCATTCGTTTTGTGAACACGCGGGCGCGGCGCGGGCGGTTCGAGTGGGTGACGGAATGGAAGATGGCTTTTTATTATCGCTCCTCGTTTTGTTCGGAACAACACAGCGGTTTGAGATCGCGCCTCAAAGGACCGAAGGGCGGAGTGAAAGCGTATAACAGCAATTAAAAGTATTAGGATTGTTGAAAGGTTTTCTTAAAGATAGATAATGGAGTAATTAAAGCTTTTATTCGGAGCTGTTTTCGACAAAAATGCTCGTGAAATACTGAGTAAACTACTTATTGGGTTGGAGGACATTTTAGGACTAAAGCCAACTTTTAACGAAGTTCAAACCAGTGCACTTCAGTGCATTTAAGCGAGAAAAAAAGTAAGATTATAAAAAGGCAATTAGATGCAGTTTATTTTTAGCTTATTTAATAAAAACTTATACTTCTTCCTTTTTGATAATTGCTGTCTTATCAGAGGGGCTCAATTTACCATTATTAATATTTCTCACCCCATCTCAAAACATAAACTTGTAAACAAAAAGTACAAAAGTGTTGAATAAAATCGCAAAGCACTCTCAGTTTGATATGTGGCGGTAGGCAGTGATGAACGTGCTTACTTACATTTTTGAAACATACTCGAGCACACTAGGGTAAACCATAGCTTATAGCGAGTTCTGTGCAAAAATCTTACTTCATTTCATACGTGGGAAGATAATTGCACTTTTGCAAAAAAAATCTATTGGTATCTTTGGAGGCTGCAGTTAGCAATGCTAAGATACTAAAGTGTTGCTTTTACTAAACTTGTAGTCTGAAACATTGCATCTAGATGAATTAAGTTGCAGTTCACCAAGACTGGAGTGGATCTCGCATAGCTCAAAACGTTGATGATGATGCAAGCACAATTTGAACTTATTCTGATAACTGACAATCCGCTCGTCTCTTAAAACTTAGTCTGTTACTACAAAGAAATATGAAAACCCTGATGTTCGGAGCTTTGTTCGGTAACTTGTCGAGCGCGTGTGATTTGCATGAGAGTCATACGCGGCGCTCATCGGGGCTTTGTTATTCAAATCAGACATTTTTATTAAATCACGCCTCTTTAGTGTTTGAGTTGGTAGCCGCTAGATAAACTGTTGTTATTAGAAGTTTTAAAAGAGAAAACACCTCGCATAAAATGGGTTTTCGAAACATTGATTTAGATCCATTTTAGTTGTTGGTACAATATTTATGACCTTATGCGCTATCTAAGTTTCGTGCCATAAACCCATGGAAACAAACTTAATTGAGAAATAATTAAATTTAATAATGATTAAGTAGGTAGTAATAAGAAAAGAAAGCCTCGTGTCATTTAAAATTAAAAGAAAAAACTGAGGGTGTTTCTACGTTTCTCCTTAGAGTCGGATAGGAAACACCGACCTCATCTAGTTTTTTTTAAATATGATTGAGTTTAAGTATTTGGAAACTACCTACATACCACAAAAATAACAGAATTTTTAATTTGTTAAGTCTATTCAAATAGCTATTTCTAAAATATCAAACACAACCCTCTACGACGCGCATCTGGTCGGAACTCTCGTATCGTGCTATTCACAGTCAACGCGTCGCGCGTCGTGTCGCTCGCAGACAATCGCGACTGCGGCCGCGCAATAAGAAATACTCATTAATACGGCCCGCCACCTGAGCTAAGCCCACAGTTACACGATCTGGTGCAGTATTGAGCAGTAAAACAACTGTAATGTTAGACAGAGAATTTCGTGAAGGAAAGGATGATTAATTCCATGTTAAATTTATTAGCAAGAGCTATGGCATCTTTGTCACTATTTCTGTTTATGTAGCAAATACGGTCACTGGTTAGGTGTTTCGATCAGTCGGGGTCATTTTGTCTAAAATTTCTCGTTAGTCATTTCAATTTTATCTCACTGGATATAACCTTACGCGGATACAGGCATGCTATAATAAGTTTAAAATTCAAAAAATATAATATAATGAAATATGCTAAATTAAACCTGCCAATCCCGACTGAAAGGACCGAAGCTCAAAAGGCCGCGCCAACTGAGCACACGGCTACACCACTACACTGGTACTTTACTCCACAAATTAAAATATTCCGCGCGAGATGTCGCGCCACAATGGCAGCCGCTGATTGAACACCCGTACCTCTCCGCCAACCACGAACTAAATATGTACAGAAGGTCGACCATACGATGAGTGAAAACTGTCAACCACAAGTCCATGGATACATTGACAATGCCTTTATTTCGTAGCTTTAAGGACGGTTTTCGTAGTTCAAACGTTACTGTTGACGTGTGGTTGACCGTACGTACGCCGACCTCAAACTTTGACAAGCGAATGCCAGTCGTGAGTAGGCTTGCACTTGTTGTACCTCGTGGTACATAAGGCCAGTTTGGTAGGTTTTGTCAAGCACGTGTAAACTCCTCTGATTGGTTGAATGATTTATCAACAACTAATCGCAGCAGTTTATGCGCGCTTAGACGTACGTGCCTATAAGTGCGTGCGTTCTCGCTGATTGTGTGGACCCAACCTTCTGTTATACTTTTCTATTTTGTGTCACCGCGCAGCGTCGATCTGATCCGCCCTTTCTAATTACTCAGAAGACTTTTGATTTTCACGCCGGTAACAAATGTACTCATTGTATTCCTGGTTCTTTGGAATTCTTCGATGACTTTGATGTATTGGTATTTTTGAATGGAGGAGATTGAATTGGAAAGGGAATGGGTCAGTTGGGGTAGAATGAGACCGTAAAAACGGTAGAGCTAT
The DNA here is from genome assembly GCA_947364205.1 of Agrochola lota. Lineage (NCBI taxonomy): Eukaryota > Metazoa > Arthropoda > Insecta > Lepidoptera > Noctuidae > Agrochola > Agrochola lota. Next base: position 19,857,732 of record OX376237.1, on the reverse strand, counting down.
CTTTCATCATTAAATAATTAAAATAATTGGGTACCTTACGATACCAAAGAAATTACGCTTAAACTTCTGCAACTGTTTTTCAGCAAGTAATTCATAAAGTTAGTAATTTATTTAGCGATAATGAAATAATTTTATTAAAATAACCTTCCAATATTTACTTGCCCTTCTCATAAGAGTAACTAACTAATTTCGAATTACTCAAGTAATTTGTTAAAGTTCCCTAAAGAAATTCAAAATATTTACCAACTAGTTCGCAAAGTACGGGACCCCACATTTTGTAAATTGCCAACTTAATGAGTTCTAAGTAATTTCGCTTTACTTACACAATCTAAGTTTATTTATTAAAACCGATATCTCTAAGGGTTCCAATTAAATACTTTGCAAGTATTTGTATCGACGAGGAGTAACTTTGGGGGAAGTTTTAACAAAAATCCTCTCGAAGCTGATCTACTACTACTAAATAATAAGCACCTACCTACTTCGAAATAAACTGTCTTTGTAGGGAACTAAAATTAAATAATTATTGTGGATAGGCCTGTGCCACAGACTAGAATATTGATTCAAATATTTACCAATATTTAATCAAACTTAATCGTAGCTTATGGTTATTTTGATTGAAATAAACGATTTTCACATTAACGTATGCATTAATCTTTCGTTTTATCGAGGAGATAAATCTAAGCTACTAAATCGCCTCGGTCGTATATTATATTGGGAACAAAAATACTCCATTCCATTAGTCGCTCCATTAAGTAAAGCCTCCGCGTCCGCGAGTACACATTAGCCAACTAACGGTTGGTTTATACGTAAGTATATAATGTAAGTAGCCCAAACTAAAAACTACCTTCCTAATAGTACTCCTTTCGTGCTTAAATGAAAAGTTACGCATTAATGCAGGTTGAATTTATTTTTAACCTAGTTTCATGGACACAATCCACTCACTTATTGTGGCGATACTAGACTCAAATTCAAGAAAGGCTTGTGGAAAAGCAAGGCCACAAGTAATTTCCCTACACTGTGACGCCAGTGTAACGAGTGTACATAATAGGAATGCGTTAACAACAACAGTAATTTGGCCAGTCGATATGTCGAAGGTGGTCTTTAAGACATTTTGATTAGTTGAGAAGTTCTCCAATTAGAGGGGAGGTAGGGGGCGCAGGGGGGCAGAGAAAATGGTTGTTTCGCCCATTTTCCAAGTCATTGGCGAGCGACGACGCGACTCGATGAGAATACAATAGTTATTCATGACATTGTCCGAAATATAAGTGATGTTTGGTACACGTTCCATGAAAGGTCTCGCGAAACTCAATGGGTTGAAACTTTTATTGATTAGGAATGTCTTTGCTTGACGTTGAGAATGCTTTGTTATAACGTTTTTGGATTGGTTGGGACATTTTTATGTATTTGGAGGAATGTCTTTAGCCGGTAATTGAGCGAAAGAAATGGATGAATATCTGTTCAATCCGCGTCTCTGCCCGCAAGGAATTGAGTTTTGAATAAAGGATGTAAAGTTACCTGTGTACGTCACCACGAAACTAGCGCGACGCGACACCGCTTATTGTTATACCGTGAAGTTTTCTTAGAAATTGTAGTATTCGTGTCGGATCGCGCTGGTCTGCAAGAGTCTTTAAACAAATACCTCACATTGAAACTAATTTACTAGTAAATAAAAACTTAAATAAAGCTCTCAATTGTATATCTTTAATGTCCTAACCAATCCCCTTATGATTTAAACACATTTCTTAAATCAAATTCAGTTCCTTATCAATGAGTATCAGCCTTGCACAGCACGAGGGGAGGTATTACGGCGCACTCGTGACGCGCGGGCCGATGTGAGTGAGCCGAGATAGGCACGGCAGCCCGGAGAGCACTCTGTATACCGACCCTGGTTACAATAGATTATTCATTCATAAGAGATAGATTTCTGATGGCTGTATTGAGACGAGGAAGTCACATTTCTATAGTATAGGAGTAGTGAAATACCCTAAGCTCAAAAGCAGCACGATTTTACCCGGATAAAGGGTATTCAATGGTGGATAGATATAAGATGAGAGTGGTAAGAAAGTCAGAAAGAGAGGTATATCTAACTCTAAAGTAGGTAACGCTATCGATATCGGCGATAACTTTATAATATAATGTAGATAGCTCTATGCATTTCCCAATTAATTTTAAGGATAATCCCTTCACTTAGGCAGTATTATTCACATTTACAACACTCACTTTACCCACCATTATCTCGCCATGCACGGGATATGGAACACCCAATCAGCCACAATTCCCGCCACTGCACGATCGCGAAGATTCGGTCGATTCGGTCCGTGCTGGAATATTCAGTAATGAGGCGACCCGATACCTCGCGCGGGGCGCTGCAGCCAGCAGGTATATCGGGAAAATGCTTGCATTAGGACACAGGGACATGCAGAAGTTTTATCTTTCAACAGCTTCTTGCATACCGCTGCTAAGTACCAGATTATTCTAGGATGAAATATCTATTGCAGAAAAGGTACCTACTACCTTCTTCTCCTTCTACTTCTCCTTCATTCTGTATTACCAAAGCAGAGTGACGGCTAAAGTCGTTATCATTAACCACCCACATTCTTTTTATTGGTCCGACAGCAGAGACTGAACTTTACGAAGCTTTCCGCCCCCAAAATGGAAATAGCAATATAGTTTACCAGAAAAAGACTCTTTAAAAGAGATACTGACGCCATGAGTTGATCAAGGGGTTGACAAAAAAGGAGATTTAAAAATTCGTTCTGGCCCTATCCATATATTAACTTTTTATGTGATGAATATAAATGTTGATGGATGGATTGTGTGCGGAATGATATGAAAGTGAAGGGAGTGAATGGACATGATAGCGTGACGGTTGACAGGGAGAGTGGAACAAGAAAACGTGTTGCGCCGACCACGAGTGTCACGGAGCAGGGGCAGGGAGTTGATGATGATAAAGAACTGTGGAGGTAGTCCTTCTGCAATTTATTATTGTGTTGAACTCTCCACTTCACCTTTAATGTCAGCTATGCATAATACGAGCGTGTAGTGAAGGCATCGTGAACCTAATCCGGTTGTGTAATGTGGAAACATCCTGCGGTAGGTACAGGAAACGTTTTGTGAGGAATAATGCGGGTAACAATACAGTGCTGAACACTTTGTTGATGCAAATAGTGGGATACAGAGGTATGTTTGTTAATAAATAACCCATCAGTTATATATAGGTATACCTACATAAGTATCAGGCATTATGTCGTATGGTTTTTTAGAAAGGCACTGTAGGGTCGATGGAAAAAATTACATTCAACTTTAACTTGTAGTATTTGATTGAACAGCATTGTTATAAAAATAAAAATAAGTATTCTACTGTGAGTCATACATGGGGGACGTGGGGAAGTAACTTTAAAACATTTAATGTTAACCAGTTTTGAGAACATCGGGGTTGAAGTTTTAATACAAAAACCCAAAAGTTTATCAAGCGGAAACATCTAAAAGCATCCCCTCAAAAATCATTCCGAGTGACGTGTGCCTCTTCAAGCCACAACTAAGAGCAAAGAGCGCATAGCTAAGCAAGCACGTTTCCGCGCCGCCGAGCAAACTCGTTGAAGATCAATCTTTCAATTTCGCGGTCGGGCTGCCGGCGCCGATAGTTTCAATAACACTCGCTAATTTGCATGGAACAACCCTCATCATGCCACGTCACTAATAATAATTCAAAGAGTCCACCCGAGCGCACCGCTCAGCTTGTTCAACCCTACAAATGCGATCTAATCGGTCTGCTAAGCCGTACAAATTCAATTAGCGGGATTAAAAGCGACTATGTGAGGCTAGACTAGAAATATCACACGGCACATTGGACATTTTAAAAGTCCCCTTCCAGCGTGATGTGTTCCTTTGTGTCCGTGCCCTCGATTTGTGCCTTTGTGCTATTGTCACGAACAAATATTGTCTAAATAAATACACAATGGCCAACCAAATCGGTGTAATATTTTGACAGATTATTATGAAATTGGTGAATTAATCATGTTTGCTTTGAATGTTTATTTAGAATAGTTTAAACATTGAATTGCAGTTTGCGTATGTAAGTATTGTAATTAAACAGTGCAGAGTTAATTACTGAAATAGTTTTAATTAGCAATCAGCTAACAATATTTTTGATACTTAGATTTTTCATAAACTGAATATTTTTATAAACAAATCCAAAGCAGTACAAATAGTATTTAATTCTTCACTTGCGTGAAATCTTAGAAGAAAATCTTAGCAAGCATAGAATCTATTTCTCCATTCATAAAAACAGCAAATTAGCTATTAGTCGCGTATGGTGTGAGTCGTCTGACCCTCGCATCTCGCAACTAAAGCGAAACCAGATAGTTGCGGGCCGGTGTTATTATCATTATAGAACACAATACTGCCTTTCTCTTACACACGATCGCTAAACATCTCTATTCAAAACTAGTTGTACAACAAGGATCACAATATCGGGTTCACAATCCCGCTCAAAGGTACGGAAATTGTGGAGACAATTAAATTGTTTCAGTTTGGAACTATACAACTGTGTATGTAATTCATGAATGTCAGTTATGGTTTAATGAATGATTTGCTGTAGGTAGACATTTTGTAAATAAACATGAACATTTATGTTTTATTTTTAGGCAGTTACTAATAACTTTTAAGGGTTCAGTGCGCCCGAATGAAAACACGGAACTGTTATAGGATCACTCGTGTGTCTGTCTGTCTGTCTGTCCATCTGTCTCAGCCAATTTGCTCCGAATCCAAAGGACCGATTAAGTTGGAATTTGGTACTTAAATACATACTGGTCAAAATCATAACCCTCCTTTTTGCTTCGCCGTAGTTAGGTAAATGAATGAATTTTGAATACGGGGATCACTTTTGAGAATCAAATAAGACAATAAAAAAAAGTTTTGCTAACTGTAACGTGTGACGTATCAGATAACAGGGCTTACTGTGAGGGTCTCATAATTACTTCCTATAAAATGTAAAAATAAATCGATTCGAAGTTATTTATGAGAATAGATAAAAATTACCATTCCTTATATCCGAAACTACTGAGACTATTTTTTTTTTTAAATACAGACAATCCTAACTAATATTATAAATGTGAAAGTGAGTTTGTTTGTTATTCTTTCACGCTAAAACGGCTGAACGGGTTTGGATGAAATTTGGCAAACGAGTAGACCATGACCTGGAATACGACATAAGATATGATTAGATTATTACGATAAGATTTTTATCCCGATATTCCCACGGGATCGAGACTAATGCGGGTGAAACCTACTACCGCACACATTTTCACAATGATTTTCACAATGTTAACACTAGAAATAAGGACAAACTACGAGCTCCCTTTCACCGGCTTCATAAGGTTCATAACTCATTTGTTGGGCTTGGTATAACTTTTTATAACAAGTTACCCTCTTCTCTGGTAGATTTGCCTTTTAATGCGTTTAAAATGAAAGTAAAATCCAAGCTTTGTTCAAAAGCATACTATTCTATCAACGACTACTTAAATGATAAGAATAGTTGGTCGCTGTGATTCAATCAAGACGATGTTTATGTTCTTTCTCCAGCTTACCTACTGACAAGTTATATGAGTTTATAATAATTGTTTATTTTATTTGACTTTATAAGTCAAGTTATTTAAATTTAATTTATTGTTGACATAATCTACTCGTCACAATGTTTTATTTTTATGAGTTGTTTTGCAATATGTGGTTAGCTAGTGACCTCGACAATTGATCATATTATTTATTATTATTAGTAATTAACTGTTTGTTTATTTATTTTACCTCGATGGTCCTAGTTTATCATTTATAACTTCCAGTTACAACTATATGTAAGCGGGCACGCCCTTTATGCCTGGGGGGTTTTATTTAGATATTAAGTTCTGTTTACGTAATTATTTTATTATTTCTGCCTGAGCGTAGCTGTTCTCGATGATTTTGTCTGGTATATTGGCGTGTGCTAGCTAACATATGGCTAATAATTTAAATAATGTTTTGTTGCGTAATGTAAATTATTTTGAATATATATATAATCTTTTTTTTGTTGTTCTTCTAACTGAACAGACAGCTGTGCTGCTGGGGAGTTTGTTGCGCCACTTCTTCTTCCCAGCTAATGCACTGGGAAGTGGTGAAGGGTGGGCGTTTTGGGGGACTGTCTTATGTAGTTGACGTTCGAAAAGTGCTGATTCTCAGCCTAGTTTGAATAAATGACTTTTGAATTTGAATTTGAATTTGAATTTACCACCTAGACAAAGATCGATAAAAACGAAAGAAAAAATGACAGATTGTAGAAAGATTTCTACGGTGCGATGTCAAAAATGGAGAAACGAAATGTCACTTTATATATAAAGAGCTATGTCTATTCTTCGTAGAAATAGAAAGCGTCATGCTACGCGTGCTACTACTTCTATAAAGGATAACCTACAAGAAAAAACATTTACAAAAAAGAAACAAAAACAACATGTTCAATCTCTTAATATTGTGCGTAAAAATTTACATTTGCAGTTGGAATAAATGAGAGAACATGTTTTTCAACTACAATGTTAAGTTTGTTCTTGGGATAAATTCATCTTCATCATTCACGGATCTCACACTTCGACGACACGCACTTGGTCGGTTGTTTTCCTACGATTAACTTTCCGTCTGTATGAGAAGAGGGTTTTGCCCTGCAGTGGGACAATAATAGGCTGGTATTATTATTATTCCTGTCCCTATTCCACTTTTAGGGTTCCGTAGTAAACAAAGAACTCTTATAGTTTCGCCATGTCCGTCTGTCTGTCCGCGGCTTAGCTCAGAGACGGTTAGTACTAGAAAGCTGTAATTTGGCATATGTATACATATTAATCATGCCGACAAAGTGGTAAAATAAAATCAAGAAACATAATAATTTTTTTTTAGGGTGCCTCCCCTACACGTAAAGTGGGGATGTTTATTTTTTCTCGTCTACCCCATGTTTTGGGGTATTGTTAGAAAGGTTGTTTAAAAATATTGTGAGTTTGTGAAAACCATTTTTGGATTCAGGGATTTGCGAAATATTAAGCTTTTTAACTGATTTTTTTTTGTTAGATTCAGGTGTGTCCCCCTGCCAGCTAAATGGTAGTACTTGGATTGGTGAAAAAATTCACAGCAGTAGTATATATAACGAAATTAAAAGGAAAACTATCAGAGCTAAGAAGGCTGTACAGGTTAACGAGTAATATTCAACCAACTTAATTTTTTTTTACAAGCTTGTGCTGTCCTGCTCTTGGAAAAAGGCGTAACCCATTCCATTACCCTCGATATTGTGATTCTGACATTTTATATCGAATGTAAAAGTAAACAACATAATCTTCCAGAGAGATATTAAGACGTACACACTCTTGCCAATTAGTTGCCACATGCTTTGAAAAAGGGTTGCGGGACTATTAGCGTCCTTCATCTCCTCCGGCCCCATCCGGGCCGGTCCACTGTCTGCGCCGGTTTCTGCCCGCGTCGGTTACGAGTATGTCCGCGAACGGCCAGTGGTCGCGTGGACAGCGAGGGGCGCGCATCGAAGGGTTGAGTGATTGATGTGTTCGGAGCACTTGACTTCCGAATTTATTAACGAGGATGAGTATTATAATGTTTTCGAGTATGATTTAACAAGACGTGCCGATGAGATTGGATGGGAAAGATTCTGGGAAAATATTACTTAAGTACTTACTTGCGTACCCAGATAGAAATCCTTATTTTTTTCACACAAAAATTTACGGATTAAAATTTACTGTTATCGTTTTATAAAAACATATTTGCCGAAGTAGTTTTGACACATTTTTGACGAGGTTTTATTAATATTATACCAAAAATTCCTGCCAAATATTTCACTTTATTCATCACAGTGCGTAAAAGGCCGCCGCGCGCCACAAAGCGGTCGCGCGCCTAAAAATCGCTTGTTTTCGCAAACAGCGGTGCTCTGATTGCGCGCTTGTTAACGCAATAATAACGCGGCACTTGTTCTACGCACTCTGAAGGATCGATGATGCGGTTTGATTCTGATGCTGATATATTTTTAAATTATTTTCCGAAGTAAAAAAAAATTACCGCGCTGGATGCAAGAAGCACAGAAGCGGTCGAAGTGGTGATGCTCGGAAGAGGCATATGTCCAACTTTGGACATATTTCGGCTGAAACTATGATGATGATGAATTAAATATTTAAATGACTTCAATAATAATTGACTGTCTCTTTAATGTAAATTCAAAAGCTTTTACAAACCATAGGCGATATCGGAAATTCGAGCTAGGATACAATTAATTTTAATTTACTAGTTACTGTCTTAGACACAGCGTCTTTACCACCCAGTGTGTGTGTGCGTAAGGCACAGAGGCGTAAACGCGCGAACCATGCGCGACCGTCGACGTCGCCTGGACAAACTCGCGATGTGAATGTTACAAAGCGAACAATTTGCTTTGTCCGACCATGCATAGTGTTATTGCAACGCGTCCTACAAAACTTTTATTTAGCCTTGTTGCGCCGCATACGGTTGGCCGAAAGTGATGAAAAATGTTGCACATATTGGTTACGTACGTACGTGGCGTAACAAATTTTGAAAAACATTAGTGTTTGTGCTATTTGTTAACTCAGATAAAGCCATACAATTAATAGGTAATTAAAATAGAGCACACCAGAACATTGCAGTTTGAACAATGAGAAACGTTTAACAGAATCCACTTAAACACGAAAATTACTCAAAAAATCCATCTAGCAACGTTTGCCCTGAACAAACTACCTGAGTGGAGCGATTATATTGCTCATCAAAGTAGGCTCACTGCAAACTTGGCGCGGGCGCGGGCCGCAATCATTTTAATTGGCTCGCCTCAGCGGCCCACTTCCCTCATTATCTCCGAGATTACTCTTCGCCATGAATATTTCGAGATCCTCTACACCCCCGTCCTCTCTAAGGGGGCAGAGGGGGGGTTGTCGGTTAATGCATTCCTCGACTACACTTTTAATTAGTTTGAACTTGACCCGACGGAACTTCATTACATACAAAATGAGACATCGTTGTCTTCAGAAGAAAAATTTGTGCAAGGAAATGAATTTTTGAATTTAATAACAGTTCTGTAATGTCTCCAGAGATTAATGGAGTTAGTTGGCTGCAGTCTGTAATCGCAAGATGAGTTCGCGCTACTTTCATAAATCCTATCACAATGTTGGATTCCGGTGCAGAAGTAACTGGAAATGGTAGAAGAACAAAAACTTTAGTTATAAATCATACTGATCTGGATATGATGGATAAAAACTTACATGATCTTGTTGGTAAGTTAGTTCTCAGAGAGAGTAAGGTGACAAAAAAAATTACATAAGTAAAAATCTTTTTAAAAACGAGCTTTTAATGAACTAAAAAGTACTAAATAAAACTTACGTAAACATAGAACTTTAATATTTTCTTAAAACCTTGAGGCTTATCTTCAAGTTTAGTGTAAGAAGGACATTTACGCTTCAAGCTTTTTTTACCCAGGCATCATCCCTATTGTGGACCGATTTTGAAAATATATTTTTTTGTATGAAAGGGTATGCGCCCAAGTTGGTCCCATATAACTTTTATTATCTTTGCTTGGATAGTTTTTGAGTAAGTTTCAACAATACGTATTTTTCCCACTTAGTATATTTCGATGATATGATGATAACTTCCTGTCACTGTTATTTACATAGCAGGTAGTATAGTTAATTGACTCAGACGTGACTTTGTGGAAATCTATTATAAAATACAATAGACGACGTAGATTTAGTAACCTAATCCCCATTAAACTAAGAAATCGACACGTGTTTCACCCCTCAACGAGGCATCTAATACGAGTAGATTCAGGTCATTCGTTAAATAATAATAACACTTTCAAAATGTTACATACATGTGATAAAGCTTTCAGACTAAGTATTAGAGAGTTTAGAAATTGCAACAAATAATACAGGTGCCTCGGTAGTTATTTAAGTATGCCAAGTTTCAGCTCAATCGGATGCCAGGGAGTGCCTGAAGGGCACGCCACAATTGCGGCGATAAGTCCCCTCTTTGAGGAGTGGCTTGAGAGGCGCCATGGTGTCCTCACCTTCCGCCTGACGCAGGTCCTCATCGGACACGGTTGTTTCGGGAGGTTCCTGTTCCACGTAAGGCGGGAGGAAACGCCCGGGTGTCACCACTTTGTGGATCGCCCGGAGGACACGGTGGAGCATACGGTGGAGGTCTGCCCGGCTTGGGCGGAGCACCGCCGTGTCCTCACGGAGGCGATCGGCGGCGGCGATCTCTCGCGTCCGGCCCTGGTTCAGGCCATGGTTCGGAGCGAGAGTGCATGGGAGGCCATCACCTCCTGCGAAGCAGTTATGTTCGCGAAGGAGGAGGCGGAGCGCGCGAGGGAGATGCAAGCTGCACGCCCTCGCGGCCCTAGTCGCCGCAGGAGACGCCCCGGGCGTCGGGAGTCGAGAGCCGACTTCCGGCCACCGTAGGCGCGGGCTTGCGGACGGTGAGCAATGGGCAGCTCGCCGTCCGATAAGGACCAGGCCCGTGTCGACGGCGCGTTGTGTTCCACGCGCGCCTCAAAGAGATGTCAGCACCAACCGACGGAGTCGACGCCCTGCTGGGGTTGCGGGTTTGTCCGAAAGGGATATCGCGGTCCCGGCACACAGGCAACGGAAGGAACACGGGTGGGTTTTAGTCAGTAAAAGTCTGACACACCCTCTCGCTCTGCCCAGAGCGGGAGAAGTCATTTGATGATTTCCCATCCTGAAAAAAAAAAAGGGAGTGCCTGAAAAATGGATGACAATTCGAGTAACCGGAAACACATACGAACAGAGCGAACTAATATAAAGCTTGTAAAAACAAGATAAGAAAGTTCAGGCATTTAAGAAAAAGTCATGATTGTTGACCTAATCTACCACTAACGCTGATACTTACAAAGAACCTATTTAGCACCCTTTGTACAAAAAAATTACCCCATTTTACAAAAATACCATGTTACAGTTCCGAAAAATACTTGTAAAAGAGCTGAATTCGAAATAAAAAGACGCCCACGTCGCGTCGCACAGCGCCCCACTCGCTGGTATAGTAAGCAGTGAGGCGATAAAAATGAGACGGATGATATTCATGGCTGGATCAGAAGAAGCTACGGTTTTTCATTGCAGTGCTCATAAATGAATAGTTAATGTATTGCTCGGCTCTCGCTAGGTGTAGACTTGCTATGCTTACTGAAGTTCAGGGGAGTTTAGTCTTGTGGTGAGTGATTCTAGCTGTGTCAGTTAAAGTTGGCAGCTAAGTGTATCTAGTCTTTAAGAAAATTTCTAAAATCATCAGTAATTCTTCTCCCCCACCATCCTTCAAGTCGCATATTAGTCAAATGGCCGCTTCAAACAATGAACGGAGCACAGAGCCTTGATACAACATTTTCCAAAGTCGCGTTGTTTTGCGCGGACAAATGTTTTGCATTGTTAATATGAAACATGAAATTGATAAAGCAGAAGGTCCTCGGGCTGCCAGCTTGCCTAGGTTTCTGATCAGCGGACACTAAGTCTAACATTGATTTGCTAAGAGTTTACATTGTAATCACTATTGTCATATTAATTCCATTCAATATTTTCAACACAAGCCGCTGTTTATAAAGCATTGCATGTTATGCCCAGCATTAGGCTAGTTTAGTTTTACAGCAATAAATGAATAACCCATGAATAATTATTGTAACGTGTATCAGGAAGAGACTAAAACTTAGGCAATACGTCCTCAGAACAAAATTATGTCAAGAATGGACTTTAGTATTTTCTTGTTCTGTAATATCTTATTGATGTCCCTTCAAATCGCGTCTAGCCGCACGATATTACTCCTGTCATAAATTCAATTGCGGAATTCTTGAATCCGAAATGAATTTAGGTATTCAAATATTTGAATTATATTTTAAGATCAAAGGTTAAGACAAAGGACCGGTTCGTTAATTGTTATATCTATGAAATATTCGCAGTTTTCAATTAATATTGTTATTTGTATCAAGAGAGGCTGTGGTTACATTGTATAACAAATAACGACGCTGATTGGGAAATATTGTGCCTGTAAGCATTGAAACAAATCAGTTATTTCTTGTTGTTATAGAATTCGTTGTCTTTAACGTAAAATCACAGACGAAACGTAAATAGAGTCTGCTTCTCCTATACCGATTTTATTTCATCCAACATACACAAATCAAAAGTGTATAGGGATCAAGTACATTTTTAGCTATTAAAAAATATCCAATCAATATTTACCAAATCTAGTCTTCCAGGCTGGCTTCTTACTTTAATTCCTATGTTTAAGATGGCATGCTTAAAATCAGTTCATCAAAATCACTTTGAGGAATGGCCGGCCACGTTCTTTCTAACAAGTCAAAAAGTTGTTGTGGGGTATGCACGGCATCCATACTCGGCAGAGTACTTCTTTGGAGCATATCCCATGCGTGCTTAATTGAATTGAGGTCTGGCGATTGAGCAGGCCACGGCAGAACGTTGATGCGAGCATCGGCAAGGGTGCGTGTTACGACTCTAGCCGTGGGTGGATGTGCATTGTCGTGCATTAGTCGAAACGAACCACCTAATTGGCTTCGAAAAGGGATGATCATGTCTGAAACAAAGCTCTTCGCATACATTTTTGCTCGCTTATCAGCAAGCTTGAAGAGCTGTGGAGCCTCGTAGCCAACATCATGGCGATCATGGTACGATTCCATCGAGCAGTATTTTGGATGTACCGGTCCTGTCTGCGAGTGGTGATGCGAGATTGTCCTCCATGTCGCTCGGCCACGCTGCCCGTGATACGATAGCGTGTCCAGAGGCGGTTTATGACGCTCGTGTTGTGCCAAGAGCGACAGCCGCAGTACGTTGCCTGGAACCAGCTTGCAAAATTCCGACGGGTCTCATCATCTCTTCTCGTGTCAAATGATGTCGTCGCTCTATATCGATGTGATTTTTTTTGGGGGTTTTGTAGAAACGCTATTACTTACACACTATTATAGGAGTCCTGATTGACAGTTGATTTTCTATATTTAATCAAAATTAAAAAAAAAAATCTTTATTCAAATAGTGAAATGCACTAAAAAATTATGAAAAACGATCCAAAAAAGTAAAAATAATAATCCTCAAATGCCTCACTTTTGAAGTGTGTAGATAAAATATAGCTTTCATATTATTTAAAGAAGACAGTGTTCTGTATCATTTCCAGTATACAACTAAAAGCAGTCTTGTAGATTACTCTAACGAGCCATTCTTTCGGCACTCGAATTAAACACTCAAAGGCGCAAAGGAGCTCGGGCTCCAAGAGTAACCGGGATCCGAGTCACACTACTTTGCGGTCTTAGCACGAATTAATATCCTCGTTTATTTCGTTAGCCTTCCCCTTCCGCCCCTCACTCGTACAAGATAAATAATATCATCAAACGTACCGACTGTTTATATTTTATTTTATCCACGTTTGTGTCAAAGGGTCCTCGACTTACACCAGTATAATTCGGGTCGCTTACGTTTTAAACTGGGTCGGATGATATCTCCGTACAATCTAGCTTCTTACAACCATGATACGCGAATTTATATCCTGTTGCTATAGCAACAAGGTTTGATAGAGATGCGTATGGATCCTGTGCAAGGTACAGCAGACGAATTTGGGTGCTGCGTTCCCGAAGTCGTAATTTAAACTTTGTGTATCTGTAATAGGGATGGTGTTCGATTGTTCTGTGTTTGTCAAGCACTCGAGGTAAATTTGCAAAGGTGTAGGCGAGTATGTCATTGTAGCTGGTATTTCGTTTCCCAGGAGTGAAACAAGCTGTCACACAATAGCTACAGAGGATACATGAGTCGTGTTCACTTTGACATATTCTATCTAACGTGTGCGTAATAGACGCCTCGTCAGGGGACCTGTCTATCTGTCTGCTCTCACTGTAATGCGAAAAAATATAAATTCTACACAGTTATGCTTATTACGTTTTTCTTAGTCGCCGTCTGGAGTACCACTTGACATCGTCTTAACTGGGATGTCTGTAAAATTGTAACTAGTACAGTCAGCCATTTTATTTTTCAGATAGCATGCTGATATTTTTTTTTGGGTAAGCAGAAAGTGACTACCTCGTAGTATTGAATAAATTTGGTTCAAATAAGCTTTTAAAAGATATACGTTTACCTGTATCGGATTAGAAAGAAAGAAAGAAAGAAAAATATTTTATTTGGGACACGCACAGGAAATACTAAACAGTAAGTAATAATAAAAAAATATAAAAATAAAAAATAAAAAAGGAGTATTTATAAACTAACAGAATAATAACGACCTGTGCGAGGCCAAAAAGGCTCCTATCTCAGAATAATGCGACGATATTTAAAAAAAAAAATACGGCAGCGCTGGTATTCTGATAGGGCCGACAGTGATGCCAAGGACACACCTACGGACTCAGATAAATCCCACTAGGGGATTACAAAATAAATAAAATAATAATAAATAAAAACGGAAACTACGTACAATAAATAATGAATCTACTCACGCCCAATGTTCCAACATCACTTATCCATAGTATAGTATCTATGGTGACAAGCGAAGGGACACGGGCGCACTGCAAATATGCTTTGTATTCGACTGTCAACTAAAATTGACAATTTAACCAACAAAGAAGTAAATAATGGAATTATAAAAAAAATATATAATGGTTCAAAGAATTAACGAGAGGTATTAATACAAATAAAACAATGGGTGAATAATACAAGATAAGGCAAGAAAGTGGTGCAAATGATTAATCTTTAGTAAGTATCGTTGTGCTGTGACTGACTATATTGTGTTGTGTAAATCGGAAGAAAAAGATTCAGTCACCGAGAAAAACAAAGCGATTGAAGCAAAATCATGCTGCTAAGAACATAACACTTCGCTAAGCACCAATACCAACTGCGTGCAGTCCCCGGGTGAGTTGAGAAACTGGTTTCCTTTTGTACTTGTAACAAATGTTGCTTATATTTAGTACTAAAAGTTCCAACTGTTTTTATAGCACGAAAAGGAGGTGGCAAGTCGTTCCAGCAGCAACAGGCAGCGAATTTAAAGCTTCCACGGAATGCAGCAGTGTTGTGCGTTGAAGCCAACAGAAGGAAAGAAGATGCTCTTATTTTAATTTTATTTATGTCCCGTGATCAGGTCAATTTCCTACAAAGATATTCTGTTTTTTTGTGAGCATGGTGCCAAAGAATAGGGGGTAGCCAGATGAAGTTTTCTGTGATCTGACATTCTCATCAAATTACCCTTAATTAAAAATAGATTTATGTGAGATCGGGGAGGGACATTGAAACAAAATCTCGCACAAGTATTCTGTACTCGCTGGATGAGCTTTTCACTTCTACCGAGAATGCATGCACTATACACTGTGTCAGCGTAGTTCAGTTTGGATAAAACAAGTGACTCACACAGCATGACACGACTATCCACACTTATGTAGGGCCGTACACGGTTCAAAAGCTTTAACCGGTAATAAAAGTTGCGCACAGCCTCCATGATGTGTATCTCAAAATGTAAGTGCTCTTCAAACACCACCCCAAGATTACAGGCTTCTTGCACCCTATCAATAGAACACCCGTCAATCTTCAAGTCCAGATTATACCCTAACATTTTATTAAGAAAATCTCTAGATCTCATTATAATGTACTTGGACTTAATTGGGTTCAGAACCAGAGAGTTTATCACTGACCAGGCTGAAATCCTATCTAAATCCTCATTCTTTCTTTTTTTTTTACTGCTTCAGCAGACTGCTAAGGGCGGAATGAGAGATACATCTGCAGATCGTCAGCTTATAGATGGAATTTGGTGTTGTTCAGACAGTTGATAATGTTGACGATGCGATTAGCAAACATAGTCCATCTGGACAGGAGGAACTTTATGCCATTTCTGAAAAATAACTCTTTTTAATCTGCTTTAGTACCTAATAGCCTCGGTTACAAAAAAAAAAACATTTAACCATGTAAAACCTATCGTATTTTTAACAAATTTTCAACTCTTCCATCATGTTTCCAATATATTCTTCGCATGTTTACATTTGCTGAAACCTGTTTGTGTGTGTAAGATGTACATCACTGTGTTCATATGATATTGGTATGGCTTATACATTCAATAGGCTTAGCTTGTGGCCAGATTGGATTCCTGATGAATAGGTCAGTGCGAGCGTGTTTATGACGAGGTACTAATGTCTGTGGCAGGTATGCAAGTATAGTTTGGTATAGTCGTTAAATCTGTAAGCTGCCTTATACAAATATAAGAAGTCTGAGGTTGAGATGGAAGACCCAGTTCAAATAAACCGAGAAAAGTCACGTGAAACCCTTGGTATGAAGTAATCTGAGAGTCTCCATTGTCTCCTCAATAGCATAATCACATAACATTCAAAAGTGCCTTTTAATGGCTTAGTTAGAATAAATAAAATAAAAATAAATGATTTGACTTAAGGCATTTCCGGTGAACCGTCAAGCAAAATATAGTTGGGATGGAGCATTTTTTATATTGTCAATCTTTTCCGTTTCAGAGCAAATAAATAAATTGATGACCAGCTATACAGCGACCATTGTATGATACAAAAGCAGAAATAAAACACTTGATGTAACTGAAAGGCCCACTTATAACAAAAACTTAATTAAAAGTTCGCTTCACGTATCTTTATTTTCGATGAATCAAAACTGAATTTATGGTCGGTCGTATCAATTGATCGCTCTCGCTATTTTATTTCCCGTCGTATGATTTGCACTGACAGCGATGGAAATTAAATCTTTTGATGGGATGTTGCGTTTTCATTTTAGCAGGCATGTTTTAAAGTGATGTGGAAATTGTTTATTTTTGAAAAAGGAACGTATTTTTGCGCGCCGAATATTGAGCGGGTTTAGATATTCTGTTTGGTACGGATAAAACTTTTCACTCTGGTCCATCAATCTTGTATCCAGGAATCTGTGGGTTTAAACCTAGTGAAACTATTAAATAAAAGCTTTGAATGACTCCTCTCTGTTACCTTAACATTGAACAATGTCAGTCGAAAAATGATTAGTGTCTAAGCAGAACCAATTAAATTTTGAATTTGCGGACAAAACTCAAGTTAAAGGTCAATGTGTGTAATGTGTAAAGTCTGGATGTCAGATTAAGATTTGTACAGTCACCGATAATTATAATTATTACTACGCTTGTGAGTCAGATTTTAACAAAATGATAAATTGAACAAATGTTTACTATTTATAGGAGTACTTCGTAAAAAATTACACACTTTAGTTTCCACTGGCGGTTTACTTCTCATTCGCATAGAATTGCTGTGTACAAAGCCAGCGATGTACTCAAAACTCATTCAACTCTATGTACAGTTTTAAACATTCTTTATTCAAATCAAAAGCGCGCCAAAGCATAGGCTGAATGTTGTACCATTCAGTCCCGCGTCTCATTGAGTTTTTGCCCTAAAGAGATAAGTACAGAAGGACCAATAGCCATGCGTGATAGCTACCATACACATAGGTAGAAAGAACATTTTATTTGACCCAGACTAGACACACAAAAAGAACATGAAAATACTTAGAGCCTACTTTTACCAATGATTAACATCTCTTGAATCGGTCTCTCGCAAAAATTAATTTACGTGTTACCTAGGTACCGTCCATTTTTGTTGTGCAAAACAGAAATAAACAAGATAAGATAAGATAATCATTTATTTGCCCAAACATGAGTACAATACATACAACACAAATTGTCAGCATACAAGAGATGTAGATAAGAAAAACAAAGTGTAAAGTAAAGTAGAGATAAAAAAACAGATCATCACGTTTGCTTTAAACAATGGCATGCAAATATTAATAATACAGTATAATGTCACACCGAGTCTAATAAAAAAAAAAAAAGTTAATTATGTTGTGATTATTTACAATTTCGATTTGCTAGCTTTAGAACTTCTGTACATCATATTTGATTGTCTACAACGTTAAATGCTCGCTCATTACGCTGGCTGAATGGCCGCCGCCCTCGCTTCACATTACGAGTCTAACTTCATTACGTCGCGTATTTTTGTTTGATACCTACATTGATATGCTGCTGGTGTTGACACCATTGTGAACAGTTGCAACTGGCCCTTTTATTTTATTAAATTGTGGGGTGAAATTAAACAATCTACAAAGTATCCGTTTTTATTGCTTTTTGAGCATAAATAAAGTACCTACACTAACAACATTAGGTATTGGAGTAATTATTATTTCTTCGTCGTCTAATTTGTGCCAGGTTGATGGCAACAGGCTTTTAAATAGGACTTAAACATTACTGACGAAAAGTGGAAGTTCATGCTAAGGTACACAGCCTAACCCCTCGGGGAATTACAGTCGTGTATGTTTTGTTTATTGTCCATTAAAGTCTGTACTTCCATAATTGAGACCATAGCGCCTTACTTAGCCTTAATATTTAATTTGTGTGTGGACTAAGGAGTCTTCCCGGATTTAATGAAATACAGTAAGGTAATACCACTTTTCAAATCCGGGGACAGTAAAGACACCAATAATTATAGACCCGTGTCCGTGTTGCCGGTCTTCAGCAAGGTGTTTGAAAAGGTAATGCTTAATCAAATACTCAATCATTTTAACACAAATAAAATCCTTCATGATCAACAGTATGGTTTTACCAAAGGACGTCGTACGACCGACACCGGTGTAACCTTATTAAGACACATTTTTAGCGCGTGGAAAGAGGCCCAAGACGCCATAGGAATCTTTTGTGACCTCTCCAAGGCATTTGATTGCGTCGATCACGAAACCTTACTCTTCAAACTTGAGCATTACGGACTTGGAAAACTTGCGCTCAATTTAGTAAAATCTTATTTAAATGATAGACAACAGAAAGTCCAAATAAACGGTATCAATTCACTAGGTTTAAAAGTAAAAATGGGTGTGTCACAAGGCTCGACATTGGGTCCATTCCTCTTTTTAGTTTATATCAATGATCTACTCCATTTATTAAAAAATCAACCACAAATGGTGTTATTTGCTGACAATACTTCCTTAATGTTTAAGGTAGATAGACGTGCTACAAATTTTGGCGTCGTAAATAACGCCCTACTGCAGGTCGAAAGTTGGTTCACTGCTAATAATTTAGCATTAAATGGAAAAAAAACTAAGTGCATTAAATTTTCTTTACCAAATGTCAAGAGTAGTGATTGTGAGATAGTATTGAATCAAGAGAAACTAGAATTCGTCGATAAAATTTTCCTAGGGATCACGCTCGACTCAAGGTTACAATGGGGTTCTCATTTAACATCTCTTGCAGGACGGTTAAGTTCAGCAGCATATTCTGTTAGAAAAATCCATCAATTTACTGATGTAAATACCGCGAGGCTGGTCTATTTTAGTTACTTTCATAGTATCATGTCTTACGGTATTTTACTGTGGGAACGGGCTGCAGACATCGAGTCTATTTTTATTCTGCAGAAAAGGGCGATCAGAGCCATATATTATCTCCGCAGGCGTGACTCTCTAAGGGAACTGTTTAAGGATATTAACATCATGACGGTACCTTGTCAATATATCTATGAAAACATCATGTACGTAAGAAAAAATGTACATCTTTTTAGTAAAAGAGGTGATAAACATAATTATAGTACAAGAAATAGTGACCTATTAGTTCAACCAAGTTTTAGACTGGCTAAAGTGGACTCATCTTTTATGGGATACTGTTTAAAATGTTACAAAAAAAATCCTCCCCACATACTTCAACTGAATGAGACGAAATTCAAATCTTGTATTAAACGCACATTATGCAGGCAGGCATGTTATAAGTTGCGGGATTACATCGCTGATAAAATTGCTTGGCTCAATGCTGGTCCTGCTCCACAACCACCACTATTTGATTAACATTTGAAAAAACAGTTGGAGCTGCCGAAGAGTTTAAGACTATTTTTGCATTGTATAAAATCAATTTCCTTTGTATTATATAATTTCAGAGCACAGGTGTGAGTACTATGTGCTAATGAGGTAACATTTACCGGGTAATACGCCTTTTATTGACTTGAATGTGCCCTGGCGGCTGTGAGTATGTCATGCTCACTCAAATGTGTCACTGATGATGGCGCGTATGTTGGATCATTTAGCTCCCTGCATACGCGCAAGGCACGCAAGGCGTGCTCAATCTTTGTCCACTTTTAAAATTCTGGTGAAAAAACACTTCCTCTTTCCTTAAACATCGTCATTACATATAGTTCCTTATTCTTGTTTCATATTTATTATTTTATATATATCTATGTATATATATGTATATATTTATGTGGTTAAGTTTATTCTTTATGTATTTATTGTGTATGTAAATGGTACACCACTGACTACCTGCAGTATTATCTCTCCTTCTCCCTTTAATCCATCCAAAAAAAAAAAAAAAAAAAAAAAAAAAAAAAAAAAAAAAAAAAAAAGGTTGACTGTAAAAGATCGCTTTTAGCGATAAGACTGCCCATTGTGTCACCCTATGTAAAATTTCTAAATTTATTTCTGTAATTTGTATGGTGTGCATAATTAAGAATATTCTATCCATCTATCTATCTCCCTTCAAAATGGTTGAGCTGAATGGTGCTAATCCGAGCGTCATGTTCGTGAACGGGCACCGTCAGTTGGGACTGGTCAACTCTTAGCTGCCTTGGCTGATTTAAATTTTTGAATTGTTCCTTGTTTTATCTTTTTATTACGGACGTTTCTAACGTGCACGTCTTTCTACATTGTCCTCACATGTTTAATTTCAACATGAATGATGTAACCAATATTTTGTTACAATTTATTTAAAAGAGTGTCCGTGCAGTTTCTTGCCCGTTCTTCTCCATAGGTACCTACTACGCTTTGGAATGGGCAACTAGCTTCATATTTCTGACTGACCGATTCCTTGACAATTCAAAAGTGCCTGTAAATGGTTTAATTGAAATAAATGCTTTAAGTTTGAGTTGAGTTTGTTATTATTACTTCCTGAAAATATTAATTCTTAATAAATAACTATAGACACTTGAAATACCTTTGATATATTACAACTAAATGAAAGAAAATTTAAAACTCATATTAAAAGTACACTTTGATAATCTAGAATCTAAACAACATTAAACTGTTCGCTAATTTAAGTTGTATATTTTATTTTATTTTATTATATGACATTGATTTTACTTTCTGTGATTACTTCTTCACACACTGACTTATTAATTGTAAAATTTTAGGAAAATTGTCTACTTTTATAATGTTAGTAAATATGTGAGAACCATGTATCGATCACATAAGTAATGAGTGTATATGTCGTTGCTTTTTTTTTGTGTTTTACCTGTTGTGGTATACTTATTTTTTTTAGGTGCATCGTCTTCACATATAATTATATAACTCTGTGCCTCCTGTGACAAGTGATACAAGTAAAAAATCAACACTTTACAGGAGAATAAAAACAAGATTTAAAAAATTCTAGTTTGTGAACTAGGTGGGCTAGTTTACACATAACTACCTTATTTTGTAGGTAAAAACATTCACTTTCACTGTACATTTTTATTTTTTTGTTTTTTATTATAGTTTTAAAGTAATTCATGAAAAACCTGTAAGTTGTACCTTTTTTATTTCCAATATGTGCTAAAATTACGTCATAAATGATACAAGTACAGTTAAATTATGTTTCACCTATAAGTTGTCTTTGTGTAAACCGATATACAAGAAGTAAAAAAATCTAATAACTCATTAGAATATGTTCCTAACACAACGTTGCTCAAACAAATTATAAAAATACTACCCCTAAGATTATATTGTTTTACTTATAATATGGGTATTTTCATAATTTATCTGAATTGTATCAGTTTGCTAAAATTCTAGTCTTTTAAATATGTGTTAAATGATACAATTCAAGTTATACCCCTAATGAAAATACATAATTATTGTGTAAATAAATACAAGTCTTAAAAAAATTATTAACGTTTATTAATCTTCTTCAAAACCATTAATTCACTTACAAATAAGGCACAGTTTTATCAAAATTCTTAAGAGAGGTAACTTGAGATCTTTTCAAAGGCAAATAGGTTTAAACTTAAATACTAAGAAATGGCACAGATCAATCTTACGCAGGTATCACAATAAGCCGTGTGAACCTACTCAGTACTAAACATAGTATCACAACCATTGTCTGAATCTTAAAAAATCTAGAAAAATAATAAACATAACAAAAGTTGCCAACACGTTAAAACTTACACAGCGCAGTTAACAGCTTAAAAGCTGTCAACCTATCCTTTAAGCAGTAATTCCACTCTTTGAGATGGACAGTTCGTAGTAAATAAATAAAGAAAACAAAAAAGTACGTAGGTACTTAAATCAAAACAAAACATTTAAAAAATACCTAATAAGTCTTAGGAGTTAGATGAATTTTATTAGAAATTACTCATCATCAGAATCATCATCATTATCTGGAGGTGTGTCTTTAACATCATTCTTGCAGCTCAGACTTCTGTAAAACTCATGAGCGCTCTCATGAATAAAGCACAGCAAATCTAATAGATCCTTCTTCTTTTCGGTTGAAATAGTAATCTTGGTGGGGTAGGCTTTCGGTACCGTATTTATTGTAATCATATCGTAAGCTTTACCCCGTTTAGACCAATCCACGGTCATGTACTCAACATACTTGAATTCTATTCTGTAAGAAAAACGGGATATGTTTTCTTTGGTATACAAAACAGATCGAACGTCGCACCACAGAAACTTTTCATTGGCGGTATTGGTTTTTCTAATAGTAAGAAATTGTTTAGAAAAAATGTTAAAATCATAAAACATATCACGAGTCATCTCAATAACAGTAAACTTTGCTGTTTTGTTTGAAGCTGTACGTACTAGCTGGTACCAATCTCTTGGCAAGTGAATATCCATACACGTGTACTTCTTCTTACGCTCAATCAACGCATGGTCGGTGTCAGCCTCCATGTGAGTATGACCGGGTACGAGATATTTATGTTCAATGGATTGTAATTGTGGGGATAGTTTAGCAACCAGCATCAACATTGTTGTAACAATCGAATTCTTGTTTTGACCCGGACAACTATCAGAGTACATGATCAGCTTCTTGGCGTTTGGGTTTAAATGCGGTAGTTGATTTATAACAAAATCGTATAGACATGAAGCTATGTCGTTCGCCCCTCTATTCCCTTCACACTCCGGCCACATGTAACAGAAAGCTTTGTTTGTTTTTAAATCATGTATGGTCAAATTGAATGTCCAAAGCTGTCTCTTGTAAAATGCTACATTCGTTTGCAAGTGCGGGGTGGGCAAACATTGTTGCAAATCAAATGTTATGACCATTACATCTTCGCAAGACTGAGCCAGTTGTTTGTCTTTTTTCTTTTCTTCGTAAGCAGCCTTAAATGCTTCTTGGTGCTCTTGGAGTGTCTTCGTCAAATTTGCAGCCTGTGCCTCGGATGCGTACTTAAGTTTCATATTTATGCGGTCACATTTTGAACAAGTATCTACTGATGGCTTTTTGAAGGACAAATTCATGGTATCAAACACCTTTTTGAAAATGGTTTTGCTAACTGGAGTATCACTTTCATACTTCACTTTATACAAATTATAAAGAACTTGTAAGTTGAGCTCAGAATTCAAAAACTTTTTAGTCGTTTTGTTGCGGCCGTAGTGGCTTTCTGTGCAAGGGAAACCGGAAATATGAGCTTTTACTTCCTCTAGTTTAAAATCAGGAATCGACTTACCAACTCGACGTTTACGTGATGGAAGGTAACCGCCATTGTTCCGTAGTTTTTCGCAAACCGTTTGAAGATATTTGTGACTTTCGTCGAAAGTCTTCAAAAAACATCCTTTGCATATTAGATGTTTTGTATGATCAGAACTATGGACGAAGTATCTAAAGCTGACGTTGCGTTTTTTCTTCGGAGAAGACTTTGAAGTTTTCTTTCGGCAAACTTCAATACATTTCGCCATATATCCGGTCCTACTTTCATAACTTCCCAAACTCCAATAAGTATCGAAAAGATTTTTTCTTAAATGCAATGACAGCCTCTCTTTGCACTTCTTACGACAGTTGTCTAGATCACGTAATTCACGACTGTTCTTCGTTTTTCCTGACGTTGTCGTGTATTCCAAGCCAGTGTTACGAAAAAGTGTTCTCTTTACTCTATCCTGCCTTCTTTCTTTCTCACTTTTTCTTGTTTTTTTCTTTTTTCCGTCACTATTCATACCGTTACTTTTCCAGAAAGAGCATCCAGGGGGAGCATTCTCTGCTGTGCTCACGTTAATTGGCGACGGTGTTTCAGGAACGGTTACATTATTTCTCGCTGATGTAGCCGTTCTTCTCTTTTTAAGCGGTGTTCTTTCATCATCAGTGGATGAGGAAGATTCATCAGTACCGCAAACGTAATCATCACTGCTAGATGCTCCAAAATCACCATCAGGGGATGAATCTGTAAGTCCTAAATCATATAACAGGTTTTTGGAAGCATTTACATTTGTGTTGTTCGTGTTTTTATTGTCAATAACCATTTCTGTTGAATTCTCTGAAGATATTGAATTCTGGTGTTCGTTAATAGTAGGAACTGGACTTTCTATAGACTTTTCTGGCAGCGATCCTTCAATTGGTTCTCTTACATGATCTCCGTAGCCGTCTTCATTGGTATTATAATTTTTTTCTGTTAGTTCAATTTCAGCTTCAATAGGGTTTTGAGAACTCATGTTTGCCATGTGACTAGTGGCTAAATCCATAATTTTAGCAATTCGAGATTTTGAAAACGATAACTGAAACAAAAATAAACATCTGTAAGAAGGTACGTCCCTACCCGTTTCAATTTAGCAATACGTGTATGAAAACTCTTTAGTATCATAGCACGGAAACAAAACACCTTAATCAAATTAATAAGTAGGTAAACCAAAAAAGCGGAAAATCACTTTGAGTAGAGGAATCAAAATAATAGGAACAAAATTGCACAATTAAAGATCAATATTCTAAACTGTGACTGAACGTTTACATTACAATAGGTATCTATTTTGTGTCAAGTGGTTTAATTCAATACTAAAATAAAAAATCCAATACTATCTTCGAACTTCGTGCAAAATGATACATCTATGAACTTACGCGTCGATCCATGGCGAATTCAGACGTGACTTTACCCCTTCAACGCAGCAGCGACACTAACACCCGCGCATCCCCGACCCCACGTCACTTCACTCCTGTGCCGCCTCGGGTACCCCCGCCACCCGCATCATGTTCGCACTTGTATCATTTAGCACATCGTGTTCTTCATAAAAAAATATTGATTTGGTTTGAGTTTTAGATACAATTTATTTTATATTCGATTACACATAAAAATTGATATGTGTAAAATGATTTAAGTCGAGATGTATTAGATAACACAAATTAGGCATAAATTTAGATTTGGATTTGTAGGTACATCTTGAATTGTACCCTAACCATTATTGAGAAAAATCGGTTCAATGTGATATAACTTTAGATATATCAAAATTCACGATAAATATACTGAAAAATAAAATGTGAAAATTAATATAATCGCTCTTATACCACGAAGCACGAAAAACAATGTGTGGAACAAATACTTAAAGGGGTTACAACTTGACATGTATCTTAACTCACGATTTTTTTGCCAAAAACCAGGCATTTATATCAATTTGCACCGAACTATCTCCGAAACTATAGCAGATAGAAGAACGTGAGTTAGACCAAAAAAAACGCAATTTTTTTCTGATAATATATGTGTAAAAATCACAAAAAGGGTACAACTCGACTAAGATCACTCATCACAGGAGGCACAGAACTAATGTACCTACATATACAAAATATTGTAAGACATTTTAAAAGAGATCAATTCAATTATTTGTAAATTTTGACGTTCGAAAGTGCCTTACAAGGCACAAGGCCTATTTGAACTAAATGATTTGACTTTGACTTTGACTTTGACCTACCTATATAGGCGATAACAAATAGGGCTCCCTTCTTTTCGCATAATGTTTTTTTCCTAATATAGTTTGGCAATTATTAAACCAAAAAAAAAATGCCAAAATAGTTCATGGCATGTATTTCGTATAATGGTATAATAATTCTTTGCCATAATTGTTTTTGGTATATAATTTATGTTGACATAATTATCTTATGAGCTAATTTGTTTTGGCATAAGTAATTTGGAGTTGCATAAATTTTAAAGGAAAAATATTTATTCGTCTATTAATCATGAACCATAAATATATAAACATTGTTTATTATAATTTGGGAATTACTTTATTGGATTAGATTAAGGTGCGGTGGGGGTGGCCCTCGGGCCACGAAAATGTTTGATTTGTATGAGTTTTATAAGGGTTTATTATTTTTATTCCAAAGAACATTATGTGTAAATATCATTATGCGTAAATAAATTTATGCTCTAGAATGTTAAGCTTGAACATTAATATAAGTTGTGAAATTATGCTTAAAATATTATGCGTAAGCTTTTGTGTGTTAATAATTTTATGCTTAAATATAATTAGGATAAACAATTGTATAATATGTTATATTATGTCTTATAATTTTATGCAAATGGATAGGGAACCTTACAAATAACCACAACTATAGGTTGGTAGAGCGTTCATTTCAAACTAGTCTGTGACATTATTGACTGGAACATGAAGATATAACATTAGTACATAGTTCTAGTGTCAGTTGGTAATTCTAGTCTTGCCAGCCAACACTCTGGATCACTCGAAGGTGTTCTGTATTGACACACTATTAACAATATGATTGCTCCCGGCCTTGCGTCTGCTGTGGAGCTGGCTTACATGTTACATACGTTTAGTGAAGATATTGTACATAGCCGAGAATGTCTAGCTAGTGACAACGTTGGGCGTGTTGGCTCTAGCTTAGGACGGGCAGTGTTGATTACACCTGGAAATCTATTGAATTACCCATCTTCTTGTGTTGTATCTATGTGTGTGTCAATAAACAACAACAATGAATATTTGACTGTTCCTCAGTACGTCATAATGTACCTAAGTATAGCTTGAACTCCTGTTACACCCACTCAGGGCTTGAATTTACAAAAAAAGGATTATTTGTGAACTCAACCAACAACACTACTTACTTACAAAAGCGAGATTCTTCATATTCCTATTATTAAATCAAACCGCTATGGTTACCATAAGCACATTTTGGCTGTTCCAAAATTACTGTCTAAACACGAGCAGACGTATCTTCTGCATGCTGTTGTCTTTCGCTTGCTTAAACCGACCATCTTTAGACCCGCTCAGGGGTTGGATTACGAAAAATCCTTTCTTAGCTCACTCTTACACCATATAAGGAATATAAACCTAATTTTAAACATATTATAATTTTTATTTATCGTATTACTAAATAGCTACGCCCCGCGGTTTCACCCGCATAAGTCTCGATCCCGTAGGAATATCGGGATAAAAGGTATCCTATGTCCTTTTTAACCGACTTCCCAAAAAGGAGGAGGTTGTTACCTCATAACTCCGTGATTTATGAACCGATTTAGAAAATTATTTTTTTATTTGAAAGGATATACTTCCCGATTGGTCCCATTTTTATTAAAATTCAATTCTGATGATGGAACTCATGAGGAATTGAGGGAACTCCTCAAATATTATAGGCATACACATAGCGATTTTGGTATTTTCAGCAACGAGTTAAGCATTGCTTTCAGAAAGTATGATTTGGTACTGAGTCGGAACTACTCAATGATAAGTATTTTACGGGTGGCGACAAGATATCTCGATTAAAATAGTTAAGCGACTATGAAGCACATTCTGATGAAAATGGTACCATTGAACTGATCTGAAGATGAAGCCGGAAGGAAGGCACCGGAACTCCGTCATAAAACAATGTATCCTAGCCGTGTTTGGGCTTATTGGAATTGCCATGAGGTGCACTCTGCCTATAAAAGATTAATGGTAGTATCCTGGCATCAAATTGCGCTACTTGAGTCGTCTGCTATGTGTGGCCTTGATTGTCAGAAGAGAGATTTCGTAGCCTCGTTATCTCCGTCAATGATCCTGTCGTCGTGTGGTCGCTTTAATAATTTGTTCGTATAAAACTATGCCTTCCAAACTTCTGAGACAACTAAGCACGACGTATATTTGCCCTTTTGCATTTTTTTTTTACAAAGTTAGATCACAGATCTTTCGAGGATGGTACCCTATAATTTATGGACTGTGACCGCCCAGCTTAATATTAGAGGCAGCATGCGACGCTCCACATCTCCGTAACCCCTTGCCGCCTGGAACGTAGTGCTTGTTGGTGGTATGGGTATCACTTTGAAAACTATAAATTAGCATATCTTTTTATTGAATGACACGATTGCAATGAAACAAAAACTAAATATTACATCGTGATTATATTCTATTTACAATTTTAATAGGACCGTAATTAAATTTCAAAAATGTTATATCTGCTAAATTGTATGTAGAAAAATGCATTCATTAGTACCATTTTGGGACTACAATAGATGTCATTGAGATGCACAAAAAAAATATTTACGCCCTTTCTACACTTTCAAGCCAGTTTTGAAAAATGTATGATTAAATCTGTATTATTACCTAGATAAGTTTATACCACTTTTTCTAAACCAAATGAATAAGATCTTTCATACAAAATGTATCCCCCTGTTCACCCACAAAGGGGTTATTTTAAATCAATCATTCCACTTTGCCCCACCAAGTCGCCCCACTGGTCCAAAGTGGAATGCCTAAAATTTTCAGTGGAATCTGCCCCACTAGTTCGATTTGGTGGGACAGATTCCACTAGTCTAAAATCTTGATGGATTACTTGCCCCACTATTTATAACCTCACTAGGTGTAATTTTTGAAAAATATTTTGATTTGTTTCCATTATTCGAATGGTATACTTACTAATTTGTTGTGGTAGGTACCACAACTAAAAAGTGACAAATAAAAGCTTTTTTCCAAAAAAAAAAAAAACAACTGACTTACGAAAATATTTTATACTATTATATATATATATGAAAACGACTTCAACCATCTTAGTGTATAATACTGTATGGTTCTGTATTTTCGTTTTTGCCAACGACTTCCGAAATTAAAGTTATTTTTCACTTTTAAGTGTATTTTTGTGGAATTCGGTAGGTAGTTATTGTTTTGTAAAAAAGTTATTTTTGTGTTTTTTTTAGAAGTCGGTTGTTTTTTTTTTTGTAAAAAAGTTTTCTAGGTCATGGTCTACCCATGTGCTCATCCAGATCTGTTGAGCCGTTCAATTCAATTCAAATCATTTATTCGCATATAATGTAGGTATTGTACAATAAAGGTATGTTGAACCGGGTACATTCTGCCTGAGTTTTGGCATGCAAAATTTAACAAACAATGTCATCATCAATAAGCTCATGAACAAAATTATGAAATAGATAATAAATTAATAAATCATTTAACAAGTCCAGATCATGCATAAAAAATGTTACAAATAATGTCAATAATATTAAACAGTTGAGACACATGGGATCATTCAAAAAGTGACTTATGGAATAATAACATTTCTGTATCAAAAAAGCCTTGAGTTTATTTTTAAATTATTGAAGGGTGTTTATTAAATATCTACTTTTTATGCTGTCCGGTAAACAAGGAACCCTTATAGTTTCGCCATGTCCGTCTGTCTGTCTGTCTGTCCGTGTGTCTGTCCGCGGCTTAGCTCAGAGACGGTTAGTACTAGAAAGCTGTAATTTGACATATATAGGTAAAATTAAATCAAGAAAGTCTTTTTTTAGGGTACCTCTCGTTCACGGAAAGTGGGGATGTTTTTTTTTTCCTCATCCACCCCATGTTGTGGGGTATCGTTAGAAAGATCTTTCAAAAATATTGTGAGTGTTGAAACCATTTTTGGATTCAGGGATCCGTTTGCGAAATATTAAGCTTTTAACTGAATTTCTTTGTTAGAGTCAAGTACGTAAGAGTACTTGGACTTGTGAAAAAATTCACAGCAGTAGTATATACAACGAAATTAAAAGGAAAACTATGAGAGCTAAGTAGGGTGTACAGTTTAACGAGAAATAATCAACCAACTTAAATTTGCAGTTTGTAAAACATGATTTCCCATACATTTCGTATGGGAGAACACGTTTTTCAACTACAATGTTAAGTTTGTTCTTGGGATAAATTCATCCCAACTACGGAACCCTTCATTGTGCGTGGTCCGACACGCACTTGGCCGGTTTTTTCTAAGTAGTGCTGTTTTATAGCCATCGACAATTAAGAGGTTTTTGTATTGACTTCTCACGGGACCTTTCTTGGTGTCCGAGACCATAACAAACAAATTTTTATTTATTTTTACTAATATTACCATTTCCAATATATATATATATATATATATAATATACAACGACGGAAAAGTAAGAATTTTCACAGACTTGAACACAGATTCACAACTATCTCTAGGTCCAAGACCACACATAGCTCTAACACAACGTTTTCGTGCTTTAAATATGTTATCTCTTAGACTGCAGTTACCCCAAAATAGCCGTTATAGCGTGAAAGCGTAACAAACGTACAAGCTCACTTCCATATTTATAATACTAGCTTTTGCCCGCGGCTTCGCCCGTGTGGATGTCGGAAAATATCCCACAGGAACATGCTACCGGGATTCAGAGTATCCTATGTCCTAACCCAGGTCTACTTTTCATCTAAATTAGTTCAGCCGTTACGGCATGAAAAGGTAACAGGCAGATAATAAATCCCTTTTAGGGTTCCGTACTTCAAAACGAAAAATTTCAACCCTTAAAGGATGACTTCGTTGTCTGTCGAAACTCTTTTCCACAGGAAACCGAGGCATCAAGTTGAATCTATCTATCAAAACCTTAGGTGTACCGAGTCTTAGAACTGTTACGAAAATAAAACTTCCAAGTCAACGAAATAAATATGTACGGTTATTTATGCCGCGTACAATGACATTCGCAAATAAACCAGTCTATTTGGTACTTCCCGTTGGCCCAGTATCATGAAGTTTAGCTTGAAGCAAGGTCAAGTAAAGAGGACAATCCAAAATATGGTAATTTATATATATGAACTGCAAAGTTAAGTTTGTTCTTCAATCTGAGATCAGAAATTCATAGGCCGTGTCTTGAAGTAACATTTAGTCAGTATTTTATTAGGTACTCCATTAAAAGTATTTTATTTTCAATTGAAAAGTTAAGTTTGTTCTTCAATCCAGATTTGGAAATTCGGGCAGCTGACCGAGCAAGTACAGCTTTAAGACGGAACCCCCAGGACACTAGTCCTACTCACACGTGTCCGGTTAAAAAAACAGGTTTTTATGATTCTATTCTTGCCTTACTTAAAAAACTAAATAATCATTTTACTATCATTATCACCATTAATTTGTAATACCAAAGTCAAAGTCAAAGTCAAACAATTAATTTCAATTAGGCACATATAAGGCACTTATGAACGTCAATTTTACAAAAAATAGAATTGATTCTACTCTCCCCTTCCAAAAGGTAGTTTTCGTATGGAGAAGAATGGGCAAGAAACTCCACCGTTACTCTTTTAAAATGTTTTTACAATATTTTGTATACATTAATTATATAATTATATGTGAAGACGATGCATCTAGAATAAGATTACTATACCACGATAGGTAAAAAAGAATGAAAAATAAAGCAATTACAGATTAATTAATTCAGTGATAGATACATGGTGCTCACATATTTACAAACATTGTAAAATTATACGATATTCTTTTATTCATTTATTTCTAGTATTAAAATTATGTCTATCACTTATTTTATTAAAAATACCTACTCTAGTGCCGCCATTCAACACAAAATACCTACATGTTAGAACTTTTAACTTTTGACGGAGTGGGCATTTGATGAAATAAAAACTAAATGTTAATTTAAGATATACGGACTATATTTCCAATACTTTGGCACTTGAAAAATTGAATTGAATTTTCAAAATGAAAATGAAAATTCTTTTTTACCGAGGATGATTTTTCAAAAACGCTGAAATGTGTAATTCTTTATATCTTACCAAAAGCATAAATTTGAATTTTCATATATCTAACTTAAGAAATGCTAGATTTCCCATACAAACTTTCATCCCGTATATCACCCCACCCTAAGATTATTTTTGAGACAAAAAGAACCCTATGTCCTTCTTCAGGATACCATCTATCTCCTTGCCAAATTTTATCGAAATCCGTTCAGTGGTCTAGCCGTGAAATGAAAAGGCTACAGACTGACAGACAGACAGAGTTACTTTCGAATTTATAATATTTATATATATATATATATAACATATATGTAGTGTATAGTATGGATAGTTGGGATTAAAATTAGGATGAAAGAAGGTTTTTTTTTTAATACGAGTAAAATGTTACGATAACCATTTACGTTTTGCCAGTTTTAAAATACTCCTGTAAACTACAGTTAAGCTAAGCTAGCTAGCAGTTTTTGGTATACTATGCTGTAAAGGCAAAAGGCCTGCTTCATATTGATTTTCACTTTCTCTGTGCTACCTCATAGAACAGATTTCTAATACAAATAGTACCTACATTACAGTACTGTCGCGGACTACAGCGTGAAAATATGGGCTGAGGCATAGTCGACGCACACACGTGAATCCATCTAAGCCTGGTTGCGGCCAAGGCTTCTATAGTACTTTTCTCAAATAATGCGCGGCAATTCAAACTAAGTAAATTAATTATAAATTTCAGAATCAACGACGAAAAACGATAATTTTTCACACGCCAATATGTTCATTTGTTTCTTCTTTACTTTAAGTAAGTAAGTAAGTAAAATTTATTTGTTTAAACATGGTGTACATGATACATTACATGCAGGATAATAATGGGATACAAAAAAGTTCTAACATGTTTAGCCGCATATCGTGGCGTACAAATTGGTAGGAAGAGATGGTGCATAAACCGTGATAATATTCATCAAAATTACATTTCATCGTTATTCATTCAAGATTAGCTAAGTATATAATTCAATAAGCATATTTTTTAATGTCAAAGTAGTCATTAAATAAATTGGTCAATAAAAACATAAACAACTCTATTGGCAACCCAAATAGAAATTTAAATAAAATACCTCTATGCTACCTCCTTGGTTGCCATTTATCGATGTAAAAAGTTCGTTCCATTTTTAAATAACACGACCGATATGAGTTTTCATAGTAATTTATTTGGCCGCTAAACAAGCCATATATGGATTTTCATACTAACATTGCCGGCTGTGCGCTCGCATGTATTTAGCATTTTCGATATACCTATCTCGAAGAAGGTTGTCAAAATAATGCTCGAATTTCGAAGCATGTTTGAGAAAAAAATATTAAAATAGCTAGATCTTGAAAACAGTCTTCATTAAAACAATTCAATTTATCTAATCGCTATCTTTCTACAACATCGACTTGGGAGACGTAATTGTGCGTAAACCTTTCTGGTCCTTAGCCACCTTTCTAGTCCTATTACCACCTCTTTGCTTTCGCATATAATTTACGCGGCGCCGCGCGCTGTCAAAACTTGTGATGTTATCTGAACATCGCGACTGTTTTAATTAAGGTTTGTAATCATAGAGAATTAATGTGATGGCACGCCTTTATCTGTGGTTCTACCTGAGTGGTTGCGATTATTTGAGATTTATTTAGTCTGTCTGTCTTTGCTAAATCATTTCTATTTTGAAAGTTCAGGGCTAACAGGGCAGATGGTTTTGTCAAGATTAACAGTTTCAGCCTTATTTAAAAAGCTCGCTAATCACTAAATAGCTACTGTTTAGCTAACTGATGAGTTAGCTCTTAATCAATGATTAACTTTTTTAATTTATAAACGTTTTTGAAAGATGGAAGGAGGGAAGCCTTTCCGAGGGGAGAGAGTGCAGGCTAGTAAAAAAATCGTTTTTATATATTTTTTTATAAGTATGTACTACTTTGGTGGTTGGTATATTACACACCATTGTCATATAAAAATAAATGAGAGCTTTTATTACAAAGCTAAAAGAAAATAAATAACAATTTCCTCGTCTTTTCACTGGATTATGACTCGACCTAATGACATTATTTGTAATCGCTATGTCATTACCATTACCGTGTACCGTAATCCCAATACCATTTACATTTTGACAGATGATTTGGTTTATCAGGTTGAGGAAATAAAATAGAAGTTGGCTTAGATTGCATAACAGCTTAATACTTCACACAGACAAGTCCAAAATTGGGAATTGTCGCACAAACATTTGTTCCAACGCAGCTAAGCCTAACCGACTGGCTCTGCGTGCTGTTGGCAGCCGCAGTAATCTCCAGCTCCATCACCTCCTTGTATCGATTAGCTGGTAGCTGTACCGGGCTGACTAGTGTAATTCTCATAACAGTACACATTTCTCTTGTCTCCTTGCCAACAGCCATTACGAGCTAACGATATGAGCATGCCGCTCGTTTGTCAACGCTTTGTTACTGACTGTACTTTGCCGAACGTGCTCCAAACGAAATGAATCTTATAAATAAGATATTAAAGTTCGGATTTGAGAAGGACCTACGTATAAAATGCTATACTAAATTAACAGGAACGGAATTCGAGGTGGCGTAAAAAAAATCTTTTGAATTTTAATAGAAGACGATCATAATTACCCGACTACGGCAAAAAGAAGCAAAAAGGAGGGTTATGATTTTGACCGGTATGTATGTATGTACGTTTATCTGTTACTTCATAACTTCTAAATTGCTGAATTTGACATTATGAGGTATCGTTGGAAGCGTCTATCGCTTCGTTCTTCGAAGCGATAGAAGCTTCTTGCTTCGCGATCGTTCGCTGTTTATAGGCTATGAGACGTCATATTATATATGGCGCTCTCTAGAGGACATAAAGTAATGAACTTAAAAAAAAAAGACGTGTTGGGTATCAAATGAACGAGCACACAAATATAAATATATATATGTCGGAGGATGGTATGAGTCTCTCTCGTTATCAGGCATATTTTAACTACTGTGGGCGTACTATGGGTAGTGTTGGTTATTGCGCAATAGAAAAACCGTTGCAGTTCAGATCAAATTATAATTTACAATAACATTACTCACACTAGCATTTCACACACTGTAGGTACACGACACAACTATTCGAAACGCGGGACAGTTTCTAAACGTCTTCACTGGTTGACCGCCACCCATCAAATCTGCCTCTGCTCTCTGCTCTGCTGAGCCCCGGGCTGGCGGCCGATCAGAGCGTCACGTTATAGACTCTGTCGAGCGCCGCCGCTTGGCGGCGCTGGCGTCCCGATTAGTCAACTCAGCAACGAATTTGCGACACGGCCATCCTGCTTGCACACGTCCTCGTGTGTTAACCTGTAACCAAAGCTCAACCACAGTGCCTGTTCGTCTCGGCCAATTCTGACCATTTACGGGTTCAAACTTTTGAGATTAGGAAAATTGAATCCTCAAAACTTTATAGTTTTAACAAAACAATACTTCTACTATTCATAGAACTAAACAAACTTTGATTAATCATAGCAGAAATCATAAACCAGAGCCATGTACCATCGTTTTCCACACAATCATCTTTTTCACTAAGAGCCTTAGACTCTTGAAAACCCACACACGAGTAAACCACTCTAACGCCACGGCTCGCCAGCCGACCAGCAATCGCATTGCTCTCACACATCCAGCGCATGGATCAAAACTATGGTCTCTCTAGACCCCGACCTCCGCCAGTCTCTACTGGTTCGGTCGCACAGCAATCGCATTGCTCTCACACAATACGGCCGATAGAGAACCCTACTCGCGTGTTTCCCATAGTTTAGGCTTGCTCATCACCACTATGATCACCATCTACTTCGGCTGGTACATGACCTACTGGCATCTTTCTTAACCTATCGTAAGCGTATTGTAAGTACGGTTGGAATTTAAAGCTTTCAACGTATAGCGGTCACCATCCAAAACTTCCGCTACCTTAAACAGACCTCTGAACTTCTGATCTAACTCAATCAGATTTCGTTTTTTTTTTTTGTTTTCTAATAACACGAAAGCGTTAACTGAAAATTTTGTTTTAGCTATCAAATCGAGCCTTGTCATATTCCTCACTACTTTTAATATTCTCCGTCGCAATCTCGCGGACTTCATCTATGTCGACTTCGTCATTAGTGTCCTATCATAATATTACTTTGCAAATAACTGTCGGGAAGCACATCACAAATTCAAAACAAACAAAACCTCATGTTGGTGTTCGCTCATCGTTACGCTACATAAGATTTGTTCTGTGCTGAATACACGTGTCTGACCAATACCAGTCAACGCAACAACGTCATTAACTCATTTGCCACTTAATTTAGCTGCACAAGTCTCCATTACTAATGAGCATTCAGCAGCAGAATCGTAAACAAAACAATACAGCTCACCTTTTTGTTCTAACGTCCAGGGTAGTTGGACGACGCCAACAAACACTCGTTGGTCACTGCTTGCAGCACGTGCTCCACCATCCGATTGGCTGCCACAGCATGTTCGTGCAACGAGCCGTGATGTGTCCTGGTTTCCCACACTTGAAGCACACGAAGGGCTTCGCTGACTGCTGTGGGGCTGCTTGGCTGGATAATCAAGACGTCGTAGATCTTCCTCTGCTCCATTTGGAACTGCTGACGATCCTGGCACTGCCTCTCGTCCAGTCTCCACAGCATAAAAGAAAAAGAAAAGAAAGAAAAGTGTTTATTCTGCACAAACTAAACGCAAATTACAAAAAAAAAATACAAATTGCAATACCCCTTTACAAATTTGCCAAAAGCCTCGTATTAATTATTCAACACAGAAAAGTTTGACAAATTTTGTCTATAGCTTGCCCTTCAGGTTCAGGTACAATTTTCGATAATTGCGTAATGTGTTGCGACATAACAAATGAAAACAAACGATCAAACCTACAAAATGCCGATTGCAAAGTGGATTGGTTTGTGGAGTTTGTTGCCCGTTCTTCTCCATAGGAACCTACTACGCTTTGGAATGGGCAATTAGCTTCATATTTCTGTCTGAACGACCCCTTGACAATTCAAAAGTACCTGTAATTGGTTTATTTGAAATAAACGCTTTGAGTTTGAGTTTGGAAAAATAACAAATAACATAGCTTTGAGACGCTCTCACTCTCGTTCCAGCTTCTTCTTCTCGCATAGACTCAAAGAAGTAGGACTCCGGTGAAGACTGCGACTTCTACTTCGAAGACGCCTTGCATTGCCGCCGCTACGCAGTCTCCATCTGGCTTCAGCTGTGTGGCGCAATTTCCTCAATTGGCATTGATAGGCGCCGCGAGCTAGTCCCTTGATCGCGTGGCATGGTTCGAAATTCATGAAACAGAAATTAAAAAAATGGATTAGAATTGTCAAACTAAACAAAACTACACAAAAAAACGTTATGAAACGTTATGTTATGTTTTGCAGGGTATTTCGCAAATATCTCAGAAACGCTGCGTCCGAGCTCAAAAACAACCAAATTTTATTACCCTTTTATAAACCTTTTAGAAAGGGCTAAGAATACTAAATTCACAAAAAGAAAACATGTTTTTCTGTCCTACCCTCGAATTATTTTGTTCAAAAACACGGCACGCCAACAACGGTCACTTTTAGTGATTTCATTTTGCGCCTCAACCAACACGAATCCCAATTCTGATGTCGGCGGATGGTATGAGTCTCTCTCGTTATCAGGCATATTTTAACTACTGTGGGCGTACTATGGGTAGTGTTGGTTATTGCGCAATAGAAAAACCGTTGCAGTTCAGATCAAATTATAATTTACAATAACATTACTCACACTAGCATTTCACACACTGTAGGTACACGACACAACTATTCGAAACGCGGGACAGTTTCTAAACGTCTTCACTGGTTGACCGCCACCCATCAAATCTGCCTCTGCTCTCTGCTCTGCTGAGCCCCGGGCTGGCGGCCGATCAGAGCGTCACGTTATAGACTCTGTCGAGCGCCGCCGCTTGGCGGCGCTGGCGTCCCGATTAGTCAACTCAGCAACGAATTTGCGACATATATTATACCATCAAAATAATTTAAACAAAAATAAAAGTTATAAAAACTAAAACCCAACTACGACAAAAAAGTCAACTAAAAAGGTATAAAAAAGACATCACAGACTAATATAAAATCCGAAGTCACACGTGTTAGGGCATAAATCGAATAGATTACGCGTGACTCTTAACTTACATACATAAGTTACGTATAACTTTTTTTTTGTTTAATGTATGAATATTGAAATATGTAACAATAAATAAAGATTAGCCAAAAACGTTGTTGTAGATAGAAATCACCCCTTCTTTTGATGTAGATACCTAGCAAAGCAAGCTAAGCTAAATTTTCCAAATCCTCGTATATCTTAAACTTCAATAGTTGTCCTTTCATCTTCTAAATATAACGTGTGTCCTTATGTACGACTTCGGTCCTAATCCCCGCATCGATGAAAAGACTTGGCTTTTACAAGCTCCCCGTAAAGATAAGCTGAAATCTTATCTGTAGGGTTGCGAGGGCAGGTAGGGATCGCTCTTCGACCCTTTGGGAGCTTTTATGTTATCCTTATTTTCCTTAGAGTATATATAAGTCAAGCTTCCGAATGAAGTGAAGGTATGACCTGCGATCACTTCAGTGTATGAATAAATTTAAAAATCTCCTTCAATTGCTTGAATTTGTGGTTTTTAGGGCCAAAGTTAAGTCCGTTTTTATTACTCTCATTTGTTAACTATTAAAAAACAATTATCCAGATTTTTATGGTACAAAATCCTTGTTATATTCATACTCTAACGTAACCAACTCTTTCTGTGGGGCAATCAAACACCCCTTGTTGGTTCAATAAAGCCAGCTCTCGCACGGATCGTAATGTCGGAATCTTCGCCGGCGGACGGCAATGCCCAAGAGATTCATACGTTTGGCAGCCGTCACGGCACGAATGTGCTGTTCTATTGATTTCTACCTTTCATGTTTGCGTTGGATTTTGTACGTCAGTTTTTGATCACATGTCTGTTTCTAAAATATTGCCAATGGCGGCTTTGTAACGAAGATTAAGACGCTATTCAATATAGTAGTATTTTTAGGAGGCTGTTGGGACTGCCACGATGGTGCAGCGCGTCTAATATGGGCAAGTGGCAACAGTATTCTAAGAACTATGGCGGAGAGTATCGACTCTCCGATTATTAAAAGTTTTTTGTGAAGGACAATCGCAAAACATTAATTTGGGGATGTCCTTTTCACAATAATATTTATTCTGTCTTCTTCTCTATTGTATTGTAACTACTAACACTAGTAATAAGGTATATTATTGTTAACTAACACGCTGGATCATTTGTTGTCAGAGAATAATGAATATAATAATTAATTACTTCACCTCTAGTACCTTATAACAAATATACTCCAGAAATGGTTCATACAAAAAAAAAACACACAAGCTATACTTTGATCGAGTCATTCTCACAGACAGAACAACACATTACAATAGACCAGACATAACTTTCATAGATAAAATTAATAAAACCGCGCAAATTATTGACATAGCAGTTCCAAACAGTCCCCGGCAATGATGTAGAAACCTCTAGCGATCTCACGGCTATATTAATAAATACCTGCAACACTATTCAGGCACCTGTCAAGGCTTCTGACCTTCGAGACATTTATCGTCTTCCTGGGAAAAAAGAGATGAATAGACCTATCATTGCTGAATTTGTCACTGTTCCACTCAAAGATAAAATACTTCAAGCTTCCCGCGACTTCAATAAGGATCGTGTCAAGACTGACAAGCTGAACTCTGCACACATTGGAATTAGCGGCGATATAAAACCGATATATGTTGCCGAACATTTACCAAATAATTTGAGAAAACTCTTCTATGAAACACGCAAATTTGCGAGTACAAACGGGTATAAATTTTGCTGGTTTCAAAATGGCAAGATTTTCCTTCGTAAAAAAGAAGGAGACAAATCTAAAATCATTCAATCGATGTCATGTCTTTCTAAAATACCTAATTAGATGTAACCTACTTTGTATTATGTTATATATGATCAGCAAGTCTTTTTCTGTATGTTATAATATTGTTACGTGCATGTTTTTAAATTTTCTTTATTTAGAGGGACATCATTTTTATTATTTTTACTCTTATTGTACACAAATAACAAAAAAACACCACACTTATAGCCAATTCACAGCCAACACTACAAAACCTACACAGCCTATATACTATCAAAGATTCACGCAAGCTAACACCTATGAATAAAGTTTTATTGCTAAATATCCTATGTCATCTTATACTAATCTGGACCAATATTTATATACCTACAGTCATACCGTTTACATGCTTCGGAAACATGATTTTTATATTACCTTCCACGTCAGGCAAAGCAACTTACCCAGGAACTACTATTGCGCACTCCTTCATAACTCTACTCAATGCTCAACATAAACCATATATCGGAAGAACTTGACACTTTCGGTAATAACCAGGCTCACAATAACAGTAAGCCCCAACAAGCTGTTGGTATGCTGGGTAAACGAGGTAACTCACTAAAAATACTACACCTTAACATCCGAAGCGTTAATCATAACTTTGAGAGCTTTGGGGTGTTCTTATTTAAACTAAACCTACAATGCGACATTATAGTTCTTTCCGAATGTTGGCTCAAGAAGGATCCAATTATTCCTTCACTTGAAGGTTACTTGTGCTACTATTCCAAGAGACTACAACATCAAAACGATGGTGTGATCTTTTTCATAAAAAAAGAACTTCAACATGAGGTCTCTGAGCCTATTATACCTGGTTCTAACACATTAATATGTAATTTTAAATATTTTAATCTGTCTGTTATAGGATTATATCGTTCACCATCAAATCACAATATTGACGAATTCCTTAGTGGTCTCGACAATGTCCTTACCTCTGTTACAAACTTTAAGAACTTAGTGATCATGGGGGACCTGAATATTAACATCACACCAATGGATGCTACCTCACAGAGTAATTAATATCTTAATCTGCTTGCCTCACATGGACTTCTTCCAACACATCAATTCCCCACACGCGGAAGGAGCTGTATCGACCATGTCATGGTTAGATCTGATTTGAAATCATCCACACTTATCTTTGACACCGCAATTACAGATCACTGCCCAGTTTTATTATGTCTTGGAAGCTCGGCGGCATTTTCCGCCTCCAAAGTGAAGCGCACGATAGTAAATTACTCGGCTGTTATTGCAGAAATAAACGAGACTGATTTTAGCGCTGTTACTGGGTTACTGGAGGCGGATGAGGCCGCTGGACTCCTGGTCTCTACTTTAAAGACGATTGTTGATAAACATACAAAAGTTATTATTAGCTCGTCAAAACACACGATCCTAAAGCCATGGATCACTCCAGGCCTCTTACGATGCATCAGAAACAGGGATGAAATGAATCTTGAAGTTAATAAAGAACCAAATAATTATATCCTAAAAATAACCTTCACTAGATACCGCAACTTCTGCAACAAATTACTAAAGAACCTGAAAATAGCATATGAAAAATCTGAATTTGAAAGTGCCAAAAACAACCCCAAAGCTACCTGGAACATTATCAAACAACTAACAAATACAAAACGCCCATTGTCCACACCCACTGAACTACTTAGCGTATCTCCTGACAATATCACGGCCGTAAATTGTGTCAATGATTTCTTTTCAAATATTGGCAAATGTCTGGCAGAAAAACTGATAGTAAGAGCGCCATATACTGCGGTACAGACAGAAACTACACAGTCACCACAGTCATTTGCTCTATGGCCTACTGATGAAGCCGAGGTTCAAAGCATAATTCTTAGTCTGCGTACAGACTGCGCGGTTGGCTGGGATGGCATATCTTCAAAAATACTCAAATCCTGCTGCCCAGTGTTAGTTCCAGTTATCACTCATGTTTGTAATTGCTCAGTTTCGTCAGGTCGTTTTCCTAAGGTGTTTAAAAAAGCACTGGTGCATCCAATTTATAAGGCTGGGGACAGACGCGATGTCAATAATTACAGGCCCATCTCCGTACTGCCTTCCATCTCTAAAATTTTAGAAAAAATATTGAATAATCGCCTTACTAAATATCTTGAATCCCACAAGATTCTTGCTCCGAATCAGTATGGTTTTAGGGCTGGAAGG
Organism: Agrochola lota; assembly: GCA_947364205.1. Classification (NCBI taxonomy): domain Eukaryota; kingdom Metazoa; phylum Arthropoda; class Insecta; order Lepidoptera; family Noctuidae; genus Agrochola; species Agrochola lota. Next base: position 19,815,647 of record OX376237.1, on the reverse strand, counting down.
TCAGCCGATGATGCGGTTGGATGCTTTGTGGATGATACTGTCGGCCTCCTTGACTCGGGAAAAAAATGTCTGGGTATTTTCCTAGACCTCTCCAAGGCCTTCGACACCGTGTCTGTTCCTCACCTATTGCGGAAGTTGGAGGGTCTGGGAATTCGTGGTCACGCCCTCAAAATTTTTCATGATTACCTATCTGATCGAACCCAGTGCGTTAAGATTGATTATGTTATTAGTGACAGCAATTCCATTGTTTACGGTGTGCCACAGGGCTCTGTGATTGGGCCGACTTTGTTTCTGATATACATTAACACGCTCTGCGGACTCTCCCTTCCCAATTGTTCAGTCTTTAGCTACGCCGATGACACTGCATTGCTTGTACATGGGGACAGCTGGACACACGCATTTGAATGTGCTGAACAGGGTCTTAGGACCGTCATGAACTGGCCAACTAGCAACCTTCTCACCTTGAATCCTAACAAGACCTTGTACATGACATTTTTTATAAAAGCTTCCTCCCAACCAGACCAGGATTCTTTTAATCTTAAAGTCCACAACTGTCCGGTAACTGCCCCTCGCCTTCCTTGCTCATGTCCTCACATTATCCGGACGGATAATGTTAAATATCTTGGGGTACAAATCGACAATCAACTGACCTGGAAACTCCACCTTCGGATATTGACTGTGCGAGTACGTAGACTTGTCTCTATAATGAAGAAACTCAGACATTCTGCTGTCATTGAGACACTACAAAATGTTTACTGTGCACTTGGTCACTCAATCCTAAAATATTGCATAACTGCCTGGGGTGGAGCGGCCAAAACTCATATTTTGCAGCTGGAACGAGCACAAAGAGCCGTCTTAAAGGTAGGGCTTGAAGGTCATACCTTCAAGCCCTACAGATACCCTACAACACAACTCTACGAAAATTGTCAAGTACTTACAGTGCGCCAACTTTTCATCCAACAAATAGGGCTACGATAACACTCTACTCTCCCATTCCTTGCAAACTACACACTAAACCGTAGGAAATATCAAATCTGTACCAACCAATACTCCAGAACAGCTCTTGCTCAACGTCACTACAATATTATAAGCAACCACCTGTACAATATCGTAAACAAAAACTGCAACATTTATCCAATGACTAGGTTCGAATGTAAGAAAAGTGTTCAAGGATGGCTACAAAAACTTAATTGCGAAGACACCGAACATCTGCTTAAGATATCTACTTAGTCACTCACTGTAACTTATACACAATTTCTCATTCAAGTCTAATTATTTTAAACTTACGACATTACACATACATACACTATACATACTACACATACATAAATTACATTTACATACATTACACATCCCTAAACATTCACTCACCCTCACACACTTACATACGTTGTCCACTTTATTTTCTGTATAATTTTTACTGTTTTTTTTTTTTTTTTACTTCATTTCTCTGTGACAATGAAACTGCACTAATGCCCCTGCTGTCCCTCGTGGGAACCTGTGTACCTTTGTGTAATAACTTTTGTTGGAACACTGGTACTCATAACACAAGTTAGATCTTACTTTGAGTACCAGAGTTCAAATTACGCTAGTTTTGAAAAAGAAACTGGTAACACACCTCTTAGCGTTACTAGTGTTATTGTTCACTTTTTTGCGAAATAAAGGAATTATTATTATTATTTTTGCAGAGCGTTTTTTCTTCTCAGCTCTTTAGCTGGTTTTTGCAACATTTACGGGCCGAAACCAAGTAAATGCAGCGTGTGGTGTGTTATGTTGAGAATGTGTTATGATGAGGATCTATTTCGATTTCATCGATTTGCATGAACTTTCTCACGATTCGACATGTATTTAAAATTGCAGCTTTTTGTAGGGTGATATAGAGAGATTCTTTTAGGTTTAGTAATTTAAGGCTGTGGAGAAGATTATTATTAGACATTCTTATTATTATTTTTGCAGAGTGTTTTTTCTTCTCAGCTCTTTAGCTGGTTTTTGCAACATTTACGGGCCGAAACCAAGTAAATGCAGCGTGTGGTGTGTTATGTTGAGAATGTGTTATGATGAGGATCTATTTCGATTTCATCGATTTGCATGAACTTTCTCACGATTCGATATGTATTTAAAATTGCAGCTTTTTGTAGGGTGATATAGAGAGATTCGTTTAGGTTTAGTAGTTTAAAGCTGTGGAGAAGATGATTCGGGATGACGCCTGTTGTGGAGAGGACTATAGGGACCACGTAGACTTTTTGTTGGCGCCAAATTCTAAGTACTTCATCTTTGAGTTCTGCGTATTTACTAATTTTTTCAGATATTGTTTTCTGAATATTATGTGTGTTGGGAACGGCAATATCTATTATGTAAGTAACTTTATTTATTTTATCCTGTAGGGTTATATCTGGTCTATTGTAGTGAATTGTTCTGTCGGTGAGAATGGCGCGATCATAGTATAGCTTATGTGTGTCATTTTCTAGGATAGTTTGTGGTGTGCAATTGTAGTACGGAGTGTTTGTGTCTTGTATTAGTGTGTATTTGACTGCTAATTTTTGATGAATGACATTTGCTACCTGATTGTGTCTGTGTGTGTAGTCTGTCTGTGTGAGAGTTGTGCAAGCTCCTGTTATGTGCTGAATTGTTTCTGGTTGGATGTTTATTATTATTAAACACACACAATCTACAAAACACTATAGCTGAAAAGCTGTCAAAATTTACAGACTTAAAAATAGAAATAAGCCGAATGTGGCGATTAGGCAGCATTACCATTATTCCTGTAGTACTTTCAACCACGGGTGTTATTCCCAAACAACTGCATCAATCTTTAAAAATACTAGACGTAGCTCCCTCCACCTACCAAACCCTACAGAAAGCTGCTATCCTGAACACTTGCAAAATTGTTCGAAAATTCCTGCAAAACGACAGTGACGCACAAATATCACACGCACAGACATCATTCAACACTGCAACACAAAGTCAAAACATAATAATTATCACCACGACATATATTATCACCAATTAGCAATTATCACTTAGTTTAAGTAGAACTCTACGGGGTTGCACTTGGCGTTGGCCCGTGTTACCCTAAAAACGGGCACAGTGTCGAGATACAAAAATGTATATAATGTATACAAATTATAATAATTAAAGTCGAATATTTTTTTTGTTGTTTTTGATTAAAGTAACTAGAGGTGGATTTATTATTGGCAAAGCAAATCCATCATAAAACGAATACTACGCAGTAAAATGTCTCAACAGGATAAAAACCTTTTTAAGGTCATACTACAGATTACTGAGCTATAAAATCTCATAAAACTATTCCTCAAAAACTACCATCATATTTATCTACCCTCAAATCTGAAATAAAAACTAGCCGGCAAGGAGGCTTAAGTGCGGTTCGAGACCGGCAGCGGCAGAGACGTCATTGTGACACGGTGAGTCCCTGATAACTGAGCTCACCAGATTTATAACTTGAGATAAGGGCAGATGACTCTGTTACAGTTTCGGAACACTATTGCTGATCTTATGAAACTTACTTTTTAGGGTTCCGTACCTCTGTCTGTCTGTCTGTTAGTCTGTCTGTCACAGCGAATTTGCTCCAAATCTAATGAACCAATTAAGTTAAAATTTGGTGTACATATCAATACAGAAAATAGTTCATTATTTATAAAACGGTGACACTCTTCAAAAACGGTGAAAGAAAACATCGTGATTAAACATCTTGTCGGAGAGATATTTCGCGACGGCATGTGAAGCCAAGTCAGAGGTCCATGGGCGGCCTGAAAACTCTGACACCAGGTTAATCAAACCACACGAAAAAGAAAGAAAGACAGGAAAACCTATAAGCCTCCCAATATTGTGCCTACAAACTTACATTTGAAGTTGGAATATGGGAGTTTGGGAGAACATGTTTTACAACTACCTACAATGTTAAGTTTGTCCTTGGGATAAATTCATCCAAACTACGGAATCCTTCATTGTGCGTGGTCCGACACGCAGTTGGCCGGTTTTTTAAACGAAGTATTATTTGATACTATACCTACAAGGTCAAAGAAAAGATAAACAAAGCACGGAATAAATTAGTACTTTCCTTTTGTTCTCGTCTCTACCAAATTGGTTTAAGTAGTAAAGAAAACTCAAGATATTTTTCTCTGTAATCGGCTTGTTTTTTCATGAAACGAACGGTAGGTAGGTACTTGTTTCCTCAAGAAATATTTATAAAACAGTTGAAAGGATTTTTATTATTTTTTCAAATGACAAAGCAGAATCTTTACTTTCTTATTGATAAAAGTACCTTTACTGCAAGTCATGAACACAAATTGATGGCCCTCTCCCCAACCTCCATTTGTCACCCAAATTCCTCCACTTCGACGTCACTTCAAATCTGACTTACTAAGACTTCCGTCTGAGCAACGTACTCCAAGTATCTTTACTTCACTAAGTACACGTCGGTATTGCTTTCGATGAAATAAACGCAAGCGGAACTGAGGACCAAGTAATAAGGACCTGAAGACAAACTATAACAGATCCGATGGTGAAGCTTCCGAGATTTATAACTGCAGATAAGGCTTAAGGAGGGTTTTTGTCTCAATTTGGAATGTCGTGTTCCGGTTCGGATTAGATTACATTTAACCATTGCTTTGGTAAAGCTTGTGGATATAATTATTTGTGCAACGAAAGTAAACAGAATTACAATGACAAAAATAAAATATCTACTCAACTGAAACAAAAAGTCAGTTAGAAGATCCATCGTAGCTTAATACAAGAACTCCTCAAAGCATTAAGTACAAAACTGATTAAGAAAAACTTAGTCCCTACAATGTCCCGCCAAAACTGTCAGACATTTTCAGGCTCATCTAAAAGTCATTACGGTCAGATAGGCTATCACTTACTACTATAGCTATAGCCACGACTTCAAGCCTCGAGTATTTGGAAGCCTGCCTATTCCAATAGGAAGTGGTACATAAACACCTATAGATGCTGAAGACTGGGCGCCAATATCTGGCAGTAAATCACCTTAAGACTTAGTGCGTTGAGCCGGCCCCTATGTAATTTACGCCGGCTTCGTCCAGGGTAGGAGGTAATGGATAAAACATTTAATTACTGCAAATATCTTGCCGTGACGGAGCCTTACAATTACTCGTACATAGTGGTGTAAAGAGGAGGAGAGGGCGATTTTTTATGATATTTAATGGAAAATTAATTAACTATTCATTTCTTTGCAATTTTTGTCAACTATATGCCAGAATTGATCCACTTACACTGTTCATAGTTATTACTGTTATTTTATGTTCCTGTTCCAATGTCTATTATTAGAGTCTAGTTTAGGACAAAATATGGATAGTTTTCTTTGATTACATGTTTTTTTGGCCTTTTGGGCCTATTTGTTTCAAACCAAAACCAAACTTCCTAAAGCATTAAAATAACTTCTAGGTACTTGAGTGTCGACGTGACAGCGGGTGTGAGGTATCATAACACGTAGTACACTCGTGATAAACAGTGTACATTTGCTAGGAGCAAAGGACCCTAGGAAAAGTGATGTGGTATTTCTCTCCGATAGCGATGCGTTAAATAATGACCTCTAGGAGGTAACTCACCTAAGCCAGTAAATATATTACAGGGTGGCTTCTAAAATGCTGATTTTCGCGGAACATGTGTTGCGTTTAGATTAATCAGTGGAATGTCCACGACCTAAAAACATTTTTTGGTATACTATAAACGGGCCACCTGTATAACAATATTATATAATATAATAATAAAATTGTTTATTTATCCATATAATACACACAGACTCAGTTCAAAGGAAAGTGGCAGAAATACAATGAGCATAATAATATAGCTTTAAGCACAAGAGATTTAAGTCTACAAATATTACGAACACAATAATATAATGTTCCTGTAATGATGGCCAAATAACGTTATGCTTTGTAAATTAATTTTACCCTAAACATTATTATACGTAGTTTTTACGATTATTATTCATTAAATTTTAGGCACCATTAAAGGTACAAAGACGAAATAAGGGGTGCAATCATGGGCACGCCACAATTGCGGCGATAAGTCCCCTCTTTGAGGAGTGGCTTGAGAGGCGCCATGGCCTCCTCTCCTTCCGCCTGACGCAGATCCTCACCGGACACGGTTGTTTCGGGAGGTTCCTGTTCCGAATAAGGCGGGAGGAAACGCCCGGGTGTCACCACTGTGTGGATCGCCCGGAGGACACGGTGGAGCATACGGTGGAGGTCTGCCCGGCTTGGGCGGAGCACCGCCGTGTCCTCACGGAGGCGATCGGCGGCGGCGATCTCTCGCGTCCGGCCCTGGATCAGGCCATGGTTTGGAGCGAGAGTACATGGGAGGCCGTCACCTCCTTCAGCGAAGCAGTTATGCTCGCGAAGGAGGAGGTGGGGCGCGCGAGGGAGATGCAAGCTGCACGCCCTCGCGGCCCTAGTCGCCGCAGGAGACGCCCCGGGCGTCGGGAGTCAAGAGCCGACTTCCGGCCACCGTAGGCGCGGGCCTGCGGACGGTGAGCAATGGGCAGCTCGCCGTCCGATAAGGACCAGGCCCGTGTCGACGGCGCGTTGTGTTCCACGCGCGCCTCAAAGAGATGTCAGTACCAACCGACGGGGTCGAAAGACCAATGCCTGCTGGGGTTGCGGGTTTGTCCGAAAGGGATATCGCGGCCCCGGCACACAGGCAACGGAAGGAACACGGGTGGGTTTTAGTCAGTAAAAGTCTGACACACCCTCTCGCTCTGCCCAGAGCGCGAAAAGTCATTTGATGATTTTCCAGCCTGAAAAAAAAAAAAAAAAAAAAAGAGGTGCAATCAGAAATTGGTTAACGGCGCAAATAGTTGTCAAATATTTCGCAGTTTTTTATTTTGGCAATACCTATCTATACATAATATTTTTTTTTTGTCTGTTTGTCTGATTGTATGTTCCGGATTGGCGCAAAAACGACTGAACGGATTTGAATTTAATTTGGCACACAGATAGTTGACCTGGATTAACACATAGGGTACTTTTAATCTCGCTAGTTCTCGTGGGATATTTTCCAACATCCACACGGGCGACGCCACGGGCAAAAGCTAATTACTAAATGAAATTATGAAATATCGGTATACCAAAATATTGGTAATGAAATGCACTAATAACAAAAAATGCAGCTTTATTTTACACCTAAAACTAAACATTAAGTTTTACGATATTAATTTATTGTTAGCTTAATATAATAATGTGATTGGTCCTTTTGGCCAAAAATGCAGTAACACACGATCTGCGAGTGACTTCCCGACCAGCCGCTATCTCCTATAGCTTGTGGCCACGGGGTAAGCGGGTAAAGTTGCGTTAGTGCAATAACGCTGCGTGTTCTCATTACTCTGTTATTAGTAGCGCCAGAGTTCGTCGGGGAACTATCACGAGATGCTCACTTTGTGAACATAGAGGAGGGATTGTGGTGGGAATATTATCTGAGGTTAAGTGGGAGGGAGTATAAGAAAAATATCGATTGTTAAAAGAAAGCAACGTCATTAGAGAAATAATTATAATAGGTACATAGTTCTGTGTTACAGACTACCTACCTACCCATGGTTTAGGCCAAGCTCTGAAAGAGTATAGGTACCCACGCTTAGGAATAAGCAGACACATTTCTTCTTGTTTTAAACTAGCTGCACCCGGTTTCACCCACAGAATATCGGGATAAAAAGTATCCTATGTCCTAAACTAAGTCATGGTCTACCCATGTGCCAAATTTCATACAAATCTGCTTAGCCGTTTCAGCATGAAAGCGTAACACCCAAGATACAGGCCTAGTTTGGGGCCAATGTTAAACCCACTGTAATCTTTTAAACAAAGGAGTTTATTTTATTTTATTACTTTCTTAGTGAACCGACTAGGACTTTTACTTTGAATACTTTAGAAAACCATTGGAAAGAGAAAGGTTTGCTGTAGGTTCTAGATCGGGAACATACATAACAATATAAACTGCACTTTTTCACTTACTTTAGACGGCACATACATACATAAATAACTGTAAACCGCACTGTTGGATTTTCAACGCAGCTCGGTTCAGCGCCGAGAGCTGAAATTCCAACATTGGTATAATAGTAAAAACAGCCATCAGTAACTTAAAAGGGTCACGAGGTCACAAGTGTAAAAACAGAACAAATAAATTAAACACCTAATAATAATTTTCGGAACCAAGTCAATAATATTGTGTTTCTCGACTCGCACATTGAGTTGCAGATGCTCGAATACTTGTGTTATTAGTAAGTTAGTCTGCTGGTTACACGTAGTATGTTGCGCGCTTCGGCTGCAGACCGCGCGAATATTGCGGTGCATATGTGGCGATGTATGGCCAACTGTCGGGGAAGTTTGTGATTACTTACTGTTATTAGTAATGTTCGACTGAGAACGTAGTTCCAATGGATGTGACGGGCTTTGTGGGAAGTCGTAGGAGGATTCTGACTTATGTTATGATACGAGAGTCAACAATATCAACCTAGTCGCCCTGACCAGGTTGATATTGTTGAAGGAGACCCACTTTTTACAAGGTCCACGTGGTCTTGAGTGGTTTCTTTCGCTATTATTTATAAGAAAAACATAATGTAATGCAAAAACAACAAAATGATTCAAATTAATATACGTTGCTCAGTGTACCGCGCCGTCTCTTAAAGGCCTTTCCCTCCCACTACCTGCCTGAGTCACCAAGTAGGACGATTATATCACTAAACGTTGATTACCATTTTATGTTATAATTTGCTCATGCCGCCATACATCTGTGATAAATAACATCGGCCTGCGTTTGAACAAAATGTAAAACCCTTTTTACAGTTTGCGAACAAAAAGAAAATGTTACTCCATATTTTGGCCAGGTTAGAAATCGACTCGTAACTTCTGATGGGATCCATCTATAACTGGTCGTATAAAGTGTGATGCAGCTCATAATTATTATCATGAATCGTAATCAGTATTTAACAGGGTCTGTACTAAGTAATAGGAAAACAATCTGACAAAAAGTGTATCTGCACAAAACGCATAATTTTATAACTTGATCCCTAAACTATTTATAGCCTACCATTTCTCAACCAGCCAACGACCTATGCACTTTAATATAGCAGTTAGTAGGCAAGTCTCCATCCATACATCGTGTCGATACAAGTCGAGTGTCGTGCCAACATTGCCAACTCTCTGCTCACTAACCCCTGACGCCGTAATGTTTAAAAGAAAGCCATAACAGTTTGGCCGACGCCCGCACTGCTGCCCGACCACAAAGTAGATAAGTACAGAAGGCTGTCTTTATACGACGACCGAAAATATACGCATGCACACATACCACCCTTTTCGAGACCCCTTATATGAGACTTAAATGAATGCCTACATAAAAGGTCGCTGTTGGATTGTCACCGCTCTAGCAGGGCCAAAAGTTGAAAATACAATAGTGCGCTTTTATTTAAATGATAAATTATTTATTTATGTAAATATGTTCAAAAAAAAAACTTTTACAAGTCAAATAAATTATGTTTTAAAACTAGATGAGGTCGGTGTTTCCTATTTAGGCGCCGCGTCGCCTATTATTAGTGAAAACGGGCAATAGTACGGGCACGACAAAAACTCAGTACATGTAAGCTAGCCTCTTATTCCATTGATACTCCAAGTGGGTCAAGTTTAAGTTAAGTTATAGTTTAAGGAGTCAAGTTCAAGGTTAAAGTGTTAAACGATGGATGATCTTAAACTACGTGACATGAACGACAGTCGTCTGAGTGCTCACTGTACGTAGACACGCGTATGTGTGTGTGCATTTTCGCTTGTTACAAAGAACATTCCAGCCTTCTGCACCCATCTGTTTGGTGGCCCGACGCCCGACGCCCGACGCCTGCGCCGCCGCCGCGCAGTTTATAGTCCGAAGCTGCCAACGAACGCATAATTGTTTTTAATGGCACGCACTTGTCTTTGTGAACGCACGATATTTAGATGTCGTTGCTTTTATGATTGTTTTAAAGTAATTTCTGCTGTAATTACACACACACAATCTGAATTTCTATTTATGTGATGGCAGACATATTACATCAACACTTGAACATACTCGCATCGATTACAAAAAATGTAAAATTTCCTCATACCCGCGTGGTTCCTAATATACATAAAATGTCTGAAGCGGGTTGTTTAGTTTACAAATCTAACATTAACAAATGCCAAATTGTTCCTATAAAAAGACAGAGAACTTTTCAAGTGGGTTGTATTTCAATATAGCTTGTTGATACAATCTATTAGCCGTTGCATTTAGTTTAATTATTATTTACCAAATAGAAAACTCGTCTAACCTCGAATATTTTCAGTAGATGGTAGTAGCTCAGTATAAAATGATGAACCACCGCCATCGTCTACAAAGAGCAACAGTCAACACTTACTCACATTCATGGGATAAGTTTCAAAACTTTTAGTTACACTGTTTAAATTTCCATATTCTTAAATAATAATCTCGAAAACGGTAATTTAGAACCGTGCGTCTAAGTTTGTACTTTCCACAAGTTGAGAGTAAATAGAACTTTAGCATATTCCTATTAATAATATAAATGGAAGCTACAAGGACCAAGCATTTTATTAGTAAGGATGGATAACATCAGATCAACAGTGCTGTAAACTGAAATATCAAACATTGAAATAGACACAAAGCCCATTTCAATTCATTTGTCGAGACCAGATTACCACGAAAGGTTCCTTTCATCCAATTTAACTTTAACGTCCTTTATAAGAATTTTATTCTGATTTCATAGAATTTCATGTTAGTTCAAAGGCTTCTAGTTACCACATACGTACCATTAGTACTAGGTAAACTACATATGTCTATGTTTTAGAAACGATTCATTTTGGGTAATTGCAGTCACCACATATCTACTCGAATATCTGCTATCAGATTGTATGTAAATATCCACGTCTCTTATTTGTCTTACTGACAAGCTCTTGACTACACATCCAACAGTCTGATTTCAAGTCTATAACACTATACAATAATTTGTACTGAATATTTCTTACCACCACTCATTGCGAAATCAACCTTACCTTAACCACATAAAGTTGCATTTCCGGTGTAATCATTTAAGGTCGTGAATGTAAGGCTAAGTACACACGGGCGGGACAGCCGATCAAATAGTTTGTCGTCCAATTATGGACGCGCGACTAGTGTTGGTTAATGGCGAGGCGTCGGCACAATGAAACTTGACGATGCAGGGCAACGAGGGGCAACACTTTGGTACTTATTGGAGCGGTTAACGGACAGGTTTGCTTAAGGTCGAAAGTAATGATTTCACGTGACGTTGCTTTTTTTTTCGGGGTTGAGTTTTTTGGTCGAGGGTCACCCTTGACGGTACTTAACGTATGATTTGAAACCATAAACTTGATGTAACATCTAAAAAATCTGCCGTCGATAATGATGTTATTATTTAATAGGTATCTTCTTCGAATAATTTCAGTAATTACGAGTTAAATTATGCATCAGCAAGTAAGACTATTTAGCCTCACTTCTCCGATAGCAAAAATTATAAATAACATAATAACGCCCCAACTGCTCCATTCATTGACCCGAAAATAAAGCGTATTACACACGTATTAAATTTTAAATCTGCTGCATTCAAATTATAAAGCTCAGTACACACTATTAACCTATCTTTATACGAATACCGTCCGTCACCAACCGGTTTATCGGTGACGGATGGCTGGACGCAGCAGGTGTAGCCCGCACCTTACATTACAACAAACACTATTCACATCACACACACTTTATGTCTACGAAATAAGATCTATTTTTGTTTGTATTATACCCAAGTTATGTTTGTAAACCTCGTTACAACTTGATATAGGGCGATTGACACAGGTATGTGGGATGTGGGAATGAACGAATGAATATATCTCTGCTGAAGCTATTTTTATCCACATAAGGGGTAACACCCTGTGAACGATAGGGAAGTGAGATAGTGACCGTAAAAATCGTTGTATTGTAAAACAAGTATATTTTTTTCTTATTTTTTTGGTATCTCTGACAGATAAGGTTGATTCTGTTGTGTTGCCTGTGTTTGATATGTTTTCTTTCGACGTAAGGTACCTTTAGACTTCTTGTTTACCAGATTTGTAAAAAAAATAGATATGAAATTGAAAAAGACACTGACTCTGTACGCAGTCAGATTTCATAATGTTAAAAACTTCTTTACATTTTCCGTATAACATCACAGGCCACCACCAAAGGATCATCTTTTATCATTTCCCCATAGAGAAACCAACTTGACTCGTAAGTTAACTAGTGGCACAATCGCGTATCAATCATCCACTCCCGTATTTAACGAACCAAAAAACTCAGCCTCACAATGGGGGATGACTTTGAATAAAACCCCCAACCCTCGGGGGATGAGGGACGGGGGGGGTAAGGTTATCAAAAACACATGTCCTGTAACGTAGCGCCTATCGGCTTGGTGGGGAATCTTTCAATCGTTATCTTTTATTCTGTGCCGAGCCCCCGTTGTGATAGGGATGTGGTTAATGTAATGAGAGAGAGGCGAGAAGTTCAAATATTAATGAAAATTTTCGAAACGTTTTGATTAGTAGCGCGTCAGCTAAGGCCCTCTCTTGCTATAAAAAAATAATGTTTATTTATCTCCACAAATTACATTCTTACACTAGTTATACATAATAAGTTGACAGATCAATCTTCTTCTTTCTCTCGTATCAATGACTCATATTTTGTCCGCCCAGTATGTTGCGACCTGGATAGCTCTGTCGTTTGCCTCATTATAGTCCTAGAGCATGCACCGCACGACGGGCAGATGAGCAGATGCGGCATTAACATCTTGTCTTTTTTTAAATCTAATTCTTTGTCATAAAATTTGTCTATCACCTATGCTTAAGGGTTATCATCGTCACTATTGTTTGTTGTAAGCGTATATTATTATTTGAATAAAATAATATTCACATAATTTGTACGTGTTAACAGTTTAATATGACTATCACCAGTGAGAGTCACTCACACAGTCAAAGTGTAGTAAACATTACTAAACAGCTAAATAATTTACAAACGTGATTGTATTTAGCAGACTGCTGATCCTTATCAAATTGATTGACGCACTTAAGCTACCTAATAAATGCTAACAATAGGTAACAATAAAAAAAAATATGATTCTTGATCCAATCATGCAATATTAAGAATCCGGATCGAAGGACAAAGAAATGATTTCGTTTCTGATGCAATATTTTCTTAACAGCCTGTGCATATGACTTTTATGCAATTGTTTTTTTGTTTTCTTATAATTTTTTTTCTCTCCACTAAATCGTATCCTTTGTTATACTCGTAGGTAGAGATAGAACAGCATATCTTTAAGTTTTACAGTTTAAAACGGTTTATTTTCATTGCAAGAATAACAATTAGCGACATCATCTCAAATTTCGCTGCCGTTCCCACCTTGGAGCGATCTCAACAATACTCTAGTTGGCGTTTAGTGAATTTATAGCGGTTACCTACGGCATCTGCGTGAGATTTATGAAAGTGTGCCACTCGAACACTTACACTTCTTGTGCCGTGCAGTGCCACTGTGCCGTACCGGACTGTGACAGTGATGGAGCGAGTGACGCGGGATGGAGCTAGTGTGACGTCGGCCTATTGTGGAAATTCGTACCACCACCGGTCGCACTAGCAGTTGGATATCATTTTCATGGTTTATAATAAAAAATGGTTGTTCTCTATTACAATGTAGGTACAACAGGCTGGTTCTAGATTCAGTCTTGAGTTTTGATAAATAAAAACTAAGATTCTACTTAGTGTATATCAATATTGTACGTTACCAAGAGACAAAACTGCATTTTTTTTGTTAGATTTTTCGATCGTATTTTAACATACTGACTCGAGTAAGTACCTAATACATTTTATTGGGACGAGATAATATATCGGATATTATGTAACATGTCGCGGAATTGTATGGATATGTCAATAAACATCCAAATTGTGCCAACATGACTGAGCACGGTGACAGTCCCGCTGTGGCGGCTTATTTTCTCAATGACTTGATATATTTTATTGGCAAAAAGAGGATCCGCTGATACTTTTTTTTTATTTAAAGAATTCTAACATTTTTGCGTGGCAGCTAATACATATTTGCATGAACAGCAACCAACATTTTTCTTTTTTAATCGTACGGATTATATAATAACACCAATGAGAACAATAGTGGTTAGCATGAGCATGGTACTTTAAATAAAGGTCCTTATTAGTTAGCGCTAAATGCTTAGGTAGGACCAAGTAATTTCAGGCAACCGGTCTGAATGTTACGGGTAACCTACGTATAAAATTACAACAGGACTTCAAACTTTATCGCCGACTGATGTTGGTATTGAAACAAAATTAGGTGTGTTTGCGACTGTTAACGCCATCTATTGAGTTTATCTGCAATGAAAATTATCATTATCAATACATAATAATACCAAGGTAATGTTATCAATTCCTGATAATGTTATTATGAAGGTAATCTGCAAAAGTTATCTAAAAAAAAACAATCGAATGTACGCATATTTTAAGTGCAATTGTGTATTTTTAGTTTAAAGTCATAAAAACACTACGTGATAGATTTTATCAAATTGTACCTACGGGGATTATTTAAATTCTTTTCTTGAATCGAATAAATTGAAACGATATGATAACACTAAGTCCTTCAGATTGTCGTGTTAGAGAGTATTAAGATAACAGTTATGACTTTAATCTTTACACAGGTGTACAATTAATTATTTATTTCCGTTATTATCGACTTATTAGCGACAATAACAAGATTCTGGGGCTATGATATCGTTATAACATGGGAATGTACTTACTTTTATCAGATATACCTAATGTAAAGTCAGTCAAATTAATAGCTCAGCAAATTGACTACTGACTTAAATTATCCGTAATATTCCAATCACAACAAACTGTCATTCTCTGATAGTTGTATGAAATAGCTATACTATGGAAAATTGACGTAGGGTGTCAATTTGCATAACAATTAACTTCCTTGACTGTGCCTACGTACAGGCGGTTTTTTTTGGGTCATGTTTAGAGCGGCTTAACGCTTTTGTTCCAGGAAGGTGAAGGTGTATATGTATGGCGCAGGATCACTTCACCACATTACATAAATTGCGGGCAAGCCTACTGCCATAAACCAGGCTCAATACTACGAGCTGCTACGGACAATTTCCCAATGAATAATCCAATAAACACTTTGTCCGACCTGCGCATCGTTAATGGACCACATACTCAGCAGACAAGCAAGCGTCAACAAGACTACTGATGGTTTCATTGATCTTGTTGTCGCTTGCTTGTCTTCGAATAGTATATAATAATAAAAAACTGGTAAGGTGCGTGTCGGACCACGGACAATGAAGGGTTCCGTAGTTGGGGTGAATTTATCCCAAGAACAAACTTAACATTGTAGTTGAAAAACTTGTTCTCCCAAACGGAATGTATGGGAGATCATGTTTTTCAAATCGCAAATTTAAGTTGGTTGATTATTACTCGTTAAACTGTACAGCCTACTTAGCTCTAATAGTTTTCCTTTTAATTTCGTTATATATACTACTGCTGTGAATTTTTTGACAAGTCCAAGTACAACCATTTAGCTAGAAGGGGGGGGGGACACTTGACTCTAACAAAAAAAAAACAGTTAAAAGCTTAATATTTCGCAAACAGATCCCTGAATCCAAAAATGGTTTCAACAAACTCACAATATTTTTGAAAGACCTTTCTAACGATACCTCACAACATGGGGTAGATGAGGAAAAAAAAAACATCCCCACTTTACGTGTACGGGAGGTACCCTAAAAAAATGATTTTCTTGATTTTATTTTACCACTTTGTTGGCATGATTAATATGTATGCATATGCTAAATTACAGCTTCTAGTACTAGCCGTCTTTGAGCTAAGCGGCGGACAGACAGACGGACATGGTGAAACTATAAGGGTTCCTTGTTTACTACGGAACGCTAAAAAGAGCTTCGTTTAAATTATTCAGCCTTCATAATGAAGATACGATTGCGCAACTATCGCACAACCGGAGCGCGGCCCCGTCGCATGATACGGTCGTTAGTTGCAACTTACGATGCCGAAGATAAATGATATCTGTTGGTGTCAGTTTTTGTGAATACGACAAACGAATGGGTACCTATACTCGGAAGCATCTCTGTTTTTGTACGAGCGAGGAAAAATACCGGGATGCTGCGGCGATGAGATGGGTGCCGTGACGTACCTAACTTGTTCGTATCCGTTTGGGGATAGGTTCCATATTTACAGGAAATAATGGTTGAAACCTTACGTCATTGACCCGTTGGAAAAGCCCGTCTATTTTAGTATGAATTTTATGTTTATATTTTATGATAAACATAATTACTACCCGGAACTAACTAAATAAACACGCTTTATAAAATATGTAGATATGTATTTCCTTTCTCAATTTATTTTCCTCATATCTACAAAAGTTTAAGGAAAATTGCACGTGAAATTCTGCTTATTCGATGCACTAAAGACGACACGGTTGGCGCAGTGGCTGAGCAATCGACTGCTGCGCAACGTGTCGCGGGTTCGATCCCCGCACGGAACAAATATTTGTATGATCTGCAAGTAGTTGTTCCGGGTCTGGGTGTTAGTGTATGTGAGTTTCTATGTTTGTAAACGCACCCACGATACAAGAAGAAATTCTTAGTGTGGGGCAACGTTTTTAAAAAAAAAAAAAAAAAAAAAAAAAAAAAAAAAAAAAAAAAAAAAAAAAAAAAAAAAAAAAAAAAAAGACACGTTCTAAGGTGTACGTGGTTTCGAATAGTGCTGACGCACAACGAAGTATAACTTCGTTTAAACTTGAATGTGTAGCGTTGTATATGTTTTTATTACTTATTTATTTAATACTTTAAATTTGGTTTGTTACAGCTGTAGTGGCAATCATGTCATTTGGTTTAAATACGTCTTTATTTTTATTATTTTATTTATCTTTTATATAGATTATTTTCTTTAAAATTTTGTGAATGTGAGAACGTTGTAGGCTTAACAGATTATAGATCTGTGGACCATGTTATATTTTGCTAAGTACCTGGTACTTGTTGATAGGCCTACACTGTCCTCTCATACCTTTTAACACTGTAATTTGAAAACATTGTAAAAACCATTTACTTTTAAAAGAGTAACCGTGGAGTTTCTTGCCGGCTCTTCTCCAAAGGAAACGACCAATTGGAACTGTGCACCTAGCTTCTGAGGTTTCATAAGTGCCCTTGTAGGTTTATGTGAAATAAAATATTTAGTTTTTTTTTTAAGTACAGAGGCGGACTTAATATATAGGCCTACAAACCCTCCTTCCCTTCACCGTGATTTTTTTATATTATATGACTTGCAAACTCCCTTCCAGGGTGCCCGTAGGTATAAATCCTATTATTAAATATTTTTTTATTTATTTTTGCGTCTAACGATGATGATGATAAAATGGTCTATGTTAACATAGACCATTTTAATAAATCGTTGGATACACATATCGAACTTGACACGGTTCTAAGTGAAATCATACCAATTTAATAGAGATGATGACTAAAATTAATTTTTTAGTCCGTCGTGTAGATTCTTAAAAATATTGGACACGTATTTTTTTCTTTTTTTTCGTAGGTAATCTAAAGATTACGGCGATACATTGAATTAAAATGTGCCATGACATCACAAGTATGTAGATTTTATACTTACTTGTGACGCAGCGACCCCCACTCCCCAACTTAAAATGCGTTTTAACTAATTATTTTTTTATTAATATGATAAAGCAAAAAATACATGTCTAATATTTTTTTTATTATCTGACTGACAGACTAATTAGAATTTCTTTTTATTACCCAGGCATCATCCCTATTATATCAGTAGCCTATACATCAAGTTTTTTTTTAATAATTGAACTGGATTACTTGGTATACAAATATTTATTTTTGTTTTTCATAGAGCTCACTTGCTTGAGAGAAAATAATCTTATATTAAACTAATCCATACTATCAAAATCTATAACATATACTAATATTTTAAATGCGAAAGTAACTCTGTATGTCTGTTACCTTTTCACGCCCATACTGAACCAATCGTTATGAAATTTGTTAGATAGAGATACCCTGGGACAGATAAACTGTTCCAATTTCTTACCAAAACAAACATTCAAAAACCTAAGCAATACTCTCCAGTTTTAGTCAACATTACCCACCTTACTACTCAAAGACAACAGAAACCGCTTCACAATGAATGTTTCATATAACGGCGGTTTATATTTGACTGAGTCTTGCCGCTAAGATTATTGCTACTTCTGCTGTTTGGTGAGAGGTGCACTCTCCCCCCACCCCCTCCCTCTGCGGGAAGATGATATTAAACCTGGCGGATGGAATGATGCAACCGTAGGTATTTTGTAGTTCATTTGATTTGTTTCTAAGAGAGTAACAAGTAGAACATAACATCACACCTTGTTTCCCCAAAGGGTTGGGCAGAGGCGTGCCTACAGTACACCCACATTTCGCCAGTTATGTTTATGTCCCATGTAATAGAGGGCGAGCCTATTGCATTCAACCACAGTAACAAGTAACAATTAGATTATCTCAATAACAATATTACGCAATAGTTTTAATCTGGCACGATTAATAGCTGTTGGGATTTAAATATAGAAACAAGTATTATTTGCACACGTTAGTGTAAATCCTTGCACGGCTAATCCTTGCACGGCTAATTGCTGATAATCTGATCACGTTTGCAAACACAGAGACGTATGTATTTTTTTGTTAGGTCTTGTGTTTCAATGGCTGTATTGTGCTAAGTACAACACTAGCACAGTATAAAATAACTGCTCAACTTTTATCTCCGTATCTCCATACAAAACTTTCATTTCGCTATAAATAATTATATATTTTGTAAGCGTCTGTCTGTCAGTCGGTGAAGCAGGCGAAGTTTCAACTTGTACAGCTCTCCTTTGAATAAAATATAAATCTTAGTTCCGCAAGTAAAAAGAGAACACAACTGAAAATACATTTTACTTGAAAAGAACGAAGCGAACACTCGAGCAAGTGCGAACCGATCACGAATAAATTGCTTACACATACAGACATTACAATGTTATGGAGTGGTGACGTGCATACTTGAGTGTTCGCAATTTTTAAATAAGGTTACAGAATTGTCTACAATAAGATAACATAATTTGTTCCTGTTACTATTAAGGTGCTTTATTTGCTACTCATCACCTGTTTTTTATCAATATTGTGATCATAATCATGCCTAGACATTCATCAGTTAGACTTGTATGAATTGCTTCTAGAATAAGCAGCCAATATAAGAATTATTAAAAAATATTATTTCATCCTGCTTCATACCGTGTCGATGGCAATCTGAATTGTGTTCCAGAACTAGACTGTAGAACGGCATTATCAGTAGGTGTTATCGCTCATTATCGTGAATTAATATTGTGATAATAGTTTTAGAATAAAAAACGCTACATTATTTCTTACTCATAATATCTACTACTAGTACTTTAATAATAGTGTCAAGGAAAACTTCCCGAAGTGATTATTCTCTTTATAACAAACAACTTTTGTTCCGAGAGTTTTGGAAATGAAACAAGTAAAAATCCTGGCGTAACTACAAAGTTTTTATCAGTATAACTAATTATCATTAATTCTGCTTTTTTGCTACCTGGCCTGATTGGAAGTTAGATTGGCGATGGCCGTTTTACCTATAAAAAGTCAAAGAAGAATAACCATTATTTATAACCAGCCAGTGCCAGTGCCAGTGTGAGAGGGGCTTGTGGTTAAGTAATAACAGCCAGCGATCAGGTTAAGCTACGCTTGTCGCGGTTGGTTCGTGGATGGGTGACCGTCTTTATATACCAAGACCCCTCCGTGTCTCGGAAAGCACGTTAAGCCGTTGGTTCCGGCTGTCATTCGTAGATCTCTGACAGTCGTTACGGGTCGTCAGAACCCCGAAAGTCTGACAACCAGTCTTACCAAGGGAGATCGTATAACCCAATAACTGGGTTGTGAAGGTCAGATAGGCAGTCGCTCCATGTAAAATACTGGTATTCAGATGCATCCGGTTAGACGGGAAGCCGACCCCAAGTTGGGGAAAGGCTAGGAAGATGATAACCAGCCAGTCCTGTTTTAGTATCTGCATACACAAAAACACCTCCAGTCAATCACCGACTTATGCAGGGTGGGCACTTCAATACCATAATAATAATACCAGCCTGTTACTATCCCACTGCCGGGCAAAGCCCTCTTCACATAAAGAGAAGGCACGAGCATTGATCACCACGCTTGCTCGAGACGGGTTGGCGATTTCAGACTTATATTATGTTAAGTCCAGGTTTCCTCACGGTGTTTTCCTTCACCGATGTCAGTAATGTCCAAGATAAACTCAGAAAGTACATATGAATTGAAAAAGTCACATTGGTACTTGCCCGGATTTTAACCCACAACCTCGTGCATGAGTGGCGAGGCCTTAACCACTGGGCCATTGTGACACATTCACAGTTCAATACGACAATAAATTAAACTTTGTACTTATCTATCTAATGACGTTCCCAGTCCATAAACAAAAATTCGATTGAAATACAAAAAAACATGTTTTTTAACTTCGATCTTCGGATTTAGGTTTTTTCATGGTTTCAGAATACTCTTATTTAGTAATAATTGCTGGTGATTAATTTATTCTCGTATTGTCATCCTCATTATGGTGAAATTTTCTGGAGTCGGTAAACATTATACACGTAGGTATAAGTGGAGGAAGTCTTTAGAGATCGCAGTCAAGATTATTGAGAAGGGTGCTCGGATTTACCACATGATAAGTCTGATCTGTGTAGTCGATCTTATGTAAGTTTTGCAGTAGGGGGACAGGAGAACAATTTGTAAAATCTTTCAGGAAAGTACGTAATGTTTGCTCTCTAATGTAAAAAATATTTTTTTGTTGCATCGAATAATCTTAATTGGTATCTAGTTATCTCTTGTCATATAAAATGTAAAATCATTTATTTCAACATCTAAATTACATTATTGAGGTACCATAGGTCCCAAACTAGGCACAGCCTGTATCTTGGGCACCAGAAATAATAAAAAATATCTTCGTCAATATCGCAACGTTTGGAGATTCATAAAGAACATTCAATCAATTTAATTAGCGTCGAAGCTACCGGCCCCCAGGCCGACAAAGAGAGGAGACTCCTAAAAATGCGAGCCGCGTCTAGCGTAACCGCTTTCTGAATCAAGCCCTAAGTATCCTTAGCCTTTGCTAAAAAAATTAATCTATAATTGAATATTTTTTTATAATGAATCCATATTGCATTAAGTCATACTCTCAGAAATCTGTCGCCATAATGTAAAACACGTTGTGATAAAGGTCAGTCGAGACGTTATCGCTGCGTCCGCTGGTTCGTCCGTCCTCGGTATCGATGCGATCGGGCGAGGTCGTTAGAGGCATCACTAGATACGACTGATTTACTAGCGATACACTGCTACATAGGATCTGCTGATATAAGGGACTGTGCAGGGTGCTGTGTGGCTGGGATGGAAAATAATTTGAGGACTCTGTTGAAGAGGGTTTTTTTTCTGTTTCCACCCTTCCAGTATTTATTTAACAATATCGTTCTGAATTCCATAAAAAAAAACACTATTTTAAGTTATTTATTATACAGTCTAAATACTACATTGATGCTTATCCCATTAAAGTACTAATAATTTACAGATAAGCAACAAAAAAGTTGCCAAATTGAATAATTTTCATAAAGAAATCAAGTCAAATAAAATCTTTTTATTGTGGGCATAGGTTATGCAGACAGATGTTAGGTAAATTACAGTTCCATTATATCCTGCCTAATAGGCATACAATAATAGGGATGATGACTAAACATTTTTTTTTAGTCCGTCTTATAGATTATAAAAAAATTATGGACACGTATTTTTTTTTTTTACGTTATCCAAAGATCACGGCGACACATTGAGGTAAAATGTGCCATGATGTATAAAATCTACATACTAGTGAAGTAGCGACCCCCACTCCCCAACTTAAAATCCGTTTTATTTAAGTATTTTTTTATTAATATGAAACAGCAAAAAATACGTGTCCAATATTTTTTTATTATCTGACTGGCGGACTAATTAGTTTTTTTTTTACCCAGGCGTCATCCCTATTATGTCAACATGCAGTATATAAAAATTCTTAGTTATCACGGTATAAAGCAAATCTTTCAAAATAACAATTAGGTGACAGATTGTAGGTGGTACTAATTATTAAGAAAATCTTGGATCGTGTAGTAAGCTTTGTCAATAAAAAAAAATCGCTTTATATTTGAATAGTGGGAGTTCCTTGGTAATTAAAATATCCACAGGTGTCCTATGGTAAATTTTAGATGCCATTCCAAAAAATCTTTTGCCCAGAAGAGCAGTTCTATGTGGTATACTAGATATTTTCAGTATACATCTTTTTGATTTTAGTTCACCGAATAGATTTTTATTTATGTTATCTACTCTCATATTGTAATATTCGAATTATAAACTTCAAAACGAACTTATATTGACGTACATTAAAAACACAATACCGAAATTTAAAAATAGAATCATATTACCTATAACATTTTTTCTGTAACAAAATAATGTTAAACAATTTTTTTTCTAATCCGATTCAGGGCAAATCCAAGAAGTTAATATCACCAAGGAGTTTCCATCTATTTTTGCAATGGAACGTTAGCGGCTGACAGCAGCACCGTTCTAGCGCATGCGCGGTGATGTGCTGGGTGCAGGCGCCATTCATACGTTTTGTTGAACTGAATTTCGTGGGATTTTTTATTTTTGATCTTTAATTATGATCTTTTATTTAGTAGGTTCAATCCCAATGTATGAGGGTAGATAAAGTAGTGTATGAAACTGCACATAACTAGGTATTAAAATACTCGTGTGATACTAGTCATCGTGTGAAACACACACTTGTATTTTAATACCCCTCTTTATGCAACAGTTTCATAAACTACTATTAACAAACACTGTAACTTTATAGGTATAGGCTGACGGAAATGTCTAAATTTTAAACTTTTTAAAATATGGTTCGCATGATTCAGGAACAAAGATACCAGCCATTGCGCGAACGCATCGTTACCCCAGAATATAATATCGGATTTTAGGGTTGATGATACGTAGGCATGATAGGCAGTTAATAGAGCTGATAAATACAATGGTAGGCATTGCTACCTACACTAATAGAAGAAGACCTCTAATCTACCAACCCCCTAACTAACTAACTAGATCTCCTAATACATAGTACGTAACTAAGCGTAAAAATGTCGACTGTGGAAGCACACGAATCACTCAAAGAGACCATTGCCTTACCCACGAGTTACGAGTTACGACGGATGCATATTCATTGCAGTCGCCGAACCGTACCGGACGAATGTGAAGCGCCCCTAATATACATTAGTGGTAGCGGATTGTCCCGCTCCTAATTAATATTGTGTTATATTAACGTTGGCAGGTTTGTCTGTGTGTTGAATTGTTTTAGATGAGGAATTTTTAGATGTGCTATGCTAATAGAAAATTTTAGCTGTAAAACTGGATTTTACTTTATTTGATTTTTATAACTGGATTAGCAGTAAATTGTTCAGTTTTTGTGTGTGGTAAAAATCCTATTACAGAACCTAATGATTTACGAGTATTTTTAATGTAAAGTGAGAAAATGTATCTGTATCTACTTGCACTCCAAGCAAAAATACTTTTTTTGATATATCATGTTAGTCACTAACAAAATGTACTACAATTCAATAAAAAATAACCCTCTATTATGAATTATAAACAACATATTCCAAATTGAATCTCCGCCGCAAGTGAAACCGGGTGCTAAACGTTGCTAACATAAATAGATCCGCATCTATCTGCCTCAGATCTGTGCAGCTGATATTTGGTAATTTATGTAATTAAGATGTATCGGCACATCTGTACCTACCTACCCACGAATAGTATAGCTCAGTATAGTTAATAGTGCTCTGACTAACGAGCTATTGATTAGGGAGGAGATGTTCATATTTAGTAAGGAAGTTAGTTAGGATTAGTTGTCTTGGAGATTTGTCTCGTTTCATGTCTTTCCTAATCCAAGAAGTGACAGGATGTTTTTTGACATAATAAATAACTGTTTATTATTTTAAAGTCTAGCTCAAGGTTTAAGATATGGAGAGGCGAGGAAAGAAGATTGTTTTAAATATCTTGGCTATCTAAGCTTGTTCGAAGATTGCTTCTACTGTTACTATTTTGATCAGTTAGCGACATTAATATCCTAGTAATAGGGTGCAACCGGAGCTATGGACGAGATCAGTACCGAGTGTTACACTTATAATAACGTACTCTACTTAATGAATGCTTTATCAAAAGGGATATATGTATATATATAGCTTCAGTATTATTTTTCTCATATTTAACACAACCAATTAAAAAAGAAAATCGAACAAAAGACAAATAAAACTTTATTCAATTTATTTTAATTTTCCCACCGGATTCTAGTAAAATAAAATGCCAGAAATCAAAGGGAACCTTCAGTACACGTTGAAAGGTCTGATTAAACTTTTATACATTTGTGAAGAAAACACGGTAACTGCAGGAAATTGCTCGCACGCCGGCTTCACGTAAATTCCACCATTCAATGCTTCAAACAGCGGTAATCATACTAAATGACGTCACCGTGAGATGCGCCGGAATCTTGGTTTAAATAAATATAACCCATTATGTTATTTCTAAAAGGATTTCAGGAGTATTTATGTTATTGTTGACTCCTCTGCTGATTGTATTAAGGAAGAAGCATTACAATAGTGCCAATCAGACAGTGTTTTTAGGGTTCCGTTCCTCAAACGGAAAAAATTGAACCCTTCTAGGATCACTCGTGTGTACGTTTGGCTGGCTGGTTGGGTGTCTGTCCGTCTATCAGAACCCATTTACTCTGAATCTACTGGACCAATTGAGTTGAAATTTGATACACATGTGAATTTCTGTGACCCCGACATGGATGTGTGACGTAAATAAATGAATTTTGAATATGGGGGTCACTTTTTGGGGTCAAACAGGAAAAAAATTATAATTTTTAAATAAATGCTTGTCTTTACATTATAAGAATAATATTTAAGAAAATAGATGAAAATTGTCCATTCACACCACTTATCTCCGAAACTACTGATCCTATTTTTTTTTTAAATACAGAGAATGGTTCTCTACTCATTCACTCATAGATTACAGAAAAACCTATAAGAAGTCTTAAAATAGCAAGTTTCTACGCATAATATTGAGAGATTCACTCTCAATATTGTGCGTAGAAACTTACATTTGCAGTTGGAATGTAAAAGAGAACAGTTTTTCAAGTGTTCTTGGGATAAATTCATCCCAACTATTCCGTAGTCGGGATGAACCTGACTCTTCATTGTGCGTGGTCCGACGACACGTACTTGGCCGGTTGTTTTTAATGTTCAGACTTCTGATTTTTTAAGGTCTGAAAAGTTTTCTCGGTTTTACCAGTGTGGGTCTATCTGGCAGGCCCCAACGAGATTTATCAACAGGTGATAGGTTTACATAAGGACATTATTTTCTACCTATAGAAAATATATAAGATATATTTTGTACCTCGACAGTTTTTGATTAAATGACGTGTCTATGAAGTGTCTTGCTAACGGGCTAGAAGATAACGCAAATTTAACTAGGTCCGTTGTTTGAATACTTATTTAGATAACGAATATCTTCTAAAGTATAGCTCACAGGAAGTCGAAATTTTGGATTTGGAAGGTACATAATAGTATCAAGCTCCTAATGCTATTGTATGATATAAAAGAGTAGTATTTAAAAAAGCGGCCGCTGGCTGACGTTTGTCTAAGTAACGAATATCTTCTAAAGTGTAGCTCACAGAAAGTCGAAATTTTGGATTTGTAAAGTATATTAGGTAGGTAGGTTAGGTATATTTGTAAGGTAATAGTTTCTAACTCCGAGCACTACTGGGCGATCTGAAAGTATAATAACAATAAAAATAATCATAAGGGGCGCTAGCAAGGCACTTCATAGAAACGTCATTTAATCAAAAACTGTCGATATTTCTAGTCGATATATTTCTATAGGTAGAAAATAATATCCTTATGTAAACCTATCACCTGTTGATAAACCTCGTTGGGGCCTGCCAGATAGACCCACATGTTTTAGCAGCCACAGTAACGAACATGGAGTAGTCAATATAAACTCCAAATACTGAGGCATTCGTACCATTTTAATTGCATGTATCGATTTCAAAATCTTGTTAAAAACCGGCCAAGTGCGAGTCGAACGCGCACACGAAGGTTTCCGTCCCACCGTACAATATTTAGCAAAAAACACATTTCTTGTATTTTATTTTTTATTATATAGAGGCAATAGAAATACACAATTTGTGAAAATTTCAATGTTATACCTATTACGGTCCATGAGATAAATTCTACCCGTTGACAGGCTGACGGACGGACAGCGAAGGCTTAGTAATAGGGTTCCGTTTGGCACCCTTCGGGTACGGAACCCTAAAACATCCCATATAAAAAAAGCAAAAATATACATCGAAACTGAAAAATATTACGTATTGTAAAACATAAAACATCTATAAACATGAAACTGTTTATTAATCAAATTACGGAAATCATTTTCCATCAGCGTCACCACTACGCTGCTACGGTGCTACGCGCTACTGTGCTACGTCGCTACGAGTCGGTCGTTATGTGAAAAGTTACCAATTGGAGCGCGGATTTTTAATTAATAGAGAATGTTTTATCTCTGTTTTTCTTTTTTCCGATGTCACATAATACAAATCATGTTTTTTTTTTATAATGACAGGAAGGGTGAACGTAGGCATTATGAGACGTCAGTGTTGTTGATGTTATTGTCTTTGTAATATAGTAAGCAGGCTTTTAATGTCAGCATTCAGAGTTTATGTTAACCAGAGAATCGTTAAAAGCCCATTGCTACTCATCATGATGCAACTAACAGTTTTGGATTGCAGGTTACGCAGTTTGGATTCTAAAACAAGGTGTGATTGTGTTTTTATCATAGGGGAAATCCATAATAGTTTTTATAATTTCCAATTAAGTACAGATGACCCATTTTGTCAAAGACCATGGTCTTAATTGACCTTTCATTTGTGCCTCAAAAAAGCGTTAGGTTACTAATTAATGCAGCTGCTACAACAATACTCGCAGAGCTTTAAGAGTTTTATTAAAACTCTACCTGGGTTATTAAACAAAAATACAACCTAATTGATAACCTCCTCCTTTTTGGGAAGTGGTTAAAAAAGGAAAATATTCGATATCTTATCCTACATTATGTATTTCATAATCTCAAGAATCTTACTAACGGCGCAATTTATAACCACCCAATGTTCCATTACGCGAATACCACGTTCGAAATATAAAACAGTGAAGCATCACGGCATTTAATTAATAGTGGGTAGTCAGAGAGGATTTAATTCAGGAAATCCATTTGTATGATAAACGCGCGCTGTTTAGTGCCAGTACTTTAGTGCGGAGGGTTAACTGCCGTTAGTTAACGTCGGTTAAATGGTGCTGGGTTTGTAAATTACGGCTAATTATGTTTAGGGGAAAATAAAAAGGAGTGATGTTGATTACTATACGTCTTTAGTAAGAAATAAGAATCTAACATTTGTTTTTTAATTAAACTGTTTAGGGGTTTCAACGTTTCACGTAATAAAAAAATATAGACATACATTATTTTTGATTCAAAGCTCTCCTAGATCTGCAAAAAGTAATTTAAGTACTTAAAGTTTTTAAAAGCTTCAGTTTTTACTAGTTACAGAAAACCGCACGTAAAACTACAAGATGTACACTACAAAAATAAAAGCGAGCTTCTTTAAAACATTTCTGCTTTAACTGCAGTTTCGTCTCGGTGCCACCCGCCGCCTGCAATAGAGACGTACAGATGAATTTTAATGCTGTAGTTACGCATTCAGTGCTAATGGCTCCTTGAGTGGGACACACAGACAGACACACAGGCACACAGACAGATAGACAAGACGAGAGTCACAGTAAACACTGTCTGCCGCCACTCGAGACGCAAATGTACACGTTTTAATATGCACGTCTTTTTGAGAGTCCGGTGTTTTGAGGATTTCAGGATTATTAAGTGTTTGTATGTGAAGGTAAGTTTTAGCTTGAAAGAAAGTGTTAGAAAGAATACAGGTATGTGGGATTTTGTTACTAAGTAAGTGAGCTTGATGCGAAGGGACTGCATGGCCAACATAATCGCCTTTGTGAGTGAGATATGAGAGGTGTATGTTAAAATATAAATATTGACCTTCAAAAATTATACACGGTGTAAGGGACATCGACGCGGAAACTTTTACTATGAATTCAGCACGTGATTCAAGACCTCCCAGCGTAGAATTTTTTCTTGGGTAATTAAAAAAAAATCTGCTGTTTTATACAAAAGTATACCTACACGGTGAAACTGTGTGGAACAGCTGTTTGTTTTAATTACAGACGAAAACTTTACAGAATATATGCCTAAGTTACTATCAATATAAACACACTAAACTTAGCACAATGGTGCCGATTCTCTTGTCACAAATGCCTCTAAACTAGATTAAAAATCACTCAAATTTAGTTTGTCAAACAACGATTTCCCATTCTGAAATAGACTAAAGTGACACAACTTAACTATATTTCAGTTTGACAGCACTAAGATAGTACTGTGTTTTTAGTTTAGTGAAAATGGCAATTTTGCTATTCTGAATTTGACATTTTTCACCTAAAATTTTGATAGTAAAATACCAAACCAGACTAAACCTGACAATTTTTAATCGCGATTAAAAAGATGTCGGATAAAATAAGTTGAACATGAACTAAAATTCACACCAACATCTCGACTCACGTGCAAAAACAGTACTGTATTTATTTTTTCTTTTGCTTATATCTCGAAAATGGTGCATCCTATCGCAAAAATAATGAAAATTTCGACCCCCTTTATAAGACCTATAAACCTGAACATGTAGATAATATTTTTTCATGTTTTCCATACAAAAAGTGAAAAATTCCATATAAAACACGTCGAGTTGGCACACCCTGCGCGCCTCGAGCTATAAAAAAAACCACGGGTTATGGCAAACCACGGGTACCACGTGGATTCGCGATTGTCAAATTCTATTTCAGCTGTGTCAAAATTATTTTTAAGTTTAGAGAATTTTATTTGCAGAATAGCTCTAAGATTCTCATAGCCAAAAGTAACGAATTTTAGTGATAGTTTAGTTAGTTTAGTTCGATGTACAAGAGAATCGGCACCAATATCTACATAAGCAAACACTATAGCATGTACCTAACAGTATGACTGTTAACCTAAACAATAACGTGTATTTAAGAGCCAAACTAACACAAAACGCTTTCCAAACACATTAAATAGAGCATTAACTTTTACACGTGGCTACGGTATTGTGTAATTGATTATTATTTTGATATTAAAAGGGAAGTTTGCAATATTGGTCCTAATCCTAACCGTAACCTTTTTTAACCTTAGATGTGCATTCCGCCATTACACAAAGGTTGAAAATGACCGTCAGAAGCGAAGTTTCAGAAAACATTAAAATTACCTATATAACTAACAAATACATACTCTCCTGTCATCCTTTTTGGGTGGAAAGTTGTTCTAATCTAATGCTAAATTATTGGTTCCTTTTTCGAACAAACCACTTTTTGACATTTAAGCTATAAAAGTGGAATAGACAACTTTTACATCATCATGTTGTTTAACTTAGCTTACTTAATATTAGTTATATATACTCGTATAGTATAGTATTAACGATGTTCCCTAGTTCAAACGGTGCGTCCGGTCCTAAATAAAACGCGTTGACTGCAGCACGCGTTCACGTGATTACATCGCGGATTACCACTGTAATGCTGGTTTAGTGCTTGTTCTGCGCTCGTGAAGCGGAGGTAAACCGGTAATGGATATGTCGACTAATATTAGGTGTGTCTGTCTTTTTGGCCATTAGTGGGAAGGGTATATCGAAAATCAACGGTTTGTGTTGTCCTAGGTGTTAAAATAATAAATCACCTTTTTGTAGATATTATATAATAAAAACTGGCCAAGTGCATGTCGGACCACGCACAATGAAGGGTTCCGTAGTTGGGATGAATTTATCCCAAGAACAAACTTAACCTTGTAGTTGAAGAACATGATCTCCCGTACGGGATGTATGGGAGATCATGTAATACAAACTGCAAATTTAAGTTGCTCGATTATTACTTGTTAACCTGTAAAGCCTACTTAGATGTGATAGTTTTCATTTTAATTTCGTTATATACGCTGTGAACTTTTTCACAAATCCAAGTAGGTACAACCATTTAGCTGACAGGGGGGGACACTTGACGCTAACAAAAACTTCCACTTTAAAGCTTAATTTTTCGCAAATGGATTTCTGAATAAAAAAGTGATTTTCACACATCCTCAATATTTTTGAACGGTACCCCACACTATGGGATCTATTGAAAAGAAAAAAAAACATCCCCACTTTATGTGTAGGGGAGATAAATATTTTTCCTGATTTTATTTTACCACTTTGTCGGCGTAATTAATATGTATACCCATGCCAAATTACAGATTTCTAGTAGTCTGTTCACTTGTAAGCGCATTACTGGAGAACCGCTGGTCCGTTTTTTTTTTTTTTTTGTTATAGTCCTAATCAGGTTCTTACAGAAAAAAAATCGGCAAAGGTTCCCAGAAAATCTTCAAATTCCGGAAAACTGAATATCCTCTTTTCTAGGGGTTTTTGTATGAACATTCAACATGTTGACAGGAGAACGTCTGTCCGGTCAGCTAGTAACATATAATACTGACTGACTGATCATTAATCCGGTTTCCAATATTCAATCCTTGAGTAAAGATTGCATCATTGCAGGAATTAAGTTCTGCTGTGGACGATATTATTACTGTTATTATTCACGATCCCAACTATACATAAAACAAATTCTCAACTATCCAATAATCTTTTGATCTGAGGTGCGAACTTTGTTCATAATATTAGCTAATATATTCTATAAGCGGTTGCAACGCTGATCAATATAAAACTTTACGCTCAAGTTGTTGCTAAATATTTCAACAACGCGATTAATTAGCAGCACAAAGATAACCCGTTATTAATATTTGAGCTAGATACTGCGGCGGTGTGCCTGCGTGGCGGGGGCGGGGCGGCTGTGTTGCGTGTGCGTGGTTATCGCGCTGTCTGTAAGAAGCGCAGCTTTAATAGCTCGTCAACTCTTTAATTAAAATTTTAATTAAGTAGAGTTAAGTGAGAAATAGATTGAAGATGTAAGTTTGTCATCTCCGAAAGTCGTCGGGTGGAAAAATGTTGTTTTATTTGAACGATTTTGAAAGGCGACGCGTGGAATGTTTTAATCAATTTGTAGTAAATGAAATCGGGCAATAGAAGCAAGTTATTCTCTATATTTTCTATATTTTTTCTTCTCGATATTTTTAATTATTGCCAACTACTAATGGGTGTTCACCGTTACCTTATTTTATTATTTCTTTGAAGTAATTTTAGTAATTAATTAAATCTGTAAACGTTGGTTACATTTTAGTTAGATATATTTTCTTGTAGACAGTCTTTAACACGAAATACTTGTAGAGAGCTGAGGCTTTTGCCTATGTTGTTATCAGCCATTAGTGTCTGAATGATTGTATATTTATACCATAGATAACAACTGGTAAACAATACGTTTCTTATAATTACCGAAGAGCAATAATACACTAGTCGACTAATTTGATTCACGTTTATTGAAGGGCGCAAAACTAAAGGTTTCACTGGTATGTACTGCGGGCACCGCTACTGTAAAGTAGCGGTGCCCGCGACTTCACTCACCTAACTATGTTCTATTGGCATTCTAAGTTAATGGGAACGTGAAGTTATAGTAGATTCGTAATATCCTCTACAGCATCAGTTAATTGTGTTGTTTTAAACAAAACTTATCGCCTTTATGTTTTTTAACTACATGATTCAATTTTTTTATCGAGGGGTTATTGCCGTTACAACAAGATTTAATAAACTGATTCTGTTCTGAGGTAATTGTCAGCTAGAAGTATCTACGTAGATTAGTAGCACCCGACTGGACGCCTAACCCTAACAATGCAGGTCACTATTATTCAATTTAGTAACTAGTAGTATCATTAAAGACACTCAAACACAGCAGCAAAAACCAATGAATATTTAAATGTCATAAACCCCAAAAGTGCAGTAGGTCAACTCACTCAATAAATACAACATGATTGATGTCTGTCACGTCGCGTGTGACAGCACTGAGTGCTCCCAGCCCGCGACAAAACGCGACAGAACGCGACATAAATCACGCGCGACGCTTGTCGCAGCCATTACCGTCTTTTTGTCGTTCACATTATACCCGGTATACATTACGCTTAAGATATTGTTACAGATTGCACGGTTATTTTTCTCTTGCATGCTGCTTTTATTCTTCTATTGTTATGTTTGAAATATGGAGTTTGAGTGCGATTGTTGTGACAGAGATGTGGAAGTGTCTTATTCCGCTTATTTTTGGTTAGCAACACAGTATGACCTATATCTCTGAAAAAATAGTAAAAGACGTTATACCACGGAAAATACTATGGCCTACTGATTAGTTCTCTAAAGCACTAATTAGTTAAGCGCACCTACAAGAAAAATAAATAAAAAATAAAACAAAGAAAAATCCTACAGCACGATTCGAAAAAATTAATAGAATTAGCAATTTAAAATTCAATTGTTCAGAAGCGACCATCTTGAATTAAATGCTCGCTAAATAAAATTTATGCTTGTAACAAAAAGTACAAAACACAAAGAAAATTTCCATTCTAAATGCAACGACGCTAAAGTATGAATAAATTAACGAACGAAGATGAGGCTAAAAAAAATAAAAAGACATAATGCAAACATTAAATTCTTTTCATATATGTAGATAGGGGAGAAACAAATTATAGTTGGCAATATTTATACACACCATGTGTATAAATATTGCCATATAAAGTAATGTGAATAATCCATGGCGTAGGACAGATAATGAAATGGTGCAATCTGGGCGGAGAGAATGGGGTTGTATGAAACAAAACACACATGAGATTTTTGAGACAATCTTCATTACAAATTGGATTTCTTTCCTTAGGGTGTGTACTGTGTACGCTCTCATTCCGAACACGAACGTAACTAGGTACTTGCATTTTGTCAGACACCGATCGCAAAAATGAGCATTTCGCCTTCAATCAGCGAATGCATCAGCATTCGCTGATATAATAATACAACCTTTTGCCCACGGCTTCGGTCGGTAATTTTCACTCGGGAAGATACCTCCTAACGGGATAAAAAGTAAAAATACTGTGTCCTGACCCAGCTCACGGTCTACCTGTTTGCAAAATTTCATCGAAATCCGTTAAGGCGTGAATAGGCAGGCAGGAAGACGGATTTACTTCTGCATTTATCATATTAAAGTATGGATAGTTTATAATTGATATGTAATGTGTATGTAAATTGTATGTAATGTAGAAATTGGTTACAGATAGGTAACCAATTTCTACATTCAGACAGACAGACATGTTTTTACTAATGAACATTGGTCATGACTATTCCCTCAACGTAGCAAAGAAACGGGGACAAGTTAAATCAATATTGAAATTATGATCCCATTCGGGAGTAGACCAACTTATTTATTAGCTTGAACTTTAATTTCTTCTCTCCTTGTATGGAGTGTATAAATTACTCCCAAACAACAAAATATTCGACAAATAATTTGACAGGCGCAAAGGACTGTCTCGAACATATAAAGAAATCAACAGTCTTTCCGGATATAACTTAGCATACACATTGCTAGATTAGATTAAATTAGATAGAACCCGTGATTATGAACCCATGATAGAGCACATGATTATGAACATTTTGTTCAACCTTATTTTTATAAATATAGTGATAATCCACCCGGGGGAGAGGCAGGTGGTGCAAATTGGACGCAACACTGTTTGTGTCGGGACGTAAGCCGCGCCGGGAAGCGCGGTGACAGCACATGAGATCGGGTGCTCATTTGTACGTATCGATATTATGGAAGAAAATAAGAACAATCATGTACGACATAATTTTGTTCAAAGAGCCTTATATCTTGGGCTTATGATACTGAAACCTGAAAATTCAACTCCCTTTTGATTAACGTGTCATGACACAACAGTTTACTTGAGATTTTTTGGAGATGTGAAGCTTTGTGTAACCTGGGTATCTCGACTTGATTTATGTAGATATGTATTACCTTATCATTATTCATGACCCTTTTGTGCTTCTCTATCTATCTGTATCTAAAAGCATTATTCCATAAATCACCAAAATGACTCCGTCGATTAGGCAGGTGAAGCTTCCACATAACTCCTCAACTTTTATTAAAACAAGCTCCAAATAAATTCCTGCCACTTGTCTTCACGAGGGTTGCTAAAGACGCCGTCAAATACCAGACAGGTATTTAAATATCCCAACAAAATAGACGGAACCCATTAATCAGGGGCCCAGGTGTGTCGTAGGGCACCTAAAATTAGATGTACGCGGGCCCAAAGACGGGACCCTTGGGTACTCGTTATTTATAGGGACCCAAACACGTGGCACCCCCTCGTTTACATTTACACTGTGTATTTTGCTCTCGTAGAGTGTAATTTTGAAGGCTCACGGTTTATTAAAACCTTAATACGAACCAAATTGATATTCACCCTTTGGGCGGGACGTGAGTGGTAATTGCAGAAACACTCAAGGTGTCTACATAGGATGTGTACCGGAATTTGTACAGAGATAACATTACAAAGTGACATTTATGTTTAGTATTTTCCTATGAACTTGTCACATTGTGCTTGTAATATAACTACTTTACCTTCTTCGTAACAGCTAAAATTCAACAAGAAAAGATCATTTTACACACTTGTAGTTTCTAGTGTCTTCAGTTCAGCCGTCTATAAAGTACAATAATCTCTATTCCAGATATCAGTAAAGTGCTTAAACGACGTCTAAATTTAAACGCAATCAAGTGGCATGTAGGTTCACCGAAGCTATTTTTACTTAAGATTCAGTAGCTTAGCGAGCGTGCCAAGTGCGAGCTTACTGGCAAGCCAAGACATTGCCAGACGGCCCAACATTTGGCGCGCCAATCTTGGGCAAACCAGCCAGCTAGCCAGTGTTCCAATTACTCACAATGAGAATGCATGAGTTGGAATATAAAAAGAGGATGTTACGATCTCAGTTATTTACGTTTAGGAAAAAAACTAGGAGTTCTGGCAGACACATAATAGTAATAAGTTTTTCCGGAAGTTGGAAGATATTTCAGTTTATTTTATTATGTGCTGTACAGTTTTAGTATTTCTTTTTTTGTATTTTGTGATGTGTAGCTGTAGGTACAGTTTTTTTCAATCGTTTTATTATTAAAACAAGATTTTTTTTTAAATTAAGCTATGCGTCACATTCATAAACCTACATTAAATTTTTAGGGTTCCATAGTCAATAAGGAACCCTTATAGTTTCGCCATTTCCGTCTGTCTGTCTGTCCGCGGCATAGCTCAGAGACTTTTAGTACTAGAAAGTTGTATTTTTTTTAGGGTACACGTAAAGTGGGGATGTTTTTTTTTTCTCTCGTCTTTCCCATGGCATGGGGTGTCATTGGAAAGGTCGTTCAAAAATATTGTGAGTGTGTTAAGACGATTTTTGGATTCAGGGATCCGTTTGCGAAATATTTTGAAGTGCTAATTTTTGTTAGAGTCAAGTGCCCCCCCCCCAACTGCCAGCTAAATGATTTGTTCTGGATACCTATATGAAAAAAAATCACGACAGTAGTATATAAATATCGCAGGTAGATTATATGATTCGTTATTTTACAAACGCTGCTGCAGGTTTCACAAAATGCCTAAGGCAAAATGTAAATTGCCTAGTCACTTTATAATATGGCACAAGATTTGATGGACAATTCAAACGTCTTTTACAAAATGCCGCGGCAAATTTAAGTTTTTAGTTATCGGGCACGTGAAAAACGTAAGTTGTCCATGGAATCTGGTGCTCGGAGGACTCCTGCGGAATATTATTGGTACAAAACTGTGAGCTGTAACAAACAATTTGCAATTTAATGCATTATTTTTTTATAGTACTAATCTAACGGAAATACCGACAAATTGGAACTGGTATCAAACTTGCGTGCAACGTAACGAACTTTTCGCTAATACTAAATAGCCTGCCTAGCTGCGAGCAACTTGGAAGTAGCACTCGCCGGCCACTGCCGCAGCACCGCTCGCTTCGCTCGCTCGGCTTGCCCGCGGTTGGTTACAGTTTTAACCTAACCTAATTCACCCAGTTCTCAAATTTTCGATTGTTTATAATATAACGGAAATAATACCCATAAATTATAAACTAACGGTTCTCACAATTTTACAGTAATATAGTAGGTACCTGATTACTGGAATGAAGTATGATTTGACCAACCTGTGTTTAATGATGGTCACCCTACAATAACAATCAATGTCGAAATTATAACAATTGAACGAATTAATAATTTGCCTTAGGCATTTTGCAAAACAGCCAGCTTTTGTAAACGGACGGCGCCGTTTATAAAATTACGAATCATACAATTAGCCGGCGACTAATTTATCGGAATTAAGGAAAACTATCACAGGTAAGCAGGCTCTACAAGTAAACGAGTAATAATCAACCAACTTACATTTGCAGTTGAAAAACATGTTCTCCCATACGTTCTGTATGGGAGAACATGTTTTTCAACTACTATGTTAAGTTTGTTCTTGGGATAAATATTCATCCCAACTACGGAACCCTTCATTGTGCGTGATCCGACACGGACCTGGCCAGTTTTTTTCTTATCCATTTACCACACTTCGGTGACAAGCTAACCCAGATTTCCTATTGCTATTGAATTCCAGATCATCATAAAACGTGTTTAGAGTTTAAAATTGCATGCATGCAATAAAATCAATAACAAAGTAATAACAACGCCAGTTATTACTCATCCCAATTCAAAATATTCTTGCAATGACACTAATAAGAACAAGGGGAGCGTTCATCAAAAGCATCACTCAATACTCATCCTTGTTGACTTACAATTTG
This sequence comes from Agrochola lota, assembly GCA_947364205.1. Taxonomy (NCBI): domain Eukaryota; kingdom Metazoa; phylum Arthropoda; class Insecta; order Lepidoptera; family Noctuidae; genus Agrochola; species Agrochola lota. Next base: position 19,778,513 of record OX376237.1, on the reverse strand, counting down.
ACTGTGTATTTCTTTAATCTTCCTTGCACTGTAGATATCAATTAAAACATGAGAACAGGGAGACTGTTCTCATCCATCTGTAAATAGCAACAAATGACTGTATAATTGCAGTAATCCGTCTGTCCCGTGGGTCTGTGAGGCAATCAGTCGCTGGCGCCGCGGGCGGACATTTGCATCGCGGAGGATGCAGGCACCCCTTCGTCTCCTTCGTCCCGCTCGCCCCATTCACCCATCTCGCCCCGGTCGCCCCGTCCGTCGACTGTCGGTTGAAACACTGCTGAATATTAATACGTACTTGCATCACTTTGATATTTGGCGGATGGACTTTGAAGTTTCTTGCATGTTTGTGTAATGAGTGCTGTAAGACAGACTACGTTCCAGTTTGATTGTGAGTAACTTATGGTTTATCCATCCCTAGTATTACACAGGGTGTCAGGGACATCGACGCGAAGCCTGTTATCATGGATTCAGTACATGATTCTGAACCCACCTACATTGAAGTTTTTCGTCGGTTATTTAAAAAAAAAATCTGCTGTTCTATGTATTTTGACCGTGTAAGTATTACACTTTTCTATGAAGCAGCAGATTTTTTTTTAAATTTTCGACAAAAATTTGGTTTATAATCATGTACTGAACCCATGGTATAAGTTTTCGCATCGATGTCCCTGCCACCCTATATAATAGTAGGGACGGATAAGCCGTTGGTTACCCACAATCAAACTGGAACGTAGTCTGTCTTACAGCAGTCATTCGATGTCCATGCCACCCTGTTTAAAAGTGACGAAGTTTGACACCAATATTAATAGACTCATGTAGGATTGCTTCGTTGAAATGTTGGTTGCTGAAACCAATAATGCATAATCAACATTAAACTGAAGAATAAAATCTCAAGAACCCTGTTGTTATAAAATGTCGATAAATCAGCTCAGACTGCGTGCACCTACAAGTTTGCCTTCCCTGTCGGGAATCACAGGCGTAATGCTAGAAGAGCGCGTTAGTTGCAAGCGGCACTAATTCGAGCTGTATTAATGAGACCACAAAGTAAACAGTTGCAGAAAATTTACTTCGCACAATGATGTACGACTGCAAGAACACTCATTGACGCACTGTTACATAAAAACTAGGAATGGACAGAATATGGTATACATAATCTATCTGCAAACAGAATAGTAGTTGGAAAGTTACGTTAGACCTTTATTCAGAATGCCAGTTTTTATAAAAACGTACACTTATTTTTACACTGAGATTTATTATATTTATTATGATTAATATTTTGCTGCAGTGAGTCTTCTATCCGTTTCTTCTATGTAATCAGACGCCCGGTATCCTTTGATGTTTAACCTAAAAAGGAGGGAAAGCGTGAGTTTTACACACATTCATACATTTGTATGTCTGTCAACCGCAACTGCTATATTATATGCAGACATACCTTTGTGATGAAGAACTGCTGGCATTGCTCGCTGCATTTGTTTTGTAATCCGACATCCTCTCAAATAATACAACAAAAAGTATTAATGTCAAGTTGTAATTTTAGCATGTTTTATCGGTACATACAATTATGGTTAATTGGGATTTTTTTTGTTGCTTTATCTATAGATATGTTCATTGGACATTGTAATGACTATGTCTTTTAAAAGGCTCTAATAAACCAAAGAACTAACAAATTATTAAAACCCTTCCAAAGTCCCACAAACGACTGCATCCTAAACTAGCGGATAGTCAGATAAAAACCATAGCGTGTTCCATCGCGTCGCCGCAACACTTAGAGTATATAACACTGGAGAAGCCTTACGAACACGTCCCCTCTGTAAAAGTACATGAACAAATGTTCTAGTACGTTTATAAAAACTACTTTCAAATCGATTGTAACGCACTTCGTAAATCGTTTTAAAGACGCGCGGAGCTCCGTGAAATTGTCTAGTTGTGCTGTTAAATTATGTAAAAAGCGTTCAAATACGTCAAATTTTTATAAAGAACTGAATATCCTTCCATATGTTGACATTTTTTTATAATATTTAGTCATGTTTTTATTGAAATTTAAAATCCTATCCTCATAATACATTTCCATTTTTCATTCGATTCAACCATGATTCAATATAAAACGCAGCACGAATCGATTATTTTCCTCACATTGCTTCTGTGACGTCACCAAGTCTCGCTACATCTCGTTTTTATGTTCATAAAGATTAAAATACTTTACTTTTGCATTACGAAAATATACGGCAAATCAGCAAAACTTACACGCACTTGACATGCGATTATGTCCTTTAGTAAAAATGATTATTTTATTAGGATCTCCAACAAAGAATACACCTTACATGCTATAATATAAAGACAAGAACAACAATATATGTGCTCCCTCAATTATAGGAGACCACATCATGCAATAAAAACAAGCAAACAGTATATTAAAAATGGAAGTAGCCCTGAAAGTTAAAATTATATAGTATTATACTAGTACATTATTAAATTTGGTAATCTGAATTTAAATTGAATAAAAATAAAGATTAAAAAGCAACGAACACATATTAGAAAAAATTGTACTTACAGACAAATAAAAATAGCGAACAATGCATTACTAGGCCGGCAGTTCAACACTTACATAACTTACATAATGTGACTACCGACTCTTATCGACAGACTTAATGAAGTCATGTTTGAAACCAAAATTGACATGTCGATAATTTCTTAGTAAAAATTACTTAGTAATTATTTTTGTTTATTTATTTTGATTGTTCATTGTGTTATAACTTTTTTATGTCCATTGAAGTGGTTATAAATATAATATATAATGTTTTTTTTTACTTGACCTAATTTATTATTGAGATTAATACTTACTTATTTAAAGGGTTTCCGAGGGTCTTTAATTATTGTAGTTACACCTAACCGAACTCAAACACTAAGATATTATTAGCGGGTATAAAATCAAAGTTGGAACATTTTACAATGAATGATTACTGTATAATTACGTATTTATTAGGGGAGGCTGACATTAAAGCCCATGATAACCTGATTGACCTAGTAAAATTAATAACCGAACACTTAATGACGACCGACCAGGAAAACACACTTGACATACCCAACTTCCGCCTAGCAACAAGTTATTCTAGAGACGTAAAGAGGGGAGGGGCATGTATACTAACTAGAATTGGACATGAATATAAAACACTTAAAATTAACTGCTCTATTATAGGTATTATAGAATGTAGCGCCATAGAACTACATGAACATGGACTCATAATAGTTTGTATATACAGAGTGCCAAATTCATGCATAAATCTTTTTTACGATAATTTAGAGAAATTATTACGCCAGATATGTCACAATCCCTCTTTGAGGAGTGGCTTGAGAGGCGCCATGGCGTCCTCACCTTCCGCCTGACGCAGGTCCACACCGGACACGGTTGTTTCGGGAGGTTCCTGTTCCGCGTAAGGCGGGAGGAAACGCCCGGGTGTCACCACTGTGTGGATCGCCCGGAGGACACGGTGGAGCATACGGTGGAGGTCTGCCCGGCTTGGGCGGGGCACCGCGGTGTCCTCACGGAGGCGATCGGCGGCGGCGATCTCTCGCGTCCGGCCCTGGTTCAGGCCATGTTTCGGAGCGAGAGTGCATGGGAGGCCGTCACCTCCTTCTGCGAAGCAGTTATGTTCGCGAAGGAGGAGGCGGGGCGCGCGAGGGAGATGCAAGCTGCACGCCCTCGCGGCCCTAGTCGCCGCAGGAGATGCCCCGGGCGTCGGGAGTCGAGAGCCGACTTCCGGCCACCGTAGGCGCGGGCTTGCGGACGGTGAGCAATGGGCAGCTCGCCGTCCGATAAGGACCAGGCCCGTGTCGACGGCGCGTTGTGTTCCACGCGCGCCTCAAAGAGATGTCAGCACAAACCGACGAGGTCGAAAGACCAATGCCTGCTGGGGTTGCGGGTTTGTCCGAAAGGGATAACGCGGCCCCGGCACACAGGCAACGGAAGGAACACGGGTGGGTTTTAGTCAGTAAAATTCTGACACACCCTCTCGCTCTGCCCAGAGCGGGAGAAGTCATTTGATGATTTCCAATCCTCAAAAAAAAAAAAGAAAAAGATATGTCACAATACTAACAAGAAAATTATTCTATGCGGAGATTTTAACATAACTATACTCAAACGAAACCGCCATGCTCTAGACTTTGAATATCTTTTGGAAAGCCACAATTTTAAATTAGAAATTAGATATCCTACCAGGCTCAACAGTAAGTCTTGTATTGACAACTTTGCACACAATATTCCTAGATGCAAAAGTGAAATAATTGAATTTGGTTTATCCGACCACACAGCTCAACTGTTACAATGCCCCGTCAAAAAAACCTGTGTGATAAAATCTTGGCGTATTAAAAGACGGGAGTATAGTACTGAAAATCTGAGTAAATTAAAAAAATGCATAAGCAGCTTGTCGTTTACTGGCGTTTACGGTACAAATAAATATCACTATCTCAGAAGTCACAAAACAATGATTGCATAAATACATCATAAAACAAATCAAAAGCGACATGGTCAATTATAAACAAATCGAAATTTAACTTTCCCAAAGATCCTATTACAGAAATACTTAAAGATGACATCAAGATTACAGATCGTAAATCTATTGCGAATAATTTTAATGACTTCTTCATTGACCAAGCTTCAGAATCAGACCAAACAAATAATTTAACCCTTTAACGCACACCCTAACTTTTTTTGAATTCTTAATATTTTGTGATAAATACCTATTCTGTGCCGTAAATCATAATGACATGTTTTTGAAAAAAGACCTAAAAATCTTTGTTTTTCGAGAAAATCATGAAAATCATATAACGTTCTGCGTCACTAACCATCACAGCAATATCACTGGCCAGTAAAATGGACACTAATGAAATCTATTTTATTTTTAGGAAAAGACAATAATAATAATAAAATAAATGTATTTAATCAACCTTTAATAATAGAACATATTAGACAGTCAGTTTTAATTACGGATATATTAACATAACATATTTCTTCTAAAAGAAAATTTCTTCATTTTTCCACGTAAGTAATTCTTGTACACTGGTTCTCGAAATCTTTTATTACTCCACTTACTAAGATCTTCATGCATTATATTCTCTCGAGGAGCTGCGTCTTCGGGAGAAATTATCTCGTGATACCTGGTCGGGTTTGGTGATAGCGGCTGTGGTGGTGGAAATGGCGGCGGCTGCAGAGGTGGCGATGGTGGTAGAAACAAAAACTCCTGTGGTGGTTGTGATGAAGACGATGTTCCAGAACATGATCCTTGATTTCGACTACGTGTGCTCAGGGTGCTGGTACTAAAACTTTCGTCGAAGCAATCATCAGCATCGGAATCACCACCGATGTCTGATTGTGTGTTCTGGTCATCAGTAATACCCACGAAGTCATTCCATTGGTCCTCGTCTAGTGACCCCAACTCCCGATAAGTGTATGTGTGTCAAAACAATTAGAAAATTACAATGCAAAACTATTACATTACGATTTTCATAAGTACACACACACATCTGCAAAAAAAACGGCATAATAAAAACCCAAACTTTCATAATAATAGGTTATAACTACCGAACAAGATTGTTTATCGCAAATTTATTATTATATTATAACACATATACTTGTTGTAAAACAATATGGTTCATAGGGATAACTCAAAAATAAATACTCAATGCAACATCTCAAAGTTAGGTAGGCAATTTTTATGTTATAATTTTTCAACACACCGGTTTATATCCAATCCCAAATAATATATGTTTTTCTTATTATCTCGATTAGATTTTCACATAACATCGAAGTATATACTATAAAAGAATAGTTTCACTTACCTTTTCCAAGAAGACATGATTTTTTATTACCATAAAACTTGTAAACAGGTAACGTATATACGCGATAACAATAAATGTTCCTGCGCGGGTGCACGATGGCCAGTTCACAGGCCATCTTGAAAAAAGGCGCGAATTTAAAATGTCACGCGGTGAACTTGAACGCTGGCCAGTTGACGGGCCAGTGTGCTCTAACGCGGGTCGTAAACGTTCATAAGGTTCAATATACAAACAAAAATCTATGAGATAACGACCTTGAAGTGACTGTCCAGTTTACTGGCCACTTTGTATGAGCCGTTCTATAAAGGGGAATGACATACACAACAAACCTCGACCCTCAAATCACAATATCAACACTAAAATTAATTCAATTTTTCTTACTCCCACAACACCTACAGAGGTAGATAGAGAAATAAAGCAACTGAAAAATACCCATAGCGTGGGCAACGATGGTGTGTGCACCAAAGTCATAAAATATGTATCCCCGGATATTTCAGTTCATCTATGCTACATAATTAACTTATGCATCTAACAGAATATACCCAGAAAAACTTAAAACGTCCATTGTCATTCCACTACACAAAAAAGAAGACATACGAAAAATGGGAAACTATAGACCCATAGACCCGTTGATCCCCATATTTTCAAAGTTATTTGAAAAAATCATATATAATATAGGCGACTATACAGTTTTTTTTTGAAAAATATAATATTTTGGTAGACGAACAGAAAGGCTTTCGCAAGGGGAAATCAATAAATACGTATAGCCATTTATGACCTACTGAAAACTATATTGGGCGCTATGGACAAAAAAAAACCAACATGTGCTATCTTTATGGATATGAGTAAAGCCTTTGACCGAGTTGACCATACGATACTAATGCAAAAATTAAGCATGTATGGCATAAGAGGTAAAGCGCTAGATCTCATCTTCTCATACCTGCATAATAGAAAACAAATAGTTGAAATAACACAAATATGTCAGAAAACACGAAATGAGATCAAACATAAGCCAAATTCAAAAACCATAAAATTTGGAGTTCCAAAGGTAGTGTTTACTGTTCTTGATATATATCAATGATCTTCCTAAACATATCAACCAACAAATGGTACTATTTGCAGATGATAGCACGGTTATAATAAAAAGCGACAAAGAAAATGACTACGACCACGTAGTCAACCAAACATTAAATACGATAATACAATGGTTAACCGAAAATAATCTTAAAATAAATATAGACAAAACGAAAATTATACACTTTCACCAGAGAACTCAAGTGACAAATATAAACGTTAGTTACCAAGGCGAAAAAGTACATCCTGTGACAGATACAAAGTTTCTAGGAATTAATATTGACAATAAACTGACATGGAAAACACATTTAGAATATGTCTGCAAAAAAATTAATAAATCCTCTTTTGCTCTGTACAATCTCTCAAAAATTGTTAATAAAGAACGGTATTAACTGCTTATCACGGACTTGTTGCACCTGTCCTAAGATATGGTATTATATCTTGGGGCAACTCAGTCGATAAGGAATCTGTATTTAAAGCTCAAAAGAAATGCATTAGAGCAATGTGTAATGTAGACACTACTACTAGCTGTCAACCCTACTTGAAAAGCTTAAAAATTCTGACACTGCCTTCGTTATACATATATGAACTAAATGTTTTTGTGAAATTAAATCCTAATAATTTTAAGCCTGCTTCCAAAAGTTACTATAGACAACTACGTCACAAAAAAAGATTAGAAATTGATATACCATATGCGAAAACAGCACTAATCAATAATAGTATTCTTTGTAAAGAATTCAGTGGGTAATTTGGATAATTTTAAGAGTCATCTGAAATGCATATCTTTCTCTCAGGTATACAAAGCCACAGATGCGAATGAATCTTATGAACACTTTATGGATGATTTTTCATTACTGTGTAAGTTATGCTTTCCGATTAAAATTGTGACTGTACATACTAATAGAAAGAATAAGTGGATATCTCGTGGTATAAAACTGTGTAGTCAAAAGCAAAGGCAGTTACTTTGGACATATAGATTTAATCCTAATACAAAAAATAAACTTGCTTTCAAAAATTACTCCTCTCTTTATAGAAAAATAATAAGATTAACCCAAAAAGCCCAAAACAACCACTACATTAATACGTCAAAAAATAAATCTAAATCTGCCTGGCAAGTCATTAAAAAATCACAGTTCAATTTACCCCAAGAGCCAATAGTGTCAATAAAGAAGGATAACTTAACTATTATACATCCTATGACTATTGCAAACGAATTTAACAACTATTTTATAGATGTCATTGAAAATAACATAAAAAAAGATAAAGGGACTTCAACCAATAATTACATGATTGAACATTTGAATTCACAATCACTATATATGCTACCTGTTTCAGACTCAGATATAATAAAAATAATTAGCAACCTGAAAAACACAAATACATAGGATTTGATAATATATCAACTAAGGTAATAAAATACGTTAAGGAAATCATAGCTCCAGTATTATCACATATAATTAACCTATGCATTTCTGACGGTTTATTCCCAACTAGCCTAAAACAAGTAATTATTAAACCGCTTTAAAAAAAAAAAAAAAAAAAACTGATATACAAAATTATAGACCGATTGCAAAAATATCTGTGTTTTCTAAAATTGTTGAAAAGGTAATTTATAATTCTGTTTACTCTTACTTCGAAAAATTCAATCTTTTTTGTAATGAACAGAAAGGCTTCAGGAAAAATACAAATATTAACATGGCTCTATTTGACCTGCTATCTACTGTAATGGCATCAGTAGATAAAGGTAATCCTGTGTGTGCTTTACTAACAGATACGACAAAAGCATTTGATTTCGTTGATCACAAGATTTTACTCCAAAAATTGCATGGGTATGGCGTAAGAGGAAACATCCTGAAGCTTCTGGAATCATATTTGAGTGACCGAACCCAATGTACTGAAATCACTAGAATTTGTCCTATCACTAAATTAGAGACAAAATACATATCTGAACCAAGACATGTAAAATATGGTGTACCTCAAGGTAGCGTACTGGGGCCACCCCTTTTCATAATATATATTAATAACCTCCCAAAAATCATAGATCATAAAATGGTATTGTTTGCAGATGAGAGCACAGCTATTGTGGAATGTACTAATACCTAATAATTATCAAAACGACATATATAATTCTTTAAGTGACATTATAAATTGGCTTGACAATAATAATCTTGTGATTAACCTAAGTAAGACTAAAGTTATACATTTCCATCAGCGCCGTAAGAATCCACCAATTAACATTGCCTTTAATAACTGTACAGTAGAAGAAGTAACAAATGCAAAATTCTTGGGTATAACCATAGACAGTAAACTAACCTGGAAACCTCACTCAGAGGAAATCTGCAAGCGTCTGAGTAAATCTGCGTATTTGTTATTTCAGTTATCCAAGAAAGTCAATAGTGACACTTTATTAACAGCTTACCATGGATTGGTCGCATCTATTCTGAGATATGGTATTGTTTTTTGGGGACAATCAACAAATAGGGAACTCATATTCAGGATGCAGAAAAGATGTATACGATCGATGTATGGTCTAGGAACGACGGATAGCTGCGTTCCTTACTTAAAAAAATATAAAATACTAACGTTGCCATCTTTGTACATATTGGAAACTGCAATATTTGTAAGAGCGAATCAACATTTATTTGGAAAATTTTCATCAGTTAAGAGAACACCAATCCGTGCCCAATATGAAAACTTATTATGTCAGCATAAATGCAAAACTGCATTATTGAAAAAGAGTCTCTTCGGTAATGCTCCAAAAATTTATAATAAAATACCTGACATTATTAAATCTATGCCTATAAATAAATTTAAAAACTCCCTTCAGGGGTTATTAATTAACAAATGCTATTACAGCGTGGATGAATTTTTGAATGACATTGTTATTTAGAAGTCTGATTGTGCCTTTTTATTTTTGTGTGTCTCCTATTGGTGTGATGTAACTGAATCTTTGGCATTATGACGTATTTTGATTTCTGGTCTTGTTTCGATTTTGACATGATTTAATTTTATTTTTGGAATTCTTTGAATTTTTATGACATTGTGATTTTAATTTATTTCTGGTATTTGTTTGGACTATGACATTATAATTTAATTATGTTTCTAGTATTGTTTGGTGACATTGTTTTTTTTTTTCTTTTTGTGTTGCTTTAACTTTTTTTTGTTTTATTTGAATTTTGCCATTTTAATTTAAATTCAATTTTATTGTATTGTCTGCTTAGTGCGACTAATTTTGTACGCCATACATGGCAAAACATGTAGCTACCTAACTTACATATAAGACCTAAATATTGTACTCATGTTTTACAAAATAAATATATCTTTCTCTTCTCATCTTTATCTTATCTGTATGGCATCATTGATTTACAACAAGTTGCCTGATGATGTCAAAAAGTTACCTGTTCATCAATTTAAGTCGAAGCTGCATAAATTCTTAGTGAATAAAATGTTATTATAATGTACAGGTACAGGATAAAAATATAGATAAATACGTATAGTAACAGTAATTTATTGACATTGAATAATATGACAATACAAATAGTGTGACATAATAATTTAATTTGACATCTGCATAATTTTATTTTAATTTGGACCAATAGTTTAATTTAATTTAATTGATTGATAAGTCGAACATGAAATGTAAAAAGCATCTGACAATTTTTATATTTATTTTTAAGCTTTTGATATTTGTAGTATTCTGAATTTATTTGATTTGATTTTATATTTTTGTGTCAATTTTGTAATGTTATTTTAATAATTATTTAATTAGATTAACAATAATTTAAATATTTGCACACCTTATTAGGTAATGATACAGAGCACTTTATATTTATTTGTAACATCTGTTCATACCTACCTGTATTAAGCAAATAAATAATTTGATTTGATTTGATTTAAATTCAGTTACTTTTATTTAATTGTAGTTATTTTCTCTTCTTATTAAAATGTAACTATTTTATGCAACAGCTGTTTTATTTCATGCATTCAAGCAAAATTCCGAATGAATATCGATATCGATAAAATAAAAATCAATGGTACGCAATTCTCTTTCCGCTACCGCGTCCCCCGCTAAAAGTGACAGACATTTTTGTTCGGAATATTGTGCATAAGGCTTCTCCAGTGTTATATACTCTAAGCCGCAACAGATCGAACATACGTTATTCACGGCTGACGAGTTACTGGCACGAGTTACTGGAACGCATTATAATGCACAAATATAGACATGAAACTAAAGGCCTGGTTCCACGTTGCGAGCTAGCGTGCAAGCTGGTGAGGCGAGTTACTGCAGTGCAGCAACTTGCACCGTATGACCGCATCATGCGAATTACTGTGATGTACAAGTCGGTCAGTAGCTCGCATCCGAGTTACTATAACATTTTTCGTTTTTACTCGTTACGCGCCTTCACCAAATACGCCACTCGCATGCAACACAGACGTCAACTCGCACGTTTTTAACGAAATGATAGTAGCTCATACGCTCAGGCACACTCCGGGTACATTAAGCTCGAAGTATGCACCGTAAAGTGTTTTTGTAACCGCTTTTATTGTTGTACGAACTATGATTAATCTTGTATTTTGCGACAACATTGCACGGAACATGATACGTCTGACCATCGAGCAAGACCCACGAAACATGCGAGTAGAAAAGTGCAGTAGCTGTCTACTATCATGCCAGCAGCTCGCACTAGTGTGACCGGATGAGCCCAGTCGACCTACTGTAATGCTAGTACAAGTGGCAGTAGCTGTCTACTGTCAAGGCCAGTAGCTCGCACCATGTAACTGCGCCTTTAGTTTCGCAGAAATATTTTAAGATGTTATCACTTAGCAACTGTTAGGTTTTTAAATCAATGTGAAATAACTTTAATGCATGGACTTAGTGCTTTAATGACACTTTGACTGAAACTGACTTAGTTTTCATGATAAAGGCAATGTGTATTACATCAAAAGCCAGAGTGTTGGATTTTATTAAGAAGCTTCACCTAAATAAAATTGGTATTACCATGTTTTGTTCCCACAACTCGAAAAAATATAGAGGAAAACCAAAAATTGGTCGAATGAACCACACAATACATGTCTATTGTTAGTAACAGCGCCTCTTATTATTAATGTTATTGCTCCGAGCCTCTTCCGCGGTGCGTCACGATCCCCCATACAGTATACATGCGTACAAATGTCTTTACTCCTTAACTGATATCCGCGCCATTAAGTAATTATGTGATGCGCAGAGTTCAAAGTGCTGATTTATTGTAGTTGAGTGACATTAACGCGTCGCTTACAGTGATGTTATATTAGATGCTGGCAGGGGTCTGTAATGGTGTATAAATAATACGTGGTTGAGAAACATCTCAAAACAGCAGAAATGCAAACCTGTTTTTGATATATTCAAAACTTAATCGTTAATAAAAGTTTTGCTTTGTTTCCTTTTGCAGAACGAAACTTTTGGAAAACATAACCCCCGTTTTGACGCAATCGGGTAGAAAGAACAACAATATTCAGCTAATTTTATTCATTCGTCTAGTACAGTTTCTTTGTATTTTGACATACTTTTCTTCTCTATTTAAAATACCTTTTTACAAATCAAAATAAAACAAATTAGGCATAAGTAATTACGAGTACATTTTATTTTAATTCTGAATAAATCACCCCAGTTTTAAATAAAACAAAAGAGTTTTATATGAAAACTATAGTTATTTTGAGGTAGTCCGCTGTTATCAGCGGTAATAGGTAATTAATAAATAATAAGTCAGTTATAGCAAATCATAACAGTAATAATGTGTAAAAATGATATGGGTAGGATTTACCATTGTTTGTGTTTAATTTAGTGGAGTTGTGAGAGAATATAATGAAATTAATTGCTAAACATTTGTTGACTATGATAAAATTAACTTTTTACCATTGCCACTACAAAAAGGGCATTTTATTCATCGGTAACAGTGAATAAAACTCTCTTTTAGTCACTGAGTGAATCAAAACATTTTGAATTTGGAACAAGTATATTGAATCCTTTGTTCTCTTCAACCTGCCTAGCGTTTCCCAACTATGTTGGAGTCGGTTTCCAGTCTAACCGGATAGCTGAATACCAGTATATTACAAGTAGCGACTGCCTATCTGACCTCCACAACCCATTAACTGGGTACGATACCTCTTGGTCAGACTGGTGGTCAGACTTTCGGGCTTCTGACTACCCGTAACGACTATCAAAGATCCACGAATGACAGCCGGGACCAACGGCTTAACGTGCTTTCCGAGGCACGGAGGAGTTTCGGTATATAAAGATGGTCACCCATCTACGGACTTACCCAGGCAAGCGTAGCTTAACCTGATCGATCGACCCCTGCGGCTGTTATTACTTAGCCTACTTTGAGCCATGGAGGAGTCTCGGTATGTAAAAACCCGATAACGATATATTGTATTCGATTAGTTAGCTCGGAGGATTTAAGATCACTTGAAGGGGATATAATTGGAGTTTCAATTCCCAGAAACAGTCTTCCTTTTGACATTCGTTATTGAATGCCGTAACAAATTCAGTTTTAAAGCAGTATAATATTCTAAAGCTTGAGGGGTCCCCATATCGTGAATGTAGATGGATTTCCGGCGATTATTCGCAAGAGAGTTGTATCCCTGATGCGCCGCATACGAGGCAGTTCCAACAGCTACCTTCAGCTGTTCGCATGGAGGGTGGATCTGGATCGCCCAATAATGCGGTACTGGACCAGGCTGCATGTTGAGCATTCCGGATCCAAACCTAAATTTAGACTAAGATAAAACAATATAGTGTATTTTAATCTTTTTGTTATTTATAATGTATGTAATTGTAATTTATAATGTTTTTATTGATGGCTTTTGTTTTATTTATCTAATTGTAATCTTTTAATAAATTTTTAATGTATCTAAAATTTTTTTTTCTCATGTATGCTTTTTTTATTTTTGTTTGAGTATGGGTAATCATCAAATGACTCCCGCTCTGGGTGGAGCGAGAGGGTGTATCAGACTTTAACTGACTAAAACCCACCCGTGTTCCTTCCGTTGCCAGTGTGCCGGGGCCGCGATATGCCTTTCGGACACACCGGCAACCCCAGCAGGCGTTGTTGTCCTTACGGACCCCATCAGTTGGTGCTGACATCCCTTTGAGGCGCGCGTGGAACACAACGCGCCGTTGACCCGGGCCTGGTCCTTATCGGACGGCGAGCTGCCCATTGCTCACCGTCCACAAGCCCGCACCTACGGTGGCCGGAAGTCGGCGCACGACTCCCGACGCCCGGGGCGTCTCCTGCGGCGACTAGGGGCGCGAGGGCGTGCATCTTGCCTCTCCCTCGCGCACTCCACCTCCTCCTTCGCGAGCATTACTGCTTCGCAGAAGGAAGTGACGGCTTCCCATGCACTCTCGCTCCGGACCTTGGCCAGAACCAGGGCCGGACGCGAGAGATTGCCGCCACCGATCGCCTCCGTGAGGACACGGCGGTGCTCCACCCAAGCCGGGCAGACCTCCACCGTTGCTCCACCGTGTCTTCCGGGTGATCCACACAATGGTGACACCCGGGCGTTTCCTCCCGCTTTATCCTGAACAGGAACCTCCCGAAACAACCGTGTCCGGTGAGAACCTGCGTCAGGTGGAAAGTGAGGACGCCGTGGCGCCTCTCTAGCCACTCCTCAAAGAGGGGACTTATCACCACAATTGTGGCGTGCCCAGCGCTGGGTTGCGACAATCGTACTCTCCATGCCGCCATGAGGTCCCGCCGGAGCTCTGTCTGCTGAGCCGTGATTTCTCGCGGCAGCGGAGTTACGCCCCGGCGTTTCGCCTCCTCGCGACACTCCCAGATGTGCGCGAGGACTTTTGCCTCCAGATCCCATGGCGGTAGTCCGGCAAGGAGGCTCGCCGCCTCACGGGAGACCGTGCGGTATCCTCAGACCAGCCTAATGGCCATGACCCTTAGGGACGCGTTCAACCGCTGGGCCGGTCGTAGCCTCAATGAACGCGCCCACACCGGTGCCCCGTAAAGAGCCATGGACCGCACGATCCCCGCGTAGAGCCTCCGGCAGGAGGCGTTTGGACCCCCTAGATTGGGCAGAAGCCGCTTCAGAGCAGCCCCATCCCTCTCCAATTTGGGAGCCAAACGTCAGAAGTGCTCCACGAAGTTCCACCGGCTGTCGAGGACGAGTCCCAGGTACTTCATCGTCGACTCGACACTGATGTGAAACCCTCCCGCCTTTATTCGGGAACCCGAAAGTGGCGCGTTCCGAGGACCATAGACACATGGCCTCGGACTTGTGCAAGGCCACCTCGAGTCCCAGTTGCCGGATCCTATCGACGATTGTCGCAACCCAAAGTGTCGCCAGTTCGGCCGCCGCCTCATGCGACCTCTTCTGCACCAGGACCAGCGTGTCGTCAGCATAGCAGACCACGCTGACGCTGCTAGGGAGGTCGGCGCGCAGCACCCAGTCGTAGCTGATGTCCCACAAATGCGGCCCCAGGACCGATCCCTATGGGACACCGCACGACATCTCTCGCCGGTTCCGCTCTCCGTGGTGACTGGGGTAGATGACGGTCCTGTCCGTCAAATAGGCCTCGACCACTCGACAGAGGTAGGTCGGCATCCGGTGATACCGGAGTGCCTCCCTAATGCAACTCCAGGGCAGGGTATTGAAGGCATTGGCGATGTCAAGAGACACCGCCAATACGACCCCACCCCGGGCAACAGCATCCCCCGTCGTGAGGGCTCGAACGCGCATGATGGCATCTACCATAGAGCGACCCTTGCGGAAACCAAACTGGCTCTCCGCCAAATCCAGCCCCACTCGCACCAGCTGCCCGACAAGGCGGTCTGCAATTACTCTTTCAAAGAGCTTGCCCACCTCGTCGAGTAGCACGATGGGCCGGTAAGCGGACGGAGAGTCCGCCGGGCACCCTGGTTTCTTTATGAGGACCAGTTTCTTTTCATGTATGCTTATGGACTAGTTCTGAAATAAAAATGAATAATAATAATATTACCTATAGACCTATGACATTATTTAACAAGGAAATAGGACCGTATCTTTAAACGCGGGCTAGCTCCAACAGCATCTTGAAAATTCTAGCCGAAAAACACGATAGTATAATAATTAAATATACATTTTATTTTTTTATTTTTTCAATAGGATTAATAAAATACTCCTTAAATAAATAGACGATATTTATTTTGTCAATCACTAGCATTTCAATGACAAGATAAATTTAGACGAGATAAAAAGGATGTTAGTTACCTATGGTCGGTCATTTGACGTTTGTAAAAATTCAAAATTTATTCCAGTTATCACTTTTATTGTTAAATAAAATAGTTTAATTAAAAGATAAGAAACACGCATAGGATGTTAAAGTGGGTGTGATATATTATACTTGTATCCTATTTAGTGTGGATTTAATCAGTAACACGTATAATATATCGCGTTCAATTCCCAGGCAAGTTCAATGTTATTGATTTAACGAGTAGCAACCAAATCCAGATTAGTTATCTGTAGCGCACATTACCGCACTTGTCCGATAATATAAAAAAATGCACGTGGTTTTAATACACTGAATTATGAACCTAAACACAGTTCTATAAGAGCCACTTTACGAGCAAGTGTGTTGAAAATATAAATACTATACTACTGTTTATTTTCCCCGGCACACGGGCAACGCCCGGGCACACGGGCAACGGAAGGAAAACGGGTGGGTTTTAGTCAGTAAAAGTCTGACACGCCCTCTCGCTCCGCCCAGAGCGGGAGAAGTCATTTGATTATCTCCCATCCTCAAAAAAATAAAAAAAAGTTTATTTTATCGCAGTCAATTAAACTCCCTAAACATAGTCCCTCGAATTAAATTCCCTTTTTTTCACATGTTGTATAATCTATATAATTATAGATTATACAACATGTATAATTATTTCACGAAGTAAAATAATTTATTACAAAAATTTGCAACATTTCACTTTGTGATTCATATTAAAGTTAACGTAAACTAGAAGCTTCTTTTGTGAAGAATTTGTTGGACAGAATTTCCTTTAACGCAAAATCGAGTTTTTATGTCCGAAAATATGCTTCGTCATAGACAAAGTACCGGTACTTCATAACTTAAACTTTACTTTAGAATCCACTTTGACATTTTATACATTTGCTTATGTATGAACAGTTGTAGCTGCTACCCATAAACAAACTCAACCGGATCTCACACACAACACTAACAAACTACAAAAGATAAAACACAAGCAACTTGCATACGCAATGAACATCCGCTCTAACCTTGCGTCCACCACATCACCGCCGGCTCTAAAAATGAATTTTAATGGTCACTTAGACCGCTATGATGAAGACAGCACGTTTAGCCCGCGGCTAATAATCCCCCGCTATTCTATGTTTGAAGTTATTTCCATTGAGGGACGTTTTTGAGGTAGTTAAGACCCCGCTTGAGTAAACGTCGTGCCGTCTGTCACTGATATGTGATGCTATTATTCGTGGCTCTTTTGTTTTATAGAAGAACTTTATTGAGGTATTTGTGTTTCATGCATAATAAGTGTGAGGTTGGGACGTGACAGCCGGGAGCTATGAGACCGTGTGCCCGTCTAAGGCTGCCTGTCCACTGGAGCGGAGAGGAGAGGAGCGGAATAGCGGTGTGCCACTATTAACCAATGGAATTGCATAAAACCTCCGCTCCGTTTCAGTGGACAGGGATTTGCGAACTAGTTTAAAAATTCATACAAAATCGGGAAGCGGAGCGGGAAAACGGAGCGGAGAAGCGGAGAGGGGAAGCGAAGCGGGGAAACGGAGCGTAGAAGTGGAGCGGGGAACCATAGCGGGGAATTATTACTCGTCACGTGAACTCGGTCTAGCTCCGCACAGTCCGCAACACCGCTCCACTACCTCGCTCCACACAGTCCGTAACTCCACTCCGCTACCTCCGAGGCAGCGAAGAGGAGAATGGCAACGGAGTGGAGCGGATTTGCGGACAGTTTCTGTCCGCAACTCCGACCTAACCTAACCTAACCTTATTTTTACAGGGAACTATGTATATATACGTATACTATTATGTACTTTGTTTTATTTAAATTTATGAAATATATATTCATAACGAATATCAATACAAATTCAACAAACAGTGTTATTATTATAACAAGGTCTTTCAAAGTGATTCAGTGTAGGTATCAATCCTTATGAAGATTTGAACAAACATAATTTGATCAATACTGTATAAGTTCCCAACATTTTTCGACCCCATGTAAAAGGAATTATTTATGAGCCTTAATTTGTTAAATGTTTAATGTTACACTCCAACTTACTTTGAGCCGTAACAATAGCTTCGTTCAAATGAACTTTGAGTAAAACTACTGAACAATTGACGATTTAAAATTGGCAAAAACTATTTGAACTAAATAAATAATAAAATGTTTAGAGTCCATCAAACTATTGCTTAAAATCTTCCGTCATTGCCTGATACACAAACACTTATGTACACTAGCACCATACAAACACAAGACAACCAACAAAAACTACACATAACGACGCGTCAAGTCAAGCACTCAGCTCTGTCGATAACAAGAGTTAGATGATAAATTCGCGTCAACTGTCGCGCGTGACGTCGCTTCGGCGGCGTGACACGCGACCCGCGTCACACCATTGTGTCATATTGACGCGTATTCACATCGCCACTGAAGGGTTAAGGTATTTTTAGATTTTAGATTTTTGGGGATCGTGTGCTATGATTTTTAAGCGGCCGTGTTGAAAGGCGTCGCAGCGTATTTCCAATCTATATCGCAGATTTGTGTGACGCTTTATGAATTTTGTGATTCAATAATGATGCCTAAATTATTCTATTAGGCTTTAAATTTATATGTACATACATATTTATATAGCCGTTCGTGAAGGTCAAATTAATTTAATTATGCAGAACGTACGTTGCAATTACTTCATAGATATAGGTACCCAAGCTGAATAATAATCTTCCTCTTTCAAATAAATTCTCAGCACTTTTTAAAACGGCTTCGTTATGAAATCCTCGTTGTATGTAAAGACTACGGGATCGCAACGTGTCTGGTTCATCGTGATTTTCTATAGGATCATCGCAGTGTTTCCCAAGAAGTAATTTATTCGAGTCAATTGGAAGAGCAACAGAAAAAGGTAATGTTCTGTAAGCCGTAACAAATGAGTCTACTTGTCTACTGTATAAATTACCTCATGTTATTCTTTTGTTTAGGCACTACGGATAAGCATAATGAAAACACCTACATAAATAAGGCTAAGTAGCTCGCTATGGTTCAGACCTAAACCTTTACACAGAAATTTTGTGTACAATAAAATTCAAGAAGTACCAGAAGAGGAGTAGTAACCAGGAGCGATCGTCTGGGAGAAATAAAAGCGATTCGAGCGTCGGGCGCACAGGTGGCCGCGATTTGAATTTTTAACGGCGACCACCAGCCCCCATTACCGCGCCCCGCCATCCGACCGCTAAATACTTCAAACTCTAATTGAATAAACGTGTCGTGAATTCAGTATAATCGACGAACGGCACCGATGAGACGGAGGACGCTTCGTAATCCGATTGTCCGAGTTTTAAATTTATTTAGATTGGCGAAAGGATTTCCGAATACACCCCCGCCGCATCTAACAAGGCCCTTGTTTCACCAAGTTTAGTTGAATATCAAAATATCAAATAACTCTTCCCCGTTACGTTTGTGTAATTAGTTCGGTGTATTTTATATTAGCTACAGCGACAGAGAAATTAATATTTTAATCATTCACTTGTTATGGTTTGGTAATAATTTAGATAGAGATTTGCAAAATTTCGTGCATTGTGAGAAACTAGGTTAGAAGCGACTGACGTAGGTATCCTGAATAATTAATGTTTGTTTAGTTAGTTAAGTTTGAAGTAAGTACTCATTAAGCAATCTGAGCGAGGAAATCAAGAGAGAAGAGAGATTCAAGTTACCTGTTGAAGTTAAAAATTTACCAAGCAGTGAAACGCCTTCAAAGTAACTCTACCTATTTAAAGTATGTAGATAAAAGAGCTACGAAAGTTACTTAATTATACCATCGCATCGCGAGCGAACGTTTTCTCGAGCGCCACCATTTTTCAAAACGTATCTCTCTCATTCCTCGTCGCGTCTCGTCATCCGCAAAGCGACTAGATCTACATAATTGCAAAGATACGGCTCCACATCGTTCGTCCGATGTCGGTATTTGTATTCAAATCTGTGACCAAACCGCTGTTAACGGTGCGAACGGCGCGCGGCGGCGGGGTCTCCCGTACCCCCGCCATTACCGTAATCTCGAAGACTGAGTTAATGGCTCCGTCCCCGCACCCCGGCGCCGCGCGCCGGTCGCCGTCCCACATTCGTCTTCGCTGATGTAAGACGACAATTTTAATGAGACATCTACCATGTCCTGCGTTGGCATTAGGAATGCTTGAGTTTTGCGCCCGGTCAAACCGCACTTTTTATCTCCACACTGACAATATTGTGTTTTCCCCTCGAATTAAATTGCCTGTAGACTTACTTTACCTGCCTTAATTACATTTGTTTGTAAGTCACCGAAGGTCGTCTTGTTATTTTGCAGAAACTTATTTTTATTTGTTACAGACTTTTTGCAAATAAAACACATTATTCATTAAAGAAACATCTTTATGTTAAATGCTAAAATAAGGTCGATCAGATTTATTCTTTAAAATTAATATTACAGAACAGGAAGGATTTCAGCCTTGAAATATTAAACACGTGTAGGCAATATCAGCAAAAAATGAAAAAATGTACATACCTACGTTACATTTTGTTTTTGTTCAAAATATTTTGTCGAATAAAGACGTGTATTTGCAGTATTTGAAATTATGTACGGTGGATAAAATACAGGACGACATCGAGGGTCTTTGAGAGTGGTCGTGGATCGTTACGCTGGTGCCGTAATACTTGTTCGATAAAACGACCACTGCATAGCGATGCAATGCTGGCGACGTCAAAAGGAACCGGTGCTGCACTGACAGTTAAGCTTTTACGCTGAATTACTGAATTACTGAATTTTCTCTATAGAGGCCAGAAGCTTTGGTTCATTCATCTAATTTGAAAAGTAAATATTTTATCTATAACTTCTGTTATGTTTACTTGAAAAGTATCTTAGATGTTTACAGTTCTTTGTTTAATAAAGCTGTTTCAACTCAAAATAAGATTACAAATTTATCTGTAATGTTGGGGTTCCTAAGGTGTGGTTTCACAGGAAACAGCCACATCTGTTAAGTACTATTTATTGAATGAAATGAATAATTATAGAATAAACGCATAAATGAGGTCTAGTGCAACTTAGCATTCATGCTCAGTTGTAAAGGAGTGTACTTACTTACTAAAGTTAAGGAGTGTAGCGGCATCTACATCGCTACATGCGAACTACGCATCAAAGACCTGACGTCACACAACATCCTGACGTCACACATATCCTGCATCGCGCAATTAGAGTTTACCGCGCGATAAACATATATACAAGCTTCCCGACTTCAACCTCTGGGCAGCTGCCCGCCAGACACGACACCCGTCTGGTCGGAGGATCCTCCCTTTTCTATGGTGGATGAGTGAACTTTACACCCTGTTCCTCTTGCCCCTAAATTGGTGACCCCGAACATGAACGTCAACGCAGCCTTCGTGCAACTACTTCAGCGTGACGTCATCATCATCATCACTCTCTCTCACCTCACATACATATAATATCGTTACACTTCATATCAACTTAACATTAAATCTAAAGATAATTTGTCTCAAGCATTAGTGTCCGTTAATCCGCACATAAAATTAAAAAAGCTCAAATAAAAAGTAAAAGGGAAAAATATAATAAATTTTGAACTGGATAAAAGTGATTTGGGGTGAATCCGCTCGGCATCTGGCAATAAAATTAACTCCCGATATAATATAATTTGCTTAGAGGAAACAAAATAAAAGAAAGGAACTCATCGGCGCGCAAAGAGGGCGAGCTCTGGGTCTCACGGACCCCGTCCGCGGCACAAGTGGACAGCGGTAGCGGGATGCGGGTTGTAGAAGGTTTAATAATATTATATTTATTATTTTACAAAGTTAATATTTAACTACCGTGAAACTAAATGAGGTTTCATTACATGCGTTAAAATGATGTATCAACTGTAGGTTGTCTCTTTGTAGGTATTGATAGACATAGGTCCTACTAAATAGTATTGATATTAGATATTTGAGACAACAATAGGTCCCGTGATATCACGTATCCCTTAAACTTCGGAATAGGTTCTGTTCCTAAAATTCATAACGAATTATTTTTCAAGTTCTTCACATTGACAACTGTTTCACATCCATTGATAAGACTCTAGCCTCCGCTAATCAATTATACTTAGCACCACGCTATAAAGCCGAAACACAAGGCAAGGGTGAAATAACGAGCTTACAGCTAAACAAAGTTAGGAGCGGGTTTTTTGCGGACACCCCCGCCTTTCTCCTCCATTCCCCTCCCTCGTCCCTCTGTAGACGCTGGGCAGATGCTCAGTGTTCCTCACTCGTCTTACAGATTTTATTGACGATCAATTATACGCAACGCCTTTTTTAGTTATAGTCTAGTCTTTGCTATAAAGGTAGGGAAGTGGGGTGTAATTGTAGGCCTGTACCGATCCCATTCTTCGCCATACGAACTATACTATTGTAATCAATTTAGCTTATAATAATTTATTTTCATCTAAACTATGTATTTCTTGTTTTAATTAATTTATTATATGCGCATAATGTAGTGCATGCTGTGCTTTTCTATAAGTGATGAAGCGCTTAGATTTAAGTTTGAAATGTACTAATTATAAAGTAATAGTGTACTCATTGTTGAAGAGCCTAATAATAAATAAATAAATACTACTTAGGAAACTTGTACACTTTGACATTTAATATTGCCTTTTAATGGCCTACTTGAAATACATTATTTGACTTTGACGCTACACGACTCTTGTTTATTTACCACTACCTGATAGGTACCTACCACTAGCTCGTCATCCGATAAGGACCAGGCCCGGGTCGACGGCGCGTTGTGTTCCACGCGCGCCTCAAAGAGATGTCAGCACCAACTGGCGGGGTCCGTAAGGACCAATGCCTGCTGGGGTGTCGGGTTTGTTCGAAAGGGATATCGCGGCCCCGGCACACAGGCAACGGAAGGAACACGGGTGGGTTTTAGTCAGTAAAAGTCTGACAAGCCCTCTCGCTCCGCCCAGAGCGGGAGAAGTCATTTGATGATTTCCCAGCCTCAAAAAACAAAAAAAAGGTACCTACCACTGTTTTGTATGGTACTAGCAGGTATGTTGTTATCTTTACTTAAATATATTATATTGCCCATAAATAAGAACACTTCTATGTTATGGGGTTTGGTTTCCGCACTTAGTCCTTCAGTGGACCATTGTGCGTGATATAAGATATAAGAACACTTATGTAGTGTTTCTATAGGTTTGTGGGCCAGCAAGGGAAGCTCACCTTTTACCTTTTAATCATTCTCAAAGACTCTTTTTAGTGTGAAATAACAGAAATATGTTACATAATGATTCAGAATGTGTAAGCCATTTCAATCACATCTCTTACAAGAAGTTTAATGTTTATTCAGTCCATCACATTCGCTATTATTTATTACTCAAAGGATCTCCAGCAAAGGCATTACTAACAGAGACTACTGTAAGACGTGTCTTAAACAGAAGATTCCTCCAACATAAAATATTCCTCAGTGCTTTAAGAGCGCACTTCTAAGCAAATAAAACGGTCTAAGAAATGTTCTCTAAGACTAAGTATTTTATTTCATCACGTGCCGACTTCTAAACTATTCGAGCTAGAAAGAAAAGCCCTGCACTAATATTAAACGTTGAAACAGAGCTAATGAAGTTTATATTAGACATTGCGAGCAAAAACAAGGTTAGTGTACAATGGGAACAAAGAGTTAGTAATAAAACAGTCGAGTTTGAGGACATAGAGAAGAGAGATTTAGAAGACCAACCCGACGTAGAAGAGAAAAATATATGAATACTAAGTAGTAAATTATGTATAAATGTGTGTAAGATTGGCTCGTAACTTCTATGTTTATCGCACATTTTATAAAGCTTTCTGTTACATGTTTCGTAATAATTTTAAGACAGTGAGAAAGTAGGTATGTCACATGTTTTGAATAGTGTTGAGTTTTGTTTCTAATAGTTTGGAGTGAAATACGCTGACCAGCGCTCAAAGATAAATTATCTATTACTACCCATTTGATTTTTCAAAATTGAGTAGTCACAGTTAAACGATACATCATGGAAATAATGAGACCTATGAACTCAGTCCTTCTGTACTTATTTATATGGTATCTTGGCTTATTCACTTATTTCACACACAGGCAACACGACGCAATAGTTAATTAACCCTCCAGTAACTAAAGGAAGTGACATGGTGCTCTCACAATGTTAGAGATAGCGAGTTTTTGGTGAAAAGGTTCGTGTCATTTTCATTTTAAAGATATTTTTCACAATTGATAAAGCTATGTAGAAGATGATATGTGCTGCTAGACAGCCGCTAGAGCAGGAAGAGAGGTATGGACAAAGAAGATATAGTGCGCCGAACTCTTTAAAATGATGATAATAGAAACAAATATTAAATAAAAAGTGTTACCTTACATTTTGTTTGCCTCAAAATGGAAAAAAAAAATTGCTATTTTAAGAAGCTGTCGATTTTCTTGTACTTTCCTGACTTCTTCTGGACATCTAGATGATTATTCTACTGATATAAGCATACTAGCTATATCCCCGCGTCGTCTATCACTGTGCATACAATCCTCACTAAGCACGCAATCGGTCTGCGCAGAAGTCACCATCAGTGTCTGTTTGTGCTAGCGAGTTCAAATGCGACGCAGACGTACTTCTAGTTATTATGAGAGGGATCGTGTGTAGGTCTATGAGTATACTATGAGTTATAGGAATGGGTGTCAAATGTCAAATTGGTGCTGTTTTAGAAATATTTCCTACTTATTCCATTTCGTCTTCAAACAAAGCGATCATAATAGGGTTTCATTTGCTCATTTAAGTTTAAGGGAACTTTTGGATTAACTACACAATTTCTGCAACACAGTATACACTCTAATACATGCCATCGCACCACTAAGCGCCAGTTTTAGAAGCTAATTATCGCCGAATTAGAGCATCTGCGCTAATTGTCTCGTTTACTCACATAATTATATCCTACAAGCTTTGTCTTTGAAGTGGAGATGGTAATCGCATTGTTAGGATCAGTCGACTCGCAGAGTTTGCTTTGAAGATGTTGTTGGTGACTTCAGAGCATTAGATAAGGTATTATCTGTTGCTTTAGATCATCATCCTTAAGCCATTATGTTAAAAATAAAATGTAGTTGTGTAGATTTTACAATATATGTGAATATGGCGCCTACATCGATCGTCATATTTAGCACACAAATGTATATACTCGTAAAGCGATGAAAATTAAGTATCTTTTTTATTTTGGTTGAATAAGAAGTTCCCAAATTCAATGCGAGTAATGCAAGCTGACATTGCAGTTACCACAATATGAAGACATCTAACGATATATGACAAGAAAAACCAGTTAACCGAACATAACACCATATAAAAATATCTTGTCACCAAAAACTTCTTAACTTTCAGTGTCAACAAAACGACCAATGAATAAAACATACAGAGATGAAACACGACCCCGAAGGATAGCCCGAAGGTAGCGTAGTGACTGCCCGTCGGCCGTCAGTGTCAATAGCCGGCCGACCTATAAAGAAGGTCTTATTTTCTCGTTAAGATACATAAGCTAGACCCGAGGTACGTGCGGGGACACTGGAATCTAGTGAAGGGATTTAGGTTAATGCTATATGAGTATTGACTGGGAATTATTGAAGGCTCGGTTTTGGTTGAGTATGTTTGGATGAGGATTGATAAAATGCTTTGATATTGGTGATTGATTATACCTACTCTGTCGAATTTCACAAATCAACATTATTTAGAAGAGCTTTCACTACAGCTCATATTTATGTCACTATCGCTTAAAGATTTTTAATATCCTCTGTCCTGGAAAAACGTTTCTTACAAAATGTATATCCTGGAAAAAGGGAAGGATAGTATCGAGAAAATAAAGTTTTAAAGAAGTAACATAATTATTATGTTCCTAGAAAAATGTTTTGTTACTAAATTAATTTAAAGATGCTGGCTCAAGGCTTCACTTTCCAAACTGCATCGGCAATTTCCTATTTCTCGGAACAATCTTCCTCCTTGACTTTAGTAACTGTACTCAATCTTCGAAAGGGTCTGATTCTCAAAACTCGTTTCCCCTTATTCCTCGTGAATTGCAGTTGATCACCGTCCCCTGTCACACTCGGAGCCATAAAGTCAGTGGGCTCGGCAGTAATGACACTATAACCAAGCTCGTTGCTGGCGCGACTCGTGAGCCTGTGAAGTGGTCATAGCTCACATCTGCCACCAATCGCGATCACCACCCTGAGCGTAAGAAACTCAAACTAACTATTTGTAAAGAAAGTAAAATTGATTATTCTACAAAAAATAAAACGCATATTATAAACTAGACATGAAATACATAGACAGAGATAATACAAAGTAGCCAAAGCCTCGTATTCAACAAATAAAAAAAACAGGATTTTCAAAAGTTAAAAGTCTTTAAATTTTAGGTAAAATGTTGTCTGCTTTGTTGCGGATCGAATCGTTCACCTTTACACCTCGTAAGAGGCACCTTATGAGGTGTGAAGGTGAACGATTCGGTCATCGTGACAACCAGAATGTTTAAAATAGTCCTCTATTTAACTCATTTGAGACGAAAATAAAATGACTAAACTAGATTATATAGATGGAGATGGTTTCATATTTTTAATGCATAGTTAATGGTCCAATAATAATATTTTTTATGCTACGCGTAAATTATATAAACCAAAACAATATAGCGTGGGGTAGATACATATTACACTGCTGGAGATGTTATTGATCTTCACAAAGGCACTTATAAACACAGTGTAATAAACAATAAGTATGTGTTTAAAACATCAGAGTTGTAGGTACTTCAACTAACAAATATGCAGAATAGTGCTAAACGAAATTGAAACACCAACAGCAAGAAGATCACAAACAATTTCCCATCTCACTTACAGATCAAAATCGCCTTACAACTTATCATCATAATAAATATCTTTCTATCAGACTGCAATAACATAAAGCTCAGTAACTGCTCGTCCCCACTCGAGAGAGTGCCTCGGAAACAATCAGCAGTCGCGCTCTAAATCACGTGATACATTAAGTTACACTCGACGGGAGATCAGAGCAATCCCATTGAAATGGAACCCCATATCCAATAGTTTTTACTTTAATGCCACTCGGGGATGCAAAAAAAAACTGTAAGTTCTTCATTATACGTGTGTTTGGAATTCTGCCAAATCCTCGAGATCAATAGCGTGACGACTCAAAGGAAATGTTTTGACTTCAGTAAGAACATTTGTCCCCGAAAACGGCCGCTCTTAATTCAATTATAAATAGTTTTTGACCTTGTTGCAGAAGTTTGTCCAAATATATTTGTCGTAACTAAGTTACACCCAACTGTTTTCGCAAAGTTTCATTCAAATTTATTTAGTGTCAAACGGAGTTATTGTTAAATTGCTTACCATCGTATGCGAGCATTTCATCTAACAAAGAATTTGTACTTACTCTGCGAAATTCATGTTTTATACAGAAATTGAATCGAACTCGTGAAATTTTCAGACAAGTAAATTTTATCAAACGAAGTACCTATTTGCAGAGTCTATTTTGTATTCTATCATTTTGTTTACATCAAAGAGTTTCCAGACTTTATTTTGAGGCGTGTGAGCTTTGAAACCACATGATGAAGGTGAATTATCTTTTTAACTTGATGGAGCTCTGAGGGCGTTTAGGTCTCATAGAGCTATTCAAAGCGTATGAAAATAAATTGCCACGTTATTTTATTTTATTAGAGTATGTTTTTGCCAACCAATTTTAAAATAAAATTCTTCTGTACTTGTACGTTATTCGAAATCAAATTCCAAATAAGTATTTAATCTGTCTCCAACCCTCGATCATCAAAATAAATATCGATTACAAGGATCCTAAACACTCAAAGATAAACCCTAACACTTTTAAGAGTTGACACTGATACACTCAGATTTATGAGTGGAGATACCCTCCTCGGGTAGAATCGCCCTCTCGAATGCCGACTCTCCCCTAACGATGTTAAGGAAATCGTCAGTTACCGCCGGCTTCACGATTGATACCCATAACGTTTGCTCGACTATAACTAAGTTAGCAGTTTTATTTGAATTATGAATTTTCGTGATTGCTGTTACTGAGTTTATCTGAAAGAATCTTTTCGAAGTACTCGTTTATGTTGACGTTATTATAGTTTTGTGGAGTAGGTAGTTTGAAGAACTCGATAATTTTCGAATCGATGCGTGGAGAGCAGTATAAAGTTTCCACGATATTGGGTTAACATAATGGAGGTTGTATTCCTAAATTGTAGTATGAGGTTAATAGGTATGCTAGTAACAATATCGACACAGACATAGGTTTTAATCAAATACTTTCAGAGCTTGATTAATATGGAGATAACACCAAACCTACACACATGTTCAATTAAAGGCCAAATTAAGTTGCCATAATGTTGTTATTAAAAGCCGTAGCACCTCGGGGTCCAGGCGGGCGTCGCCTCAGGCCTCCAAGTGTAGGCCTTTGCGGGCCTCGCTACATGTCGCCCAATTAACTGGGGCTTTTTGTTAATTACCGCCGTTTGTTGTGTGAAAGGCAATGGGATGTTTAAGATATAATAATTAAGGATAAGATGGCGAGATTGTGGGGATTTTATAAGGAAAACATTATTGTTTTTATATTTTTTGAACACGAATATAATAATTATGAGTGATTCATCCTACTTAGAACTTCTGGCATTAATAACAACAATTTTGTAAATAACAACATTAATTATGTTCTGTTTATTTCTCACAATAAACCTCTCAAAGGTTTTTATAACCTCGGCACGTTCAATCCTAAACTAAGCTTGGTACAACGAAATATACACCGTTGCTTAAATTTTTTATTTTCCGTTTACCTCGATCTAAGCTTAGAGCCATCTCCGTGATGCCCGACCGCTGCGATAATCACTTGATCTTTACCATGCGGTTGGAAAAAAGAGTATTATACTGTTTAAGTACTGGGGATCAGCATTGTTGTAGCAATTATTTATGAGTTTGGGTTTCTTAACAAATAGAAAATACGTTCTACGGCTTACTTCAGAAAGAGCTGAAATAATAATATATGTAGTTCTCAATGCTACTGCTAATCAGATTTCCTTTGCCAAAAGCAAAGTAATTAATAACCAGTCTTCTCCATGTATTACTAGTGCATGTAAATTGGCTTTGCTCCTCGAAAGCACAACGTGATGTAATTCTGCTTAATAGTTACCTATTTCATCAGAGACTGCTCTTCTAGCATCTCTTGGGATACTTGCTAACCTGGTTTTATACTCATAGCACATGACAGAATAGTAAATAGAGCAATTGGCACATTTTGAATTATATGCAATAAAGTTGAGAAAAAAGTAAACTAGCGCACAGAAGTGATGAGAGTAAAATATTTTGAAATAATAAGAATGAAAATAAAAAATTATAAAATCATTAATTATTCTTTAGAAAGTTAGGAAAAATCCAGTCGTCTTTTTGTGCATTTACTCAAACTCAAACTTAAAGCAATTATTTCAAATAAACCAATTACAGGTACTTTTGAATTTTCAAGGGGTCGGTCAGTCAGAAAGAGGAAGCTAGTTACCCATTCCATAACGTAGTAGGTTCCTATGGAGAAGAACGGGCAAGAAACTCCACGGATACTCTTTTAAATCAAAATATTGGTTACATCGTTCATGTTGAAATCATACATGTGAGAACAATGTAGAAAGACGTGCACGTTAAAAACGTCCGTAATCCATATCCATATCCGTATTTAAATATCCTACTATAGTAATAATAATAAAAATCACGTGGCAAGTCAACAAACGTCAGATTTTTCATATCATTTATTTTCCATAATTATGTATTCATTTACCGCATTTAGTTTCAGAAAGCACGAAAAACATAGAACCTTTAAAAATAACAGCACAACATTAAAAATACAATATGTAATACAACAACAAAATGAAAAAAAAAACAAACAATTATCAAAATGATGAAAGAATGACGGCTGTCAAATTCGACATACAATGAAACAATGATGGTCTGGAAACCCAAATAGCTATGTTGACTAGATCAGCAACAAAACGAGCACGCCTACCATCTCCGGCCTCGTCGCTCAGTTCCACCCCACTGCACCGGATACCCAGCCAAACCACCGTGAGCGCTGTGACGACACCGGCCGCGGTAGTGGCGTCGAGTTCGAGCGATGAGTATTTTTCTCCGCCGACGTCGCCAACATGTGTAGGTCGGCAGGGGAGAGGCCGGCCACCAGCGGGCTTGGGACCACGAGGCCAACAGGCCCCAAACAGGGTCCCCGCTGCCAGTGGAATTGTCTCGTGCGTCACCCCAGAATGTTGCGCATGCGCCCGCCGAAGTTCCACTGCGGGCAAACCAGCATGATGAGGAGGAGGACGCCAGGGCTATCTGCAGATAACCTATGCAATGTGGAATTAAAGAGCGCACTGGAGGATGCGGTCCTTGAGTACCGGTTCACATCACATGTCCTTAGACCACGGCTACCACGTTTGCCCATGAATAAAAGACATCGAGCACTGGTGTGTGTCCTGGATGCGCTGTTACTAAATGTTATTGACCTTTGCGATACACACTCAATCTTGTATTGCACGGCTGTTGCGGCATGTCGTATAGCTCGTGTCAAATTTCCAAACACTGACCCAGCTGTAGGACCGAAACCTGCCGCACCAGCCTGGTAGTGCAGGATTGAGCGTCGTATTAAGCAATTTTTTTATTAATTCTAAATGATTGCTATTTAATAAGTAGGTACTACAATGGTTTATCTTATGATATTTTATTTTTTTACGGGTTCTTTTATCGACTCTGAACTCACTCTGAAGCTATGGCACGCAATTTCTTTAACAGCCTGTTTAATGTTGTTACCGTTGGACTGCCAACTTATAGGCTCGTGTTTCAACCAATGCGTATTGTTTAATTATCACTTGCTTCAAAAACGATGAGGGAGAACATAGTGAGGAAACCGGCATGCCTAAGAGATATTTTTCGACAATATGAAGCCAAGTCATCATGGGCGGTATAAAAACTCTGACACTATGTTAACTAACCACAAAAAATAAGAAGATTTGTAAATCTTAAATCATCAGACGATTTAATCACATAACATCTACTCATTACACTTACAGTATCAGTATAAACTATGATTTAATTCTCAAACATAACAACCATACTTTTATCACCTACTCGTATTTGTTCATGAATTATAGTCAGGTAAACGATTTTCTAAATGAATAGTACACACACAATGATGCAAGAAATAGACGATGTAGTTATGGCCCAATCTACTCCTGGACGCGAACAAATCCATCCCCTATATAAAAAAATATTTGACCTTCTCCACTACTATTCACATAAACCGCTGCGACGGCGTAGTAGCATATGTTAAAAACACGCACAAAATGTATATAACAGAAGTAGTATTGGCAATATGCAGAGAAAACTACGCTTAGATCCGAATAACGATATCTTAAAAATAACATACCTATATGTTATTTTATTGTTTGTTCCTGTTGTAGATACAACGTAAGATTCCTATACTGATCCATGGTTTAATTATGCGGTTATTTCTCGGGATTAGGATAGGATAGGTATTTACGGTATTTTGTAGAAGGCAATATCTGAGTTTGTCAATCAAAAGTTCAGTAAGTGCAACAGGATCATTAATTAAATTGAGCTTTTCCAAAATCAACAACTGTTTTTGTTTTTGAACATTTATGCGCTGTTGTAATATTTGAAGGTATCGTAATCACTTCAATAATCTTATTAAAAAACTTAAAAGAAAATATGACAGGGAACAGATAGACAAAGCAAATAAAGACACAAAAAAAATGTGGAGAGCAATAAATAATATCAGTTATCGCATACAAACGAAAACTCAAAATCTAAACTACTATTAGAGATAAAGGCATCACATCAGGCATCATCTCATGAGTCAGTGAATCACGTTAATAACTATTTTTCTAACATTGGTAAGAATTTGGCTGAGGAAATCATCTCTACCAATCTATCGCAAGATCTTGAGACTAATTACTTGGGGGATTCACAAGCCTCATCTTTTGTGCTTCTAGAAACTGATCCTGAGGAAGTTCATGGCGTACTGATGAGTCTTAAAACAGAGAGCGCACCTGAATGGGACAATATACCTACCATTTTTCTTAAATCTGCCCATGACGTGGTGGTATCAATTATTACACATCTTGCTAATCTGTGTTTCACACAAGGTATTTTCCACCCGTTCTGAAACAAGCCATTATAACACCTATGCACAAGGGCGGCGACAGGGACGGTGTGAGCAACTACAGACCCATCTCGGTCTTATCTGCAATCTCAAAAATCAAAGAAAAGCTAATTAACAGTAGACTAATGAATGATATGAACAAATATAACATAATATCTGGCTCTCAATACGGATTTAGGAAAGGATTATCGACAGAAGACGCAGGTTCAGGATTAACCTCTCACAACGTCGAAAATGTAGATGCAAGAAAAAGGTGTCTCACTATTTTCCTGGATCTAAAAAAAGCCTTCGACACCGTCCCTGTTCCCGTCCTTGTGCGCAGTCCAGAAAACACAGGCATAAGAGGAGTCCCTTTGGCTCTGCTATCAGATTATCTCCAGCATAGAAAGCAACGTGTAAAAGTAGGAAACAAGGTTAGCGATGAGTTAAATGTGAGTTTCGGTGTCCCACAAAGCAGTGTTCTGGGGCTTACGCTTTTCTTAATATACGTATATATTAATAGCGTCTGCGAAATGAAGCTTGAAAATGGACGTGTTTTTTCTTATGCAGATGACACAGCCATTGTTTTCACTGGAGATACCCGAGAATCTGCATACAGATATACTGAAAAGGGACTAATAAGGGTTGCTGAATGGTTAAATTCTTTTTTACTAACACTAAACAACTCTGAAACGAAATATATAGCATTTACAAACTACAACAACAGTCAACCTGGACCTAATCATAACCTTAGAATACATAGCTGTGATAATCCTACGAGCACAAATTGTTCTTGCAATAAAAGGAATTAGGAAGGGATTTAAAACTGTCAAATTGTGAATTGATTGACCTTGTAACAATAAGCTTGACATACTTTTATGTGAAATAATAAATGACTTTACTATATTATGCTTACCTATAATGACTAAAATGCATTAATAAATTAATAATAATGATTTATTCGAAATTAAATGTAATAATTAAATAACGAATGTTTAGAAAATGTAATGTATTGTAATAATTAGAATTAATATTATATTATGTAATTTAATCATTTGATATGAAACATTTGCAGTGCCCTTACAGGGTGCGTGTCTTAATACTGTGTCATGAAATTTTAATGCATGCCTACTAACCAGTGTGCAAATAAATAAATAAAATAGCAAAAGTGAGTGATATAAAATATTTACGTAATATGGTGGACCAACGGTTATCTTGGCATTTACACACGGATATGATCATGTCTCGAACCAGAAAACTCATTTGGATTTTCAAGACTTTAAGACATGTTATCTCAAAGACTCTTTTAAACCAAATATACGTATCACTGGCCCAGTCAGTTCTAGTGTACCATTGTACTATACCTGTATGGGGCGGGGCCACTAAAATCAAATAGGCGCGAAGGTCTCTCTTGAAAGTTATGTATTTTAAACCGTATAGATTCCCTATTGATTGATTGATTATTTATTTGTTAAATACAGGTACATACATTTGGTTTTCAGTTAAAATTCAGTTGGCTCTCTGTTTTGCCATTGGCGTACAAATTTTATAATTACAATATGTAGGTAAATTAACATTAAAATTAAATTCAAAACCATAATAAATTAAGTATTTACAAATTTAGTACGGTATTTTTAGATTAATTAGTATTAAATTCAATACACAAATCACACAATATACAACAAAAAACACACATTCATTACTTAGTCAAATTATAATAATATTATTGTCATTAAGGAATTCATCTACAGTGTAATAACATTTATGGATTAAAAACATTGATCATTTCTCCTTGAAAAAATGATCACTCCCTACTGAAAACCTTTACTCACTAAGTGGCCTTCTCACAGTCAGGAAATTATACGTACTCCACGCTGCTTTGAAACTACGTATACCCTTTTTTCTTTTTTTTTTGAGGATGGGAAATCATCAAATGAAATGAAATGAATGAAATGTCAAAAGTCTGACACACCCTGGGAGAAGCCCAGGGTGTGTCAGACTTTTACTGACTAAACCCCACCCGTGTTCCTTCCGTAGCCCGTGTGCCGGGGCCGCGATATCCCTTTCGGACAAACCAAACCACGTATACCCTTCGCTATGATTCTAGCCTTAACAAAAAAATAAAAAAATATCTTGTTGCAACAGTAGTCTCGGTTAAAACCTCATAAGCAAAAAGACAGTTCACCAGGCAATCCGGTTCCATCTACAATAAATTAAATATTTTTTTAAATATTTATCCCATGACTTATCGAGAATGTAAAAAATAATTAATAGACTGGCTAAAACGCAAAAGCTATGACGACATTGAAACTCTTTTACAAAGCACCATGCGATAATTTGGCAATAAGCGACACTCATTCACACACACACACACACACCTTTCTAGATATAAGTTGAATTTTTCTTTTTATGTACATTCCTACATTATTATTGTTTCTAGTTTTAAAAGAGCGGGGTCTCCTAGCACAGGTATTTTTTTACTTAAAAGGAGGTTATTATTATTATTTTAAATGTCTTTGACATATCTCGGGACCCTAGGGTCCCGGACCTCTGGAAGGCGTACGAGGGGCCGATATTATTTAAGATTTAAAGCATTTATAATTAAATTCTTCTCCACCAGTACACTTACCGTTTTGTTTCAAACTTTCGCGTTTATGTTCCATTTTTTTAAACCTTTTTTCACAAATGAATGAATTACACCTTTATTCTGTTCATCTCTCTGGATTCGTGATTTTCTAATATTTTATCCTTCAATGCCTATGACTTCCAGAACTTCTCTCTTAAACTCAATGGCACATCTAAAGTTTTCAAATTTTCCGGATAAATTTTATAGACAGCAAATCATCATTGTTATGTATACTCAGCTCTGATAGTTTGATAACAACGTCGATAAGACTTTTCAAGATCTCGTAGATAGCCTGTTTCCGACATTTTGTGCAACATCAATCGCTTTAGAAGTGTAACCTTCTTAGCAGCTTCCCTTCGACCCATGTAAAAGACTCCAATTTCAGCCAGACCTGTTTCAAAGTTTTACAGCTGCCTAATATGTCGAAGTTCACTACCACAAATCGACAAAACTTTGACTTTTTCAAATTCAAATTCTTTATTACGAACTAAGAGTACAGAATTTTGAAGATGTCAACAATAGGTAGGTTCTTAGAACTTAGTTGCAATTTAAATAGATATAACCAAAAAAAAAAAGGTACCTAAATATACTCAATATTACAGTTATACAGTTTACATTATATTAATTATCATTAGATAAGATAAGATAAGATAAGATTTCTTTATTTGTTTAAACATTGTATACATACAAGAGCATGCAAGATATTAGTCCGTCGTTTGAGTCCAATCATGTTTAGCCGTAAATATCGGCGTACAAATATTTATATAACATTGAAAAGAATTAACAATAACAAAAATCGAAATATTACCTAGGATATGCACTTTAGAAAATTTATAATTTAGTTACTAAGTATAATAGAAATTATTTTTATGCTTATAAAATGTCAACACTCAAGATACTTCAAAAATTATAATGTCAAACAAGTACAAGAATAATGTCAAATCAATATTAAAAGATTTATGTCAAATTGTCCAGATTGATATAAAAATTACAAGACTAAGTTACATGATTTTTGTCAAAATTACAGCCATAATCATTTAAATTTAATATTAGTGTCAGGAAAAATATTTAACAAAAAAATTTTTTTTCGGTTAGAAATTCTGAGACACTATAATATGCTTTTTGCGAAAGAAACCTTTTTAATTGACGCTTGAATGCATTACTATTTAGCTCCTTCCAACTTTTAGGCAATATGTTAAATATAGTAGGCGCCATGCAGACGATACTTTTGCGCATAAGTGCCGTTTTTGCTGGATAGACACGAAGAATGGTGGTATCGCGTCTGTTACGCGGTACAGCGTCCTGTAGACGTGGAAACAGATTGGGGTTTGTTTTAACAAACATTGCGTTGCATTATTCATACATTTTATATTATATCATACTAATCTTATAATTTAAATATAATTAATAATTATTATAATTTTATAATCGAACTCTGGATTGATTCAGTCATTACTGCTAATCTAAAAGAAAATATTATCGGGTTCAACTTCAGTAAATTTTTTCTCGAACAGCCAACAATCTTCATTAAAATTGTTTCTAAAGCAACCGAGTTGAGTCGACTTCACAGTTCTCAGTAATCAAAGACGCATATTAATTAAGAGCATTCCGCTACCTCTGAGGATTGCTGCCGACCTATACATTTTGAATGGATTTTTTTATTGCTCTTCATTACACCGATTAATAAAATATATTATACTGACTAATATTATGATTTTGTTTGTTCTTTTACGGCTTCGTTGTCTAATCAACCTTAATGAAATTGATTGTACACAATCTGTTTTTGGTTGTTGAAACCTATATTCATATATCATTACACATATATTCATTAGTATTATTCAATAGACCTATTATTTTGATAAAATCATTGTTACTGACATGTGTGTACTTCGCTAATAAATGATTTCATGACAAAAGATCATAATAATTCATTCTGAAACTGGAAGATTGAGTACCTTCACAGTTGTTAAATAAAATGTTTATATGGATATTAAATTATCTATCAAAATTATTAAAGTTTTGAAACAAGAACAAAATATTTCAATTCAGAATTCAGCCCCCGTTGCGATTGAATCAAAAGTAACTCCTAGTTCCACAATGCTACTCAGCGTACTGATCACGACGTTGGAGTACGCTACTGCCCCTTAGGATTTCTGCTGCTGTGGTACAATTTACAGAAAAACGAATGACATAGAATCAGATTGCTAACATCAAGTAAAAGTATACTATCTTCCTCCTTCAAAATTGTGTTAGTATTCAGCACATATCCTTTTCAAATCACGAAGTAATAACTGACCCCGTTCCACCAATAGTGATAAACCACAATAAAACTGAGAACAAAAAGAAAATAATCTCACAAATTAAAACATTTCAAGTAACAAAGTGCTGGTAGAGAACAATAAAAAGTGCGGCACATTACCAGCAGAGAAAACAATTGAAAGCTAAAAAACGGTCGAGTGCGTGGCTGGAGCGCTGCCAGCGACCGCTCAGCGGTTTCAAGAAACATACCCCTGGTATTGAGAATAAATGCCCCTTTGTATTTATCGCTATAGAGCGCTTTAGTTCTAAAATATACGCGTGTTTTGCTTTAAAATGTAATGCTGGGTGTTGTTTATTTTGTTAGGTGTTTGTGTCTATTTGTAAGTTAAGAAAATTTGTCATTATTTTTATTAGGTTATTTATTCGAACTATACCAATTTGTTACTGATCATGTTCGTCTGTCCATCTTCCTCAATTTGAAACTACACTACACAAACCAAGTCCTTTGAAATTTCGCAGAATGTCTTCTGTAAACCGCAAT
Source organism: Agrochola lota (assembly GCA_947364205.1). Taxonomy (NCBI): domain Eukaryota; kingdom Metazoa; phylum Arthropoda; class Insecta; order Lepidoptera; family Noctuidae; genus Agrochola; species Agrochola lota. Next base: position 19,740,737 of record OX376237.1, on the reverse strand, counting down.
ACTGCTGGGCTGTCGTAAAATATCAAGTTCTACAAAATGGCAAACCAAGCGAATGATATTGTATTGATAACGTTTCATGAACTATCAAACTATTGTTTATTTCCGCACAAAATCAGGGCCACCACAGTCAAATGCAGCGATTCAGTGAATCCTGCTGCATGTCGACTTGAATGTCCTGATCTAATTGCAGCCGCTCGCAGTCCTAATGAAACGGTGTAGCACACCACTCAGCTAAATGTTAGCAAAAATTACGGCGTCCCAAGAGCAAGTATTTATTGTTGATGATCTGAATGTAGACTTGGGGCTGTTTAATGTTAGTCAAAGTGAATAGGGGAAATCTAAGGGTTATAGTACAGCTTTGTCGAATATAGTATCCATATTTTGCGAAGGCCTAATTGGAGTGGTTTTTAATTTTTTCAATAAATCTGATACCTAAGACCATCGTAAGTCTATCGCAACTTGTATAATAATGTCAACCGACAGGACAACCAATTATGTCGCTTTGAAATTGTAAAATGTCTTGAGACACCATATTTTTATCTAACCATTCACATTTGGTAATAGAATCGAATAATTCACAGAGTGGTAGGAGACATATTCTAATGAGTCGTGACCTTACTCTAGGACAATGTTCAACATCTTGTTAATTGATTATCCATGTTAATCGACAGATATAAATTTGAACCCTGTCAGTAAAAATATGACAGTTTAAAAAGATTTCATGCGGTGGTGTTTAATTGGTTTTTGGGTGACGTCTCTGACAGTGGAAATTGTGACTAAATTATTGTATTGAATTCCCACCTGTAAAAATAAATGTAAGTGTTAATAGTAAATAAGTAAATAAATAAATCGATAAGTCGTGACCAAGCTCCAGGACTATGTTCTACATTCCCGTGACGTCATTCTGCCTGCCGCTGAGTGCCGCTGAATATTTTATAGGAACGCCTCGCGTGAGCATTTTACAGCGCTTTTAAAAACATTATGTATTTTAAATCGATGTAGGTTGGTATTTCAAAAGATTTATATTTTGATACCAAGGGTTGACTTTTCAATAGCCGGATAATTTTTATTTGAGGAAAAAAATGGTAGTTTGACTAAGCTTTTGTATACAAAATATTTATGTAAAACTGTCATATTTAAATTGTTTAAAATGTAGTATACACGTGAACGAATTCTAATGGTTCAGTTTCTCAGGCTGATCATAATATGTGTCTGCAAAATAAACCTGTACAAAAAAATAATTAAGTACTTTATATTATGACTATCCAACTGTACCTATTTAAGCCAGAAATAACCGTTAAGCAACAGACACAGACACTGTTACAAAAAACTCTAAACACCTCATTACTAACATCAATTACAGCCCAGACCAGATTTCTTTGTAACAATAGGACCAGGAATACAACACTGCCTACGCTTATAATACGAAATCACCTATTGAAACACTCCCTTTGTAACTCCCTGCGACTAGGGCAGCCGCACAATACGCGTCGAGAATCGATAAGAAGCTCCGACTTCTCGATATCGACGTGACGGGCAGAAAACACTTTTTTTTTTTTTTACTCGGCTATGTATGCAAACGGCTCGTATTTTCTGTGGTTTATATACAAACCCGTTTCAGTTTGAACGGTTTTTGATGGTGCAAGTGAAGAAAACCGATAAATATTTAAGGGTTATATGTTATATTGAGGATATCGTAATCTAGGATAGGTTTCTAAAGTTTTATATTCGTTTCCAAATCCCGCCGGAAGATAAATTCAGAAATGTCTATATAAGTAGGAACGAAACAATGACAATAAATAATAACGTGCCTATTCTAACTTTGGAAGTCACTTTAGGCAGGTAACACATTCTCGCTAAAAGTGTGTCCCACTGCGAACATTCGCGCAATCTGTCACCTGAATACTTTATGTCAACGGATATGGTTCGCTACCACCAGCTGTCGGCAGAGCTCTTACTCACACACGAAATAACTTCAACACATTTGTAAATCCGCACAACGAGGGATATTACTATCAGGTAAGAAGGTTTTCACAGATAACAACCTATGGGACTCAGACCGCAATCATTCGCCATCGTTTGAAAAGTCGAAAATGTTCGCCCTCCGCAACCTTTGGATTCACGGTCCGCCGGTGTAACCAAGATTATGTAAATTTTTGGTTCACTTCGCTATTGTAGACCCTAATCTTAGTCCCCGGAGGGCGGGGGCTTAGAGGGTAACCCTCCCCACCGGAGGGAGCGCGTTCAATAGTAATTCTATAAATCAATCGGTTCCAACAATTTTTGTTTTGTTTGCGACACTAGCACTGTTGCTCTGTCGAGTTTCGCGAGCTTATGAGTTATTGGTCTCAATTCAGGTATAGTTTAGACAGCTCTGAAATATTACACGACCAGAAACCTGGGAATTACAAAAGTCTTGTTAGTACAAAATATTACATAAGGCGGATACCGAATTATGTAGGTGATATTTTTTACTGTTTTACTAGTCTTTGTTTTAGTTCTCCATTAGTTACCTTTATTCCAGAAACCTTTAGTAAATTAATAAGCAACCCAAATAAAACATAACACAACCTTGTTTCTAAGTAAATAAATACGATAACGTTGTTCATGTACCTATGTAGTAAGGGTGGTATTACTATAAAAGCATTTAGGCGTAACTAGACTAGCCTTAGATGTCAGGACTTCATGCAATCATTTATCATTCCTAAAAACTAACTAAAACAAGCGCTGCTTTGAGTGTAGAGACTTCAACGGGTCAATTATAATACTCCACAAACTCATTCATTTTTCCTTCAATCGCGCAAAGGTTTTATCTTTCAAGCAGTAATTCTAATCTGCTAGCATCAAGTTTGTTCCCACACCTATACAAAACACAAAAAGCAACGACTTTTATGATTTCTCACATAGTTGATTCCATCATTTTTATGTTCTCCGGACTACGGGAATTTCATCAAGATTTTGCCAAGTTAACTCAATAGGTACCCTTGCGGAGGTCAATTCTGTAATGGGATTAAACGTTGACCCACATTCGCTCTTAATAGGGGACCTAGAGTTGAGTAACACGATTTTTAGGGACACGCCTGTCCTGAATTTGGTCCCGAATTTGGCCAAAATCAATGGTGGAGCGGATTTATTTCATTTGAATCTGCTCTTTGTTTCTTTGGAAAAAATGAATTTCTATTCTGGAATTGATATAGTAAAATTACCTATAGCGTTCAAGTTACTAATTTTATTCATAGGTTGATGATAAAACTGATCCTGAAAAACCTAAATGAATGTGAATCTGTTGGCAAAACATCCGCTTATTTCATGTTTACTAAAATCAACTTGTCATTGATGTTCATTTTGTACAGCCAACATTTAAATACTCAATTCATTGCAGTCTATAATTTACTGCAATTGCATCTTCAAAGTCTCCAACCCCTCTCATCCCTATCTCCAATTCTTTCAAAGACTACCAATTGTCTCATTTCCATTTCTGAATAATTTTCATCTGTCCGGTCCCCTCTAATAAAACCCGCGGTACTCACATGGCCGCCCTAATGAGAGAGCGAGATGACACTACTTCTATCCCTGTCATTGTGCGAGTCGTACAAATCGTCCGCTAGTTAGTGCCGAGTAGTGTCGACCCACTTACGACAAAGTTATTGTCACACAACTTTTATGCGGGATTTGAATTTGTGGAGGACTTTATCGCTTCCTTCGCGTTTCTGAGATGTGTAGATGTGTAGATGTGTGTGTGGCGATGGCTCAGTTGTTTTAGCCTTGTTTTATCATGTTTGCCGTCGTTCGAGCACTTAGCACATGGAAGTTATCGGACATTACTACCTGCAAACTTATTTATTTTTTCCATTTCCATCCATTTCAGAAACCAGCAATACAAAGCAAACGATATTTCTCCCTCCTGAACAATTTCCTATCTAGTATTCGTTTGATAACCTCTAGAGACACTTGATCAGTTCGTGGCTAATTCTATAATTGGCAGTCCGAAGTCTCCCCGGACGAAGGACGAAGTCAGCACTTTTAATATCCCACTTAATTTTGTTCAGGGGATCTAAAATCTAATTGAACCGCCGTAATTGGAGATTTTTTCTGGAAAAAATTATTAGGAGATAGTATTTTTTTTCGGTTTTTGTTTCAGCAGATTTTATCTTTAGTTTTAATCTGCTCTACTTAATTTTTTAATAACGTTACGTATTTTGCAAAGCGACTATCACAAAAAGTCACGGGTTTCGATTTACAAGTCCTGCACGGAACAGGATTTATTCGAACTCTTCATTAGTAACTGGGTGATGTAATTTGTGTTAAGAGTTAATATAATATAACATATCACAATACCTTGTTTCCCCGAACGGTTAGGCAGAGGTGTACCTATAGTACACCAACATTTCGCCAGTTATGTTTAATTCCCATGTAATAGGGGGCGAGTCTATTGCCATCAACCGGGCACAAATCCAGACTCCGGGCTACTTCTGAGAAATTTTGGAAAAAAAAACCCAATAACTCTTTGCCTGACCCGGGAATCGAACCCAGAACCTCATGCTTAGCAGTACCTCTTCCGACCACTAGAACAACGAAGCTGTCAAAAATAAAGCAGGCAGTTAATATCTATCTACGATATATTCGAATAAATCCACCGCTATCGGTAGAAAATCTAGAATTTTTTAACAGAACTCCTTGCGCAGTACCTACTTACAGTGCTTGCCACTATCATTAAGTGTTATCATTTAGCTTTTGGATAAAATATTAAAACTTGATATAGAACACTTGATTTAAGTAACTTTTAATTCTATACAACACCAATCAAATCTGGTAATAACAGTCGGAGAACAAGTCTCCGTATCCAGTCGAGGTAGGGCGGCGCCGTGATTGCCAGCCTCTGATTTATGTGCCACTGTACCCTACTTCTTACCCACTTTTTATACTGCTGCCCCACTCCAGGGTTGAGAAAATAGATTACTGGAAGAACTAAGAGATACGCTCGAGATTTAAGGGATAAATATGTTTGTCATAGTTATTAAATAGCACTTACATTCTTTCCAACCTGAAGATTGATAGCATGAAGTGACGGAGCTGTTCTTAAAAACAGCTTTCACCTAGTTATAGCTACAAAGCAAATACGTCCTGTAGTAGTACATTCCTAAAGCCTTAGTTACATATGGTATATTATATACCACTTAAAAATAAACATATTCTACCAAAGATCAATAATCTGTACGGGACGAGGGTTGCAGAATATTTCAGAACCTTTTTTTTCTTAATTAACTTACAGAAGTCTTGCAACCGTTCTACAAAACGAGCTCGAAAATATATAAGTACAAATCATAACGTAGAGAACTAAAAAACAAGACATAAATGAACGGCTCGCCATCATATGGATAAAACCTGAGAGGTATTTGTAGTGTGGCTTAAACAAAATTGTAAAGAAATAAAAAAAGACAAAAAAATCTTACTGATTTCTCTTTCTAAGTTAGCTGTCTCAGTCTTTACTTCTTATCTGGTTTATACTAATGAAAATAAGTACCTTTAGTTACCAATGTGTTGTCTCCTCCATTTCCTCAACACCAACCTGGCCACCCCTAGGTAAGTATTCATTCTGAATTATGAGCGTATTCTTCTGCCATTAGCTTCATAAACGAGACAGTAGGACAGGAGGGATGCTGCGTGATTCAATCCTGTTTATCTCATGTAAGCGATGCTCTGTGTCACCCTCCCTTGTTTTCGTGCCCAGCGTGAAATATGGCCGACTAACTGAATCTGCTTATGAAATTAGCGATTTACGTGGTAGGTATTAGTTTTATGCTTACGAAATGAAAAGATATTAATGAAATGTTTTCGTATCCTAAGAAATAAAACTACCTAACTGATTTAGTAAATACGAATAGTTATTATTTTATTTTTATCGTTATGATTTTATTTTAATTGCAGTTAATTTGTTGTTTGATGATCGCAAGACATCATTCGTATGAATGCAATATCAATAATTGAAATTTTAACTAGCTTAGGCAGTAACGAGCTACATACCAACCCAACTCCATGAAATATAATTGTGGTAATTCCACTCGAACCACAAAGAATCTTTCAACTAGTTAAAAACACCAAAGGAATGTCGAATACTTACACACATTCAAAATTCACAGCCTACTTTGTGGTTTCACCGATAATACTCTATTTTTCCCCACTTCAACAGTGGGCCGTGTTTAGGTAACTCGCTAACAGTTTGTCGGGTCAGATATCAGTTCGCTATCATAGCACCGGTATGGCTGCTCCGAAACTATATTGTTGCTAACGTCAAATTGATGGTAACCTAACCACAGGGAAATATGGAATTACGGTATTATAAAACCGGCCAAGTGCAATTCGGGCTCGCACACGAATTCTCGGGTTCCGTACTATATCGTTTTATTATTTGTTGCTATAGCGGCAATAGAAATACACAATCTGTGAAAATTTCAACTGTCTACCTATTATGGTTCATGAAGATACAGCCCGCTGACAGACAGATGGACGGACGGACACTGGAGGCTTAGTTAGGACCCTTTGGGTACGGAACCCTAAAAACTAAATTAAGATCAGGCGATGTTGGTTTCTGCCTTTACTTTGGGTCAATTTTGCGTCACAATGAACTAGGTATGACACCACAAGTCTCATTACATCCGACTCATTACATCCGACTCATAAGGTACCTATTACATAAGCTCACGGCGTCTTCCCATGAGGGTAGGCAGAAAATACAGAACGGCACCTGCTACCATCTTTACATTTATATTTTTCCTGCCAATATATTTTGTAAACATCTCACGGTGAAAACTTAGGTGAAATGATCTTGAAGTGAGCTGTCAACAGTGTCAATTCCTAGCATCAGGTGAATTACATCTCACTACAAGCTCACTTCACCTAAGTTTTTACTGTGAGATTTTTACACGCCGGTAGCGGGTACTGCGTACCTGACCTTTTTGAAGAACATTAACAATAAGTCACTATAATACATCGTGCTAGGGCGTCCCTTCCATTTCCACTCACATCTGCCTTGTCAATATCTTTGGACAGTCGCCTTCCATTCATCCTCTCAACATGACCAAACCAAGTATACTCTTTTAATTGTCACTGCATCTTTTTTCTTTCTTAAAACCGTACCGTTGCCTTGTCGCATCATTCCTCAGTCTGTCATTCATAGTTACACCATACATGCTTCACATTTATTTTACTTTCCTGCCTTCACGTAGGTACTTATTACTACAACATTATAAATGTGGTAAGTACTCGCTTTGGGACGTTTACTCAATTCAACAACAACTTACTTGGTCTTTGCTGGATCAAGTTTTCTAAGTAACGAAATAACTTTGACTCAAGCCACGCGTAATATAATTTCACTTTCTTATATTCATCAATAAACGAAATCAAGTGCATAATTTATCCTTTTTCTCCGAAATCATCAAAAACCGAAAATTAAACCTCGAAAATTTCCATCACCATAAAACAGTGTCCACTCAAACGTAATTCAGTTTCTTAATCATTGAAGCAAGACGTTCATTTACCGAACATTTTACCGCATGCTATTTACTCAAGGCTTTCGGTAAAAATTCAACCTTTATAGCCCATTTAAATGAAAGGCAATTAAAAGTTTTTCACTTCGCTCCTCAGAACCCTTTGACGATCGACTTTTATTCTATGTGTTTGCTGTTCGCAGAATTTTTACGAGTCCACTTTGCCTTCAATTAAACTGACCTGATTAATTAAAGCTAACCTGCCTGTTTCCAGTGTTTGTTATGAGGGCGAAATATCGTCTTCCTGGAATGCATTTTAGGAGAGTGTTTTTTTAAAATTCCAGTGAAGGTCTTTTAACTAACGAATTAAAATGCTGGGAAAATACTACACAAAGAGAACGCTTTTAAAATAAAATGTAAATATTTGAACCCCATGGTATAGCTGTGAAAAACATTGTATAGAAAATAATATATCTTTTAAAAGATGCAGCCGATTCCTTACTTAAGCAAAATCACGTAAAGGAATCACTACACTACATAACATTAAAAATCTAACAACCACATTTAACTAGCATACTTCCCATTAACATTTAACTTAAAAACAGTAAACTCTTAATCCGCAGTTGATTAAATAAATCGACAATTACGAGCACCTGGACCACTAATCTGCAACTTAACGGTGATTTAGTTAACAAATCGTCTAACTATTCACCACCGCAGTGAATAGTAGCCATTCTTAACGTTTGAGTAGCGACACCAAACAAATAATGTTTTGTGTTGCGTAATGTAAATTATTTTGAATACTATTATATAGAATCTTTTTTATTTGTTCTTCTAACTGAACAGACAGCTGTGCTGCTGGGGAGTTTGTTGCGCCACTTCTTCTTCCCAGCGAATGCACTAGGAAGTGGTGAAGGGTGGGCGTTTTGGGGGACTGTCTTATGTAATTGACGTTCGAAAAGTGCTGATTCTCAGCCTAGTTTGAATAAATGACTTTTGAATTCATACAACACAGACACGCGCACGTACAGCGAGTGCAAGCGCCCCGAGTGGCATTCGCTTGCAAGTTGATATACCAAACGAACATAGAACCAGAACAAAAGTTGGAGCACTCCTTTATTGATATTTTAGTATAGATAGAACTACAAAAGAATGCTTTTTTCCTGACTACACAATAAGAATACGACAGAGTGGGGACAGAATGTGCATTCGCTTGTTTGGTCTTAACCCACCGTAGGATAGTTTGAGATCACCGTACTTACACATTGTTTTTATTACAAGTTTTATATTTACTTGCTTCCTTCGTATGTTTCCAGTTAATCTCTTTGTCATCCATTTTTCAAGCAATTCATGGCATCCAATTGAGTTGAAACTTGGCAAGTCAGCGTGCCTAACTTATATAACTTCGTTGAAAACGCAATAATATGATAAAATACAATGGACGACGTATATTTAGTAACCTAATCCGCCTAACTGTTCTTAAAGAGTCATAAAGAACCCTGTAAGAAATCAACACATGTTTCACCACTCAACGAAGCATCCTCAGGATGACGATTGACTTGTTGCAAACCCGGACATGACGGCGACGTGTGGACACGTCAAGCGTCGAGAACTGAGTGAGCCACTTCGTTTTTTTTTTTTTTTTCTATATGGCATCTCGCAGTTGACCTCTGAGGAGCTGCTTAACCGGACTTTCCTGTGGCTGCCTTAAGCTTCTACACTTAAAGCCCCCCAGAATTGGTTTTACAATATTTTCAAATAACAGTATTAATAGGTATGGGAGGACAGTAGGTCTTTCAACAAGTACCTGGTACTTAACAAAATAGATGATGGTCAATAAATCTACGGTCCACTAAGCCTACAGCGTTATCACATTCACAAAATAGAAGACAAAAAAAAACTAAGTATCTAAAATATGAATCAATTAATAAAAATTAAACCTATTTTAAACGAAATGACATGATTGCTATTACAACTGTAACAAATCTGAATAATTATCATGTACACAAAAGCCACAAATAAAGTCTAGAAATTAAAGTGTAACTCCGAAGTCAAACATGGTAGCACAATTATTGTGTTTGAACTCATTGGATATGTAATAACCGGTGGCCACAGGAATTCCTCAACTTAATAAGTTTTTTATTTTTATCATTGAACTAAAATTCCTAAATAAAAATTACATAATTAAAGAACTTTAATATTTCCTTGGAAATCTAATAGTGATTCTTTGTTTGGATACTGCTGTGACTTTACTAACCGCCAAATAAATACATAAAAATAGTTCAGTAAGAGAAAAAGTACAGTAAAATAGTGTATAGTGTGTGTGTAGTAGGAGGATATTAAAATTGTGCTAAAGTGAGGTGTGTTCCTAATGTCAGGCGAGCCAAGGAACCTAAGATGATCTGGTGAGACCTTTCCATTATCCTTCAGGGCAATACTTCCCTCTGCAAAATCGTTATTTTATTTAATAAATTAAGGGACAACATTTCTAGCGCGCATGAGCAGGTGAAGTGACTGGCGTTTGATGTCAAGCGCACATTCAACTATTTAAACTGAATTGGACTGAATATTCACTGGCACTTCAGTACCCGGAAACATACATATATTATAATGGTTTAAGAACTTTACATTCACTTATATGAGAAAAAACTTATTTCTAATTAGTATACATTAGGCGACGCGACGGTTACACAACAAAAATAAGTTAAGATTAGTACAGTACTAGCGGATAGCTTAAAATTTTAAATCCGCTGAAATATGTTTCTTTAGAGACAGTAAACATGGATTTCTGACCTTTTACATTCCGGACCAGCATTTAATAGGGCCAGCATTATGACATCAAGGTCATGATGGCCGATGAACAATACAACAATAACCTGCAAAGCCTAGCGCAAGAACCAGCAAACAAAACCAACCATCACAACATAACAAATCGGTAGGTAACAAATACAACACAAGAGATGAGCGAGGGCAGACCACAAAACCCCGATTCCGGAACAGCCACCAATTAGCTAGCTCATTAATACCGTGTGAAAAATTAGCATCAACATTACGTACACCGATATCAGGGGAAGTCGAGGACGACACTCTAAACACCATACTTAGAAACCCGCCTTCTTGATCAATTAAGTACACTTGCCCAGACCTGCGTATTGCAACTTGGAACGTCCGTGGTGCCTCGAAACCGGCCAAAAAAACAAAACAGATGCGGAACTTTCAAATAGGGGTATTCACGTAGCCTGCCTACAAGAAACAGGGATGAACATAGGAACGTAAAACTCCACCCACAAAAAATGGCACCAATCTGGAATCGCAGATAAAGCCCACCGGGGATTTGCAATTTTAATCAGAAACGATGCGCAAATCGAAACAATAAACAGTAAGAAGGATACCGACGCGATGTCAATCAATGCTCCTCCTTATACGTATAATTAACTCTCACATCAACAGCTCGATCTCTAAAGCAACCAGATCCTTCACAGGTCTATTAAACTTGGTTAGACAAAAACCAAGGAAATGTACTCTATTAATCCTAGGCGACTTTAACGCTTTTATTGGTAGACAAGATACACTAAACTCTCAACGCAAAGGGCTGAGTCACCAAAATCTACATCATTAGTAATAGGGAATAACTGCAAATAGAAACAACAAAAGGAGTTCATCATGCAAGATAACATGATCTACGGACACGCAGAAATCCCAATTGGATTACATTATTACGCCACAGGCAACAGGAAAACTCCTTAGGTCCGGCAGGGTCACCTCCGACCATAAAATAATCTGGGGACAACTTCAAACAAGTCGAATTTTAAACAAAGTTGATAGCACCAAACACGAGACACAAAAGAATCGGACAACAATTGAGAACAAAGATTTCAACCACAAACAATGCTACCGATGCCGCTCTCAATAAAAAATCCTCCAAAACAAAATACCAAGCATGCATAACAAAAAACTGGAATACATAGGAATCAGCTCAGCGGTGAAAAGCATCAACATACCATGGAGCACCATAATGGAGTTTGAAAAGCGGAGCGAGCCCAGGAAACCTTAATTTTTCAGCTGATTAACTCTAGGGATCATCGTATAGCTCTTGCCAACCTACAGAAGGCAAAATTCTTACAAAAAGAAAACCTGTTAACTCAAACTCGGGTAAAAGAATGTCAGGCAACACTTCAAAAGGTTAAACACCAAATAGGTCAAAAAATAATGCAGGGCCTGCTATACCGAACTGGTGAAAAAAAAGAAAAAAAAAGCCCTTCAAAACGCATGCATATAAGATGACCTAGAAGGAATCGTATACCATAGTAAACCCCTAATAGGTAGTGTCGGCCTCCAAATAAACGAAACAAAAATACTAATTTAGAGACCCCATAACTACACGGATAGCGACATACGTGTCAATGAATGAATTAAATCTACCTACAATCATGGAAAATAAATACCTAGGCACATACATAACATCCACACTAAGCAGGAGAAGCACAATTAGAAAACGATGCGAACAGGCCACTAGAAACACAAATCAAAAGCATCATTACTACCATTCATAGAAAACTTAAAGATGGACGGGCAAGCAGCCAGACTCATGTATAGAATAGTAATCGTACCCTATATGATATACGGTTTGAAAGTATCGACAATCACCAAAGCTAACAGATCAAGACAAGAAGATATGAGAAAGTTTTCATGAGAGACTTGATTAACCACGCTAGGAATAAACCAAGCTAAAGAAAATACACGAAATTTTAGACGGAAAAAACAGTAACCAAACGCATCAAGAACCACAGGATGTGCTATCTCGCACACGCTCACAGACGCGGTAAACCTCACCTGTTATATGCAGCAATACATTACAAGGCCAATTTCAAGAAAGTAGGCCGATTGGATTACACATGGAACGACAATTTTAAAAATGACACGGCGCACTTCGATAAGGAAATCAACTTTTGGATGGATCCGGCTGAAGACCGATACAATATCAAGAAGACGGCCAGCGAGATATACTAGAAACCTGAAACGGACAGCGAGTCCTTTGATGAAGACACAGAAAACAGTAAAGTGTAAAACAGCACAGCAGGGAGATAGAAAAGAGCCTAGAAAGCAACTCAACTCCGCCAAAGGATTCACAGGCGAAGATCGACTGAGCCAAATGGCTGCGACGTCGTAAAAAGATCCATAGATAATTAACACCCGTCTCTCCACTATTCCAATGCTTACTCTAGGATGCATATCCGGTACGGCTCTCAAATCCTTCCTTATCCTAAGGGCACGTCTTCCTTACCATTACCACGCGCCCCCCGGCCTACTCCTAGATATATGCAATGGCCTTTGTAGTCCCATGAAACATGAGGCTTCATGGGCTAGTGCAAATCTTGGGGTTCATTCGATTTATCGAGTCCGGTTAAACCACGCTGGGATCGGTGCATTTCATTCATTCATTCGTTCATAAAGAACTTTATTATTTCCTTAAAAGCTTGAGGCGTGAACGTCCTTTATACACCTAAAGGATAAGCCTGCTTTTAAGAAAATATTAAAGTTCCCTTTGGTGGAGGCGGATCGTCATGTGCTCTCCGGCGCCCAGCGCGTCTGCTGTCAATAGAGATGGCGGCTATACAGAGTGTTCGGCAGAAGGTTGAACATACGAAAATGGCGGATCCGTGGAGCCGTCTACTAAGTTTTTAGGCCTAATAACAAGACCCAGGCCACAAGGATTTGTTTTAATGTTTTCTTTTTTCGGAATTTGTCGTTGCCAAATCTTCAAACGTCAATAATTTCATTTAAAAACAACAAAACCCGTAACATTTAATTTTTATTTTCATCTAAAGTAACTGTAGAATGTTATAAAATTCGTATTTGACGCAGATGATTGCCAGAAAAGTAAATACGACCCCTTAAACTACAAACAAATAAAAAATAAATTCCGAAAGCCAGACTTTCAGCTGCGTTCAATAAAAAACTAACAGTGATAGAGCAGTTCTAACTTTAGGAAAACATCTTTGGTTCATGCCCAATCTAACGGTATGCACAATTTCTTTTAAGACAACCAATTTTAACTGCCTGGGACATTTTTCACCGAAAAGATTGCGAAGGACATTTGTGAAAAGTGAAATTAATTAATATACGAACCAATTTTTTTTTTACATATTAGATTCTGTAATTTATTCTAGAAAAAAATAAAAATAAATTTTGCCGAATTTCGTTTAAATTTAAAAAATTCTTTAGAAAAATCCTTATGGCCTGGGTCTTGTTATTGGACAACCTTCTGGCGAACAACCTGTATATGTATTTTTACCGACATGATTGTAAGTCTGTTGTTCTTTTCAGGTAAGGAAATATTTTAAACCATAGCTTGGATGGACCCACCATGGATTTAGGTGTGTTAAGTTAAATTAAATTAATACAGGTCCGACTATTTTTATTATTGCTTACATTGTAATGCCTATCATAAAGATTATAACTATATAGACTCAGGACATAACACTCCTATGATGTCAAACTTGTTTCCAACTAATGACATACATTCATGTTATTCTGCTTATTCAAATTCAAATTCTTTATTGCGAACTAAGACGTAGTATATGTGCATGTGTTATAACAAAAAAAAAAAATACCTATATAATATATATATATATTTTTTTTTTTTTTTTTGTTCATGTGTAATATTTACAAGTGGGTCCATGACAACTTGTGACTAAATAAAAATAGCAAAATTATATATTATATTCTAACTTAACTAAAACTATTCAAAAACTAAAATATAGCATCGTAAAATTCATCCGCATCGCTGTCGACTGGTAATGTACCCAAGAGACTGGCCGCATTGCCACGTTGTATGGCAATGCTTAGCCTCTGCCCAAAGTAAAAACCAGCTCTTGGGTCACGGGAAGTGTCAAATAGCCGTTTTGAAACTTCATTAAACAGGCCATGAGCACTCGGACCCCACGGCCCGAGGGTTTCGACCCCAAACGGCTCGAAAATATAATTACCTGTAAGGTTATTATACTTACGCCGCTTGAGGTTTTCTGCAGCCGCAGCAGCAGCACCAGCACAGCACGCCGAGCCAGGAAGATGGGATGGCGCAAGAGTGTCGACACAGGTTGCATCCCACACTAAAGGCCTACCCACCTTCCATGGAGATGGAAAGACATGCCGTCCGTCCTATATAATTATATTCAATATTACAGATATACGGTTTACATTATATTATAATAATTTAATCATTATTCATACATTTTATATTATATCATACCATACTAAACTTATAATTTATATCACATTATTAAGTATCACAATCATTTTAATATTAGATAATTATTTTTCTTCAAGGAATTCTTTTACAGAGTAATTGCCTTTTCAATCAGTAAGTATTTTAGCTTCCTTTTAAAAATACCAATTGGATGGAGGTTCTTAATGTCTATCGGTAACTTATTATATTTTTTTATTTATTTATATATACTTTATTGTACACCAGAAAATACATAGTAAATAATAAATTTAACACTACAAAACATACAATGGGCGACCTTATCGCTTTCTGCGATCTTTTCCAGGCAACTTTGGTATGAACAGTGATTGCGTGGACATAAAAATGGGGTAGACATTGGTGCAAAATAATAATTATATAGGTACAATATATTATAATAGATACATAGATAGATATTTATATATATGCTATATAATAAATATATAAGAATATTTATATAAGCAACGAAAATAAATGACGACTACAGATTATTACAGCTACAAGAACAAGATTACAACAACAAGTAATGTTGCTTCACGAGTCTCTTAAATACTGGTAACGATTGCATGCGTTTTATTTGAACTGACAATACATTCCACAAACGAGCCGCCTGGACAGAAAGGGTTTTGTCGAAGAAAGTTGTGGAATGCATTGGCATTTTAATTTTAATTTTAGCTTCAGGTTATCTGATGGCCTTAAACATTTCGAATGGCAGTCGCAAAGATACTGGAAACGTTTACGTTTTGACGGAAGGGGAGAATAGCACGTTATACAAGAGGGAAAGAATATGAGCATTCCGGCGAAGGCAAATTGGTAACCACTTGAGCTTCACACGAAATTCGGAAATATGGACATATTTACGTACACCGAATATAAACCCTATACAAACATTTTGAAGCCGCTCAAGTTTATCGAGTTGGTCTTGAGTAAAGTCAAGATAGCTGGCATCAGCATAATCAAAGATGGGTAGAAGAAGCGAGTCGCCCTCTGACAGCATCTCTGCGGCGCTCGCCACGGCCGCGTCCATTTCGAGTGTCTCGTCGAGCGCAAACTCCACGAGGTTGTCGTGGTGCGCGTGGTCGATGTGGCCTCCCTCCACAAATAAGAAAAATCCCTTCTCGTTCCGACTCAACGAGCGAATTGCCACTTCAGTCATCTCTGTTTGTCAAATTTGTTTGCATATTATACGTATTGCAAATGAGTATTCGCGTTTTAAAGTAAATCTTCGCGGTTTTACACCTACACTGTTCTGATTACGAAGTGTTATCTTCTAAATAAATGACGCAGCCACACCGACAGCGTCTACGAGTTTTCGAACCCCGCAACAGTATTCGTCATAGTCTGGTATACCTTGAGTTTATTACCAGGATGTTTGTGTACCAGCTGCAGCGCGATGTCTGAGCAGCGCTCGGTGTCAAAGCCGTGTTGTTCCACGGGCAGGTTGTACTCCCAGTCACGGTCGGCCACCTTGGCGTTCACGCCCGCGGGCGACGCGTCAGTGATGCGTGTCGTGGTCACGATACCTGTCATACACCCAACACACATATCGAAGAGAATTAGACAAATTATCCTATTGCTACTGACCACTCTGACCAGTCAAATAGTGTACAGGTATACCTAATTACCTTACTTAATATTTTATTTGAAACTGACCAAGTTAAAAATATAAATGGTTTAAATGCAAAGGATTTGAGGACTTTATAAATAATATTTTAGAACAAAATTACGTACTCGTAGCATAAAATCACGCCTGTAACGAAGTTAATAATATAAGACCTCCTCCTCCTCCTTCCTGAGGCTTCTTCTACGACCTGAGAGAAGAGTCGCGTAAATTGGATAAGGAATCACGGAGAAACCGGTGTACATATATAAAGAAATAAAAGGGATAAAGCCATTTTTCTTGAGTATGTTTAAAAGAGCAGGTACGATAATAATATCTTGTATTTCCGTGCCGGTTCTCCTCCACAGAAAACGACAACTTGGAACTGCGCACCTGACTTCTGATCTTATAGTGCCTATGTGAGTTTCTGTTTTTTTTAATACCGTTTTTCAATTAGCCAAGTGCTTAAGTAGTTAAGTAGGTACTTTAGATAAGCAGTTTGTTTCTGTAATACCAGGTATGTGAGTCTTACTTTGTTACGTGAAAGATTGATTACATTAAGTTCCTATAGTGGTGTCACCCTAATAAAGAACATTTTTTAATGCCTGGGAGGAAGCACAAGATGCTATTGGAATCTTTTGCGGCCTCTCGAAGGCGTTTGATTGCGTAGACCATGAGACACTTCTGCTGAAACTGGAGCACTATGGGATTAGAAATACAGCTCTTGATTTACTAAGATTATACCTGAAAGATAGAAAGGTTAAAGTTCAAGTAAACGGCGTAAACTCATTAGAGTCTGAAATGGCATTGGGCGTTCCTCAAGGTTCGATATTGGGTACATTCCTCTTTTTAGTTTACATTAAAGATTTACCCCAATTACTTCAAAATCAACCGAAGATGGTGTTATTTGCAGATGACACATCATTGATCTTTAAAATTAACCGACGGTCACAAAATCTTGACGACGTGAATAGCTCTATTCTTCAGGTCCAAGATTGGTTTACGGTAAATAATTTGGTACTAAATAAAAAAAAAACAAATGCATTAGATTTAAATTACCTAATGTTATCTTGGATATAATCCTCTAATTTGTTATATGCTTGTTTACAAAGTGTACTTTTAATATGAGTTTTAAATTTTCTTTCATTTAATTGTAATATATCACAAGGTATTTTATTGTAACATTTAACACAGTACCCCATAAAAGATGTATGTACTTTAGATAATCTGAAAAATGGTTGATCTATTTTATCTTTATTTTATTTTATTAAAAATATGTAGATTTTTCTTACATATAATATTTTTATAAATGAATTGATCGAGCGAGGCATATTCCAGGGCAATAGTTTGAGTCCACTTTGGTTCTGCTTAGGCCTGAATCCTCTAAGCACACTGCTGGAAGATTCAGGCCTAGCCTATCGGCTGAGGAGAGGTGGTCAGGTTATATTTCACCTCCTCTACATGGATGACCTAAAACTCTTTGGCCCCAATAATTTACAACTGATGGAGCTACTGAAAGTAACTGAAACTTTCAGTAGAGCCATCAGGATGGTATGAATAAATGTGCATTCGTGCATCTAAAGCGAAGGGAGATTGTGGAATTCATGGGAACCCAGCTCGTAAATTCCATAAGCCTTAGAGCCCTCTTCGTATCCGAAACCTATAAGTATTTGGGTATGTCGGAAACGATGGAGATCAATGTTACTGACATGAAGCAATTGAAGGAGCGCTTCTTTGGCGGCCTGAAGATAGAATTTAATAGTCTTCTATCAGGCGGAAAAAAGGTGCGTGCCTTCAACGGTTGGGTCATGCTTCGTCGGTCATCGCGGTACGGTCGTCGGTTTTGATGACCGGTCTTTCGGCGTACTCAAATGAACTCAGATCGAACTCGACGCCCTGATAGGAGGGTTCGTACGCTGCTGACTGCATATAGAATGCATCATCCACGGTCATCGGTAATGAGATTGCAAACTATATCCAGCGAAAGTGTGGAGGTCGAGGCTTTTTAAACGCTAAGACCCTCCACAATCGCGAGATATGCAGTCTCAGGAAATATTTCCTAAAAGCCGACCTGGAGATGCATCGAGATGTGGTCGCGGTGGACAAAGGTCTCACCTCGCTCTCCTTGATTAAAGAGAACTAATGCTTGACACTAACGATCGCAGGGAGGTATGGCAGAGTAAGGAGCTTCAGGGACGCTACTTCCGGGCCCTACATTGAGCCGATGTAGATTTACTAGCGTCCGTAGCCTGGCTGCATTTTGACTTCTATGGGGAACCGAAGGTTTTGTCTGTGCAATTATGGACGAAGTTATGATGACCAACAATTACCGGAGATTCATTGTGAAGGACGGGACGGTTAACATCTGTCGGGCATGCCAACGTCCGGGAGAATCAATCAATTATCTTCGGGTCCAGTGATAACGGCCGTTACTTACGAGTTGTAGATCGTAGTTTCGAACCCTGACAGTCGCTTTACTTTGAGTAAATTACTTCATTACCACAGCTCTCAAAATGGTGAAGGAAAACATCGTGAGGAAAGCGGCATGACCCAGACCCAAACATTCAAAGATATGTGACATCTACCAACCCGCACTGTGCCCGCGTGGTGGATTACGGCCCACTCCCTCACAGAGAGGAGGCCTGTGTCCCAGCAGTGGGAACATTACCAGCGCGGGCTTGCGGACGGTGAGCAATAGGTAGCTCGTCGTCCGATAAGGACCAGGCCCGGTTCGACGGCGCGTTGTATTCCACGCGCCTCAAAGAGATGTCAGCACAACAGAAGGGGTCTACTAGGACCGATGCCTGCCAGGGTTGCAGGTAAGTCCGAAAGGGATACCGGAGCCCCTGACAACGTACAGGCAGCTGAAGGAACACGGGTGGGTTTTAGTCATTAAGAGTCTGACATGCCCTTCCGCTCCGCCCAGAGCGGGAGAAATTATTTGATAATTTCCCTCTAAATAAAAAAAGAGGCTCTCGATGGGCAGCTGGATTGGCTTGATTCAGAAAGTAGTACTCCTGGACACGGCTCGCATTGTCAGGAGGTTCCTCTCTCTGGAGCCCTGACCGCCGGTAGCTTGGACCCTGTTCCCGAGTGGGCAATTTTTTTTTATATTTTGAAATGTTTTTATATTTTTTTTTTCTAATATTTTAAAAAATATATAAAGGAAATAATAATAAAGCCTTTATTTTCCTTCACCTACGAATAATAATTACATACGTGTTCAATAAAGTATTATGAATATTTGCTTTTAATTAAGCACTGTTTACACTTTATACGATTTTATCGCAATGTTTTTCTTTGCCGTTGTTTGGGTCATTTACTTGCGCTACTTTTTTAGTTAGGAACCCGATTTGGGTATAGGCCTTCTCCGCTGGTCCAGTTTTCTCTGTTTTTAGCTCGTTTAATCCACTCTTTTCCCGCTGTAGCTATGATGTTGTCACTCCATCGTTTTATAGGTTGTCCCTTTCGTCTTTTTCCAATAGGTCCTTTCCATCTCGTTGCTTGTACTGTCCATCACTAGTCACTATATCGTGATAAGTGGCTCGCCCATTGCCACTTTAAACTTAGACTGTAGTGTAGGACGTCAATTAGCTTTGTCTTCTTCCGTATAAATTCACATCTTATTTTATGTATTTTTATTATTTTCAGAAGAATCCTCTCCATTGCTTTCTGGCAGCTGACTAATTTAGTTTTAATTTTTGTGCTGTAGGTC
This sequence comes from Agrochola lota, assembly GCA_947364205.1. Lineage (NCBI taxonomy): Eukaryota > Metazoa > Arthropoda > Insecta > Lepidoptera > Noctuidae > Agrochola > Agrochola lota. The sequence goes on along the minus strand of OX376237.1, from coordinate 19,720,689 downwards.
CTCGTTTGACAGCCTTACGTTAGCTTGAGGCGTGAACGTCCTACTTATACTTAAAGATAAGCTTTTAAGAAAACATGAAAGTTCTCTGTTTACGTAAGTTTTATTTAGTACTTTTAAGTCCGATAAATAATTGTAAAAAAAAAAAGAATTGTTATATTTTGTTGTAAATATTTGTAATTGGCACAGGACTGATTATTTTGTAACTGCCCCGTTGGTCTCGTGGGCGCAAGCGCGACTGCTGGAGTCGTGGATTCGATTCCCGACTCGGGCAAAGTGTTATTGGGCTTTTCCATTAGGAATTTCTCAGTAGCAGCCTGAAGTTTGGAAGATGGTGGTGTAAAGCCCCCGTGCCTCGTATAGCATGAAAAGCCGTTGGTCCTGCGCCTGAGTTCGACTGTCATCCAATCGGACTATGAGAGTAAAGGAACAGAGAGTGCACCTGTGTTTGCGCACACACTTGTGCACTTTTTAGATATTAAAGTGCACAAGTGTGTGCGCAAACACAACCTCCGATTAGCCAATGTCCGTTGAGATTGTAACACTTGTGCACTTTACGCTGCTTTAGTTGAGCTTCGTTGAGATTGACCACCGCCACCGTTCCCAAAATTCGGTCGGGAAGATTTATATTATAACTTAATGATTTTATTTGTCTGTACAAAATACAATAGATGACGTATATTTAGTAACGTAATCCGCTTAACTATTCTTAAAGAGTCATAAAGAACCCTGTAAGAAATCGACACGTATTTCATCTCTCAACGAGGCATCCTCAGGATGACGATTGACTTATTGTGAACCCAAACCCGACGTGTTGACACGTCAAGCGTCGAGAACAGTGTGAGCCACTTCGCCCGACAACCTCACTTATATAGGATTTCTGCTCAGCCCACCTCGGCTAGTCAATTCAAATTCAAATTCAAAATGCTGCGCAACGTGTCGCGGGTTCGATCCCCGCACGGAACAAATATTTGTATGATCTGCAAGTAGTTGTTCCGGGTCTGGGTGTTAGTGTATGTGAGTTTCTATGTTTGTAAACGCACCCACGATTCAGGAAGAAATTCTTAGTGTGGGGCAAAGTTTTTAAATAAAAACAAAATAAAAAAAAAAAAAAATTTTTTTTTTTTATTTCACATAAACCTACAAGGGCACTTATGAAACGTCAGAAGCTAGGTGCACGGTTCCAATTGGTCGTTTCCTATGGAGAAGAGCCGGCAAGAAACTCCACGGTCACTCTTTTAAAAGTAAATGGTTTTTACAATGTTTTCAAATTACAGTGTTTAAAGGTAAGAGAGGACAGTGTAGGCCTATCAACAAGTACCAGGTACTTAGCAAAATATAAAATGGTCCACAGATCTACAGTATGTTAAGCCTAAGTATCGTTATCAGCGCGATAAGGGGCGGGGAACAATCGCAACAAAGGTGACCTTGGAATACTTGTATTTAATTCGTTCAACAGTGTAACGGTCCCAGTATTAATTTTGTTATTTCTAAACTCTCTAAGAACAGTTAAGCGGATTAGGTTACTAAATATACGTCGTCTATTGTATTTTATAATGGATTTTCGCAAAGTCACGCCTGAATCAATTAATTGTCTGTACAAAATTTACATGCAATAAATAAATTAAATAAAACTGTGTGCCAGTATTCGCTTGCTTTATGGAGCCGGCCTTCTGTACCTATCTATTCCATGGCAGTGAGGTCTGTTCTCAATGGTTCGTGATCGCTCCCATTAGCCTCCATTGATTATGCGATAATTTCGCCTGAGAATGGACTGTTATATAAATAACTTGTCTTTGGAGTTAGTTCCACTTTGTTCGAACGAAGGAATGTTTGTTTTATTGTTTAGTTTAGAGAAATTGTTCGTGTTTTGTTCGTGTTTTGTTTTTGTTTAGTGATAATTGGTGTGGTTTAGGTGTTGTTTAAACTATCGTAAAGTTTTGTTTGTCTAGATTTATTAATTTCTTTAGTTATTGGCTATTTTTGCGAGCAACAAGATTTTATCTTTATTTTATCATTGACTATCGACCCGCCCCTGCTTTGCACGGTTTTTACGACTTGACAAAAGACTGAGTTGGTATACTATACAATTCCAAAACCTTTCAGAATAAATTGTTTAAATTATGGTGAAAAACGCATTACAATCCGCTGCGTTGTTTAGAAGAACAACGCGATCACACATACAGACTCGACTTTAATTTATAAAATATAATAATAATAATAATAATAATAAATTTATTTCATAAAAAGGGAGATTGTAGTACATGAAGTTTACATAGTTAGGTATACATATAAGTTTGTACCATGTCAAACACAATCTGGTGGGTGAAGTTCTGCTTTCCTAGCTAGGTTATAGAATAACCTGTATTAAGGAATAGCAGTCCCTATCCCTTACAAAAAGATACAATAAACTAGTACAATTATGTATTTTTTATTTTATAATACTACAACAAAGTTTAAATAATTGAATATGTGCGTGTGTGTGTGAGTGTTCGTGTGTGAGTGATTGTATTGTGTTGGTGGTGTGTATATGCCTGTGTGTGTGATAGAGTGAAAGAGAGTGTGTGTTTGTTTTCATTGAAGTCGTGTGAGGTAATATTTGATCTGTCACTTACTGAGATAATTTTCTGTTTCATCATAGCTTTTATTCTGAAGAAATGAACGTAGAATCTTTTTACACTTAAAGTTAGATAATCCGTAGATCAAGCATATTTTGTTAAATTTATTATAAAGAGTCGGACCTAGGTAGTTACAAAATCTACTCGCAAAAGATGTGCGTACTTGTGGAATAGTACAAACTATGTCTTTCCTACGCTTTGTTATTATTTTATAAGGGGTTTTACGGTGCTCTAAAAGAACTGTTTGCAGGAAGAAGTGTTGTCGAACGTTAAGAACATTACAACTACTATACAATAGATGAGTAGGGAACATGAAAGGTCTTGAAGTAGCCACTTTCAGTACCGCTCTGTGAGCGATCTCGAGTGGTTTTAGTATAGTTTTCCCAGCACCACCCCAGCATGTGATACAATAAGTAACAATAGATAAGCACAGGGAAAAATAGACTACACGTATAATATTAGGATTCGCGATACTTCGGAGGGTTTTAAATATATAAATTAACTTGCGGACTCTACTGGTAAGTTGGATAATTTGAGTTTTAAAATTAAGGTTTTTGTCTATATATACTCCTAAGTATTTGATATGATCGACTACATTTAGGGTTGGGCAGAGGCAAGAGGCATTTCCTTGTAGACACCTGTATTTGTGGGCTTTAATAGATACAGGAAATATTGGCTGGCTGGCGGGACTAATTGAATAGGTAATTAAATTAGTTTTGAAGGTGTTGAGTGTTAGTGAGTGAGAGTAGAGCCATTTTAGGATTTTGTTGAAACCAGACTGTGCAAGGCACTCAAGTTCTGACCAGGTATCAGCAACAAAGGTTATAGCAGTATCATCTGCAAAAGTTACTATCTTAGCATTTTTAATGTTAAGGTTACATAGGTCGTTTATAAAGACTAGAAAAAGCGTCGGACCCAAGATGCTTCCTTGGGGTACTCCGTAATAGATGGGAAGCTCTTCGCTTTTGTGGGTATCTATATTAACCATTTGAGCGCGATCTGAAAGATAGTTTCTGAAGAGATCCAATTGCAAGCCCCTGACACCAATCCTTTCCAGTTTTAGTAAGAGCATAGAAATTGGAACGGTGTCAAAGGCTTTCGCAAGATCTATAAACATAGTTAGCACCCTTTTATTTTTGTCTATGTTATGTACTATATTGTTAAGCAAATCATGAACTGCGTCTGTGGTGGATTTACCTTTGCGAAAGCCAAATTGCTGCGAAGATATTAGGTGATAATGTTCAAGGTAATTAACTAGTCTTTTATTGATGAGACGTTCGAGTACCTTTGAGATGGCACTCAGAACTGCTATTGGGCGATAATTACTGGGCTCCCTCCCGTCTCCTCCCTTAAAAACTGGGTGAATTATAGCCCTTTTAAGGCATGTAGGAAAGATACCAGTATCGAAACACAGATTAAAAATATGGCTTAGGATAGGTGCCAGGGTGTTTGCGTATTTTTTTAGAAAGTAAGGCGAAATGCCATCCCAACCAGAAGCAGCATTAGACCGTAACGATTGAATGACAGTAATAATTTCCTCGGGATCTGTACGGTCAAGAACAAAAGAAGAAGCCGATGAGGTATTGTGTATATCTTGTGGCGGAGCCAAAGCTTGATTGCCTGTATCTTTTATAATGTCATTAGCAAGTTTTTCGCCGATATTAACAAAATATGAATTAACGTGATTACATGATTGTGTAGGTGAGGGTGACAATGAAAGTAATTGTGTAGCTGTGGTTTTAGTTTTTGTCGTATTGGTTACTCGTTTGATGGTATCCCATAAGGATTTTGGGTTATTACCTGCCTTAGCTAATTCTTGAGTATCATACAGTCTTTTTGCTTTTTTTAGGATCCTAATACAAAAATTTCTGTATCTCGTATAAGTAATTTTAATTATTTCGTTCTCTGGAGATTTTTTTACTTTTTTATGAAGCGCATCCCTATTCCTAATACACCGCAATAAGCCAGGTGTAATCCACGGTTTTAAAATCCTTTTTTTAGAAGGAACTTTTTTGATACTCGTATTATCCGAAATGGCACAACTAATAAGTTTTATGAATTTATCAGTAACAATATTAGCGTCTCTTTCGTCGTAAAGAGGCTTAAGATCTAATTGCCTTATACTTTCATCAAGCCCCTCATAGTCAATCTTCGTACTTGTAGAGCAAGCTGCTATTGGCAAGTCTTTGATTTGGATGCATAACAAAGTGGAGAAATGATCGGTAATTGTGGAACTATAGACGAATGTATGTGTGGGACACTTTGTTCTTAGTATCGTATGATCAAGACAATTTTCACCTCTGGTTGGAAGAACATGGGCTGGAAGATAACCATGAAAAGCAAGACAGTCCAAGTATTCGTGAGAACGCAAGTCAGATGTGTTTGATTTTATATCTAAGTTTAAATCACCAGTTATTATTACAGATTTGAATGCGTGTAGCAGAGAGAGAATATTATTGAGGGCGGCTATAAAACTGCGTATACTGTCAGCCGATGGTGAGCGATATATGCATAAAATTGCTACCTCAGAACCAATCTTTATAAGAAGACCAGAGGCTGACAGGTCGAAGTCTGGTTCTTCACAGGTAGCTAACAAGTTTGACTTGAGATATACCACAACACCATCACTTTGGTTTTTATGTTTAGAAGTCTTAAATATATTATAGTTTTGCATGATTGGAATATTATAGTTACTAGCACAAGGTAGCCAGCATTCGGTCAATACGATCAAATCGGAGTCAAAAGAAATGCGGTGTAAGAGCGTTTGAAGACTTAAAAAGTTACGAGTAATAGATCGAATATTTTGTGACAAAATTTTTATGTATTTGTGCGGATGCAATAGAATCGAATGAGTATCTTCGGGTATACATGTATGAGTGGTTGACACAGAGAGCTGGTCGATATTGTCAATTACTTGGTTAATGTCACCAGCCATTGAGATGTGTTAAATACGGGCAAAACTGTGGTGACATTGAGAGTAATTAGTATTCCATCAAGTGATAAGTTTAATTGTGACTGCATTAAAATATAATTCTGTATATTATTTCGGTAAGCCAAGCAAGTAAATAAATACCATGTATGGCCAATGAGTGGTTGATTGAACCAATTATAGAAATGATTTAGTGATTGTGTGAATTTAAGGTGTGTAAAGTATTGTGAATGACTTGTGAAGATGATGTAATGGTGTGTTCGTGTGTTAAATATTTGTATATAAGTTAAACATGCGATAGTAATATGTAATTTAAAAAACAAAGGTACAAAAACGGAATTTAAAAATAGAGAGACTGAACAATAATAATAGTAAATGATCTTATAGTTACGTAGTCATGCATTGTTGGTTAAGGGCAGCTGCTTCAGTTGTTCTTCATTTTTAACCACTATGGATTGGCTATCCGAATCCTTCTTGAGAAACACACGTCCGTTCGATGTCCAGCAATAGGTGTATTGATGTGACTTGGCGTAAATTCTAGTTAAGTAAAACAGCCGTTTAGATAGTGAGGTTAGCTGCTCGGCAATGTAGATAGGTATTTTTTGTCCGGCGTTGAAGTTAAGATGGGTGGAGTTTACTTTATTACTGGTATTCGCTTTGTTATAATTTTTGACGGCAGTAAGGAACTTAGTTTTTTCGAGTGTATTTGAAAACTCAACTGATATATTTGATGTCATGGCTTCCTTTTTAGACGGATTTCTGGTTATATCACGAATACTGGTTAGCAGCATGTCAGCTTCTAAGTGTTTAGACAAGTGGATCATAGTCTCGGACAGCATTATCTTTGTCTCATGATTTCTTTTGGGAACATTGCGTATTTCTATGGACGTTTTAACGAGGTTACGATCTAGAGATTCTATCTTTTCCTCTAACGTAGATAGCTTGATCGCCGTATAGCTACGCTCTTTTTCAAGACTCGATATTTTAACCTCGACCGACTGCAATTGGTCTGAAATAAGTGTCATTGTTTTCTCGAGTTCATTATTGGTTGCCTTTATATCAGTGTAGTGATTTTTTATCTCAATGAAATGGTTCTCTAATTTATCTAGCCGGGAATTCTGGGCACTGATCATTTCTTCAAGCATCCTCTTGATCTCGGTTTTAAATGAAGCCAATTCTTCTCCAGTGTCCACATCTGATAGGCACCTGCGTTTGGCTCGCTGTGTTATATTTCCTTCTATGCTGGTGTCCGCATAATATAAATTTTGAATGTCAGATTCTGACCGGGACGGGTATTGATTTGGAGGAGTTTTTGGTGGTGATTTAAACATAGTCTGAGCAACACACAAAATTTGTTTACAGAATATTATTTTGTACCACACAAAATAGTTGCCCGCTAATCGCTGTGGCGCATAAATTATGGCAAGCGACGATAATGACCCAGCGTCTGTTGGTTTGGCTGTGTGCGTCGCGTGGTCGCGTAGTTACGTGCGTGTGCGCTGCTTGACTCCGCCCGTTCTATTGCGTACTCCTGAGTTGCCCTCCTTGTCACTCGCGCTGCGCGCTCGTTGCGTTCGCTATTTCGTATTTATGCGCGCCTAGTACTTATATGGATATTATTTAGCGTTTATTATCAAGAATATACTATTTAAATTAAATAAATTAAAAATGAGTTGTACGGGAGGCACGTCTACTCGCTTTCGCGGTCCGAAGGGAAGGGGAAATATATGGATGGATGACACATATTATCCAATTTATCTGCTTGAATTAGGTCAGTGACGTGCTTCCTATGTCATCGAGTGGGCTCCAATCGTACACCGTGTAAACTGAGCTGCGCCGCTGCACAAATTAGTCCGGCCCGCCTTTCCCGTGCTCGTCCCGGGATCCCGCTGATGAAATGTGTTCACTCCCACCACTACTTGCGGTAATCACTTAGGTAGTGGACGTTAACCTGGGAGGAGAGGTCGCTAAACGTAGACTTAGATTGTTAGTCATGAACGTATTCTAAACTATTGGAGAGTGTATGAGAGATGAGTAAATTCAAGAAAAAATCTTCAAATATAACCTTTTATGTTTCAGTTACCTATATAAGATTAGCATCAGACAACACTGTTTGCCCTATGCAATTTATGATGTAAAGCCAAATATCTGAGTAGTCTATTTAGTTCAGCGCCACTGCAACTCGCGTTTCATTCATCGTCCATCACTTCTAAACGCGACACCAGCGAAGCTCGCGTCAATACACCAATCCGTCCGTCCCGAAGGTCCCGCCTTTCCCGTGCTCGTCGCGGGATCACTGCGGGTTCACTGCGGAATCACTCGCGTGTTTGCCCATCCCTAATTCACTTACTGTTGTTTTATTTGCTGCGGCTGATGTTATGAGTAAATATGAAATTGGCAATCGTTTGTTTTTCAAACCCATTATGTAATTGTAATTGTTTTTGAGATTCGTGAGTGGTACTTTGATTAAATTTGTGATGGGTTGTGTTTTCGGGAAATGGAAAGCGACTGATTAGATTTTCTAATGAGGTTATGTTGGGGTGAAGTTTTGCTGTGTCAAAGCTTATATCAAAGCTTAAAAATAATATTCTATTCAGATTGTTTTAGGGAAAATTGATCGCGACGCAAGTTACCCTTCACGATTATTATTAAAACTCAAATAAATTCATTATTCCATGTTTACACTGCACATTTTATGGACTGTTATAATTCGAGTTTAACAGCGAGAGTTCATGTAGTAAACCCACAGAGTGTAGCGATTACAGGTAATAAAGCACGGTTGTATAATGATGTTAGAAGCATTACCTCCCCTTACTTTATCGTTATGTGCTCGAACGGGGTCATATTGCTTACACGTCGTTCATGAGCAAATTATAGCCCGTGTATGTGGCACGTATATGTTTGTACGAGGGAAGATAAATCTCGTTATGCTTGTCTTTTGGTACTCTGATTTTGATGAGAAAGAAAAAGAGGTTGTGATAATAACGTGTGTCCGTAGGACTTCCTCATGATGGTTATTATGACAACATACCGTGATCATCATTTATTTTTTGTTAATAATGTGTACCTACTACTAAATACCTATGCTCAGTTTACAACCCGAAAGCGGCTGCTTAGTATTTAAATAGGTCCAGTAACCTGTAGGCAATCAGAAGTATAATAAAAGAGATATAATTAAAATAACAATTCTGCAGTTGCAGTGGATGGTAGAGGTGATGATTCTGATTTAGAAAATTCAACCTAATTTTATAATGCAAATTACACGGCCCAACAAACTAAAAGTTTTAAGTAGTATTCGCTAGAGCAAATACTTGAGAATGCAAAAATAACATATTTATCATCTGGTTTTGTTTCGAACCTGCGCTTTGTTTCCCAGCGCGGCCGAGCACAATAAACCGGTGTATTGTAATGTTAATGCTATGCAAATACAACGCGGCCAGGAAATTATTAAAAAAAAATATACGTCCGAAAATGTTCCCGGAAAAAGTTCGCGCGCAATTTTTAACAGCGTTTTTTGACGAATTTTTTTCAACTACCCGCAGAGAGACTTCATTTCGTCCTGAAACGATGTTACCCGACCTCTTATTGATGGAATTTGATATTGTTTTTTTTTCTGGAATTTTTGTCTCTGGTAACTTGTTAGGATAGTAGGAAATACCGCAGACATTTTGATGGCGCTTGATGAAATTACCGTGGTGTTTCTTGAGATTATTGTAAGTGAATAAAAATGTTGACTGTCACAAATTGAATGAATGGTCGTTCGACACAAATTACAGTAAATGGAAAATAATGTAACTTGAACATGACGACAATTCTGAATTATTGCAAAGACGAACAACAGAATAAGCGTGGTTAAGTAGGACAGTCGATTCCTACACTTGGGCTTAAGGCGAAAAGGATGAAAACTTAAGAGGATGAACGAACAGTGCTTTCCTTTCTGCAACTTACTGCTAAAATACAATCTGCTAGCCCGTCTACCAGTCATGGTGATTTTGTATGCAATTAAGTAGAGCTCATATTATTTAGCCAAAAAACATTTATAATACTTATTCCACTGAACGTAAAATTGTATATTCCTACTCAAGCTGTAAACTCAAGTATCCGCCATATTCTTTTATGTCTCTGTTCATTTTATACTTAAGAAGAATTTATTTATTTTATTCTCCCCACTTTACTGCTTAGATACGTACTGTATGGCATTCGTTCTATAATACGTTTTATTTTCTTTGGCGTTTCAGTTATTTGAGCGAATAATATTTCTATTTAAGTCCCGCTTTTAAAATGGTGATGTTTTCTTGAGAAATATGACGTTTACGGTTGATGAAGAAAACAATACATTATGTAATTATTTGTGGTGGTTTGTGTTTAATCTTTGATTGTGCAAAAAATTATTTTTTATTTTATTGCATTTTCAGAAAAATACTTCATTTTTAATTGATGCAAGAATTCTAATTAGTATATATAACATAAATATATGTATATTATAATTCATTAATTTCTCATTAACTTTCATGGTCTCATAAAAGTATTATTGAGATCAGAAATATATATCTACTCATTTTGGAAACAGCATCACAACTCAAAATAACAAACAAAAAATAACAAAACAAACAAAACCGGTCAAGTGCGAGTCGGACTCGCACACGAAGGGTTCTGTACACCTTTGCCAAAATAAAACATAGTTAAAAAAATTAAGGGGTCCTTTAATTTTTTTTATTAAAGGGAGGACCCCCTTTGTGTTTAACTATATTTTATTTATACAAGAAAATAATGCAGTAAAAGTATATAATTATTTCATACAACAAACATGTATTTGTCTCAGTTTTTTTTTCTAAATATGTACGGCGGTACGAAACCCTTCGAGTCCGACTCGCACTTGGCCGGTTTTAATAATAGAGAATGCTCATTTAATAGTATGGAAGAGCTCGTGGCTAAGTAATAACTGCCGCACGGGTCGATAACCTGATGCAGGTTAAGCTACGCTTGCCGGGGTTGGCTTATGGATGGGTGACCATCTTTACATAACGAGACTCCTCCATGCCTCGGAAAGCACGTTAAGCCATTTGTCCCGGCTGTCATTCGAGGATCTTCGACAGTCGTTACGGGTCGTCAGAAGCCTGAAAGTCTGACAACCAGTCTTACCAAGGGGTATAGTATTATTTTTCACTCTAGTATATTTATTTCAATAAGCTATTTACCCAGTAACTGGATTGTGGAGGTCAGATAAGCAGTCGCTCCATGTAAAATATTGGTATTCATCTGCATCAGGTTAGACTGGAAGCCGACCCCAATATAGTTGGGAAAAGGCTAGGCAGATTTGACAACGTACACGAACATAATATAAATTCTTATTTGATTTATTCCTGGCCACTTGTTTTTCTGTGGTCTAAATTAGTTTTTCTTCTATTAACCGACTTCCAAAAAGGGGGAGGTTATATGTTCGACGCGTATGTATGTTTTTTTTTTTAATGTATGTCCGCCGATTTCTCCGTCAATTGTGCACTGATTTAAAAAAATATTTTTTTGTATGAAAGCGTATGCTCCCGGATTGGTCCCATATAAATTTTATTAACTTTGCTGGGAGAGTTTTTGGTAAGCTTCATTAATACGTATTTTTCCCACTTATTATATGTGGATGTTACGATGATAACTTCCTGTTACTGTTATTTACATAGCATGTACTGGTATTCGAATTTGTGCAGGGTAGATACCACAACTAAAAAGTGAAAAATAAAAACTTTTTACAAAAAAACAACAACCGACTTCCGAAAAAAAACACTACGAAGTGAAAAATAACTTTGATTTCGGAAGTCGGTGGGAAAAAACGAAAATTCAAAACCAAAGACACCGACTTCCGAAATTAGAGTTATTTTTCACTTTGTAGTGTTTTTTTTTCGGAAGTCGGTTGTTTTTTGCTGTTCAATTTGGTTCTCTTTTGGAATGAGTACTATGTGTGCTCTTGCTAATTTAGTAAATAAGATAATTTTACATTTATCAACAGCATTTTTATTTCCAACATATTGACTGTGGTCTTTCTGAAGCCCTTTCAGTGAAATTCAGTGAGTTTAAGATTTTTTCGTAGTGTTTGCCTGCGGTAGTGCGGCGGAATCTCTCACCCAAATTGGGTGATTACAGGTTTTAATCGAAGGAGGTTGCAAAGTTTGCGCCATCGAGCATCAACGGCATAACCCAGTGCTATATATTGGAGAAGTTGCTAGAAAAGGTTTTGGAAATTTGGAATTTTTGCCACCACTGGTATGTGATTTTATTCTACAGTGCAACTCAAAAGGAAAAATCGACGCCGAAGGAGATCACGTTGACACTCTGCATCTCTATCATTTGATTTTGACAACCGTCGAACTGTCATTTGATTTTGACAGTCATTGAACCCGCCAATCGAGTTTTATATTTTAACGTAAACCAAACAACAGCATTTTTATTTCCTACAAATAGTATAGGATAGTTCATACTAATTCCATGTATAGTAGATATTAATTCCATGCTGCCATGATAGTACTTCCTAATTCCCTCTTGCCATGTTATTACTCCGACTAGTAAATGGTTGTCTGTGGAATTTGTATTGCATATTAATAGTATGAATTACAAAGGTATTTTTTGAAGTTGCAGAAAATCGCTCATATTTAAATAAAATCCTTATGAATCGGCGTTTTTAGTATTTGTTTATTATTATATATAAAAGTTTCAAATTCGTTACTTATTTGGTTGTTGAGATAGAGCTTGGACCAATAGGGTCTAAAACTGACAACAACGGATGTATTTCATAATTTTTGAAGATAATAAATATATTTGTTCTCTACTCGATGAGCTCTGGACAATGACACCCCACATGCCAGGGATAGCTTTTTTTTCAAAATCAAGATTTTATTGTTATGGTTTATGGTACAAAAATGAAATATAATTAAAAGTTAAAGGGGGTTTTCCCCTTTAATATTTAAATTTTATTATTTATTGTTATAGCGGCAATAAAAATGCATAATCTGTGAAATTTTAAACTGTCTGCCTATTACGGTTCTTGAGATACAGGTCACTGACAGACAGACAGACGGAAAGCGGAGGCTTAATATTAGGGTTCAATTTTGCACCCTTCGGGTACGGTACCCTAAAAAGAATCGCAACATCTCTGTCAGCTTGCTAACAGGCTATCTGCACATTCTTGACTCGACGTTACGTAACGCGGCATCCGATCGCGACCTCATATTTTGCATCCCACTAATGTATGCGCCTCGAGCCCCGCTGAGCACACAACCGATTGTCTGCCGCCTGCAACCCGCCTTATACACCAGGTAACAATAAAAAAGAGTTTTGTGCAATCAGTGTGTATGTTAATTCTTTTGGCAGAGAATCAAAGTCGCAATTTGAGGATGAATTGAATTTGAGCCAATTTGGAAGCAGTGGACAGTAAATAGGATTGTATTGGGTTCCATTTTTGTCGAATTGCGATTTTCGAACGCTGCCGGAGAAGAGAATAAAAATCAACCCATATAATATATTTTTGTAAACAGGTTTTTTTTTCATTTATATTTACTAGTTTTTATTTATCGTAATTTTTTTGTCGTCTAAAAAGACAGGGGTCCAATAAAACTCTTCGTTACAAATTACTATAATGTTTATTCATATGTATCAGGTATACATTTAGATCGAGGATGATATACAGCCTGGTATGTGGGTAGTACATGAGCTAGCGAAAATACTACAGATATATAGGTAGGAGTATATCGTAAACACGCCATCCCGTGGTATTGCACGCAGAGTCCCATGCCTAAAGCTTGTTATGTGATTGGAAACATACAATAAACTTAAAAAAGAAACTACAAAATAAAGGAATCATAATAAAACTTCTAAATATACTTTGGATTTTCTATAAGTCGCAGTTTATACAAAAAATCATATTTTCTTCGTTTGATAGTCCAATCACATAACAAGCATACATAAAAAGCTCGTTTTATGGCTTGATAACCTTAACACGACCCTTACAATAGAACAAGTCACATCTTAACCAATAACACTACTCTCTGGGAACTTTATACTTATTGCTGCAACGAATGTATTAGTAGGATTATATCAAATGTACAAGGTCAGTAATGTTTGTATTGTGATACGTCAAACAATTCAAAAGCCGTTGATGCTCGTAGCGAGTGCTACGAGAGGTTCTACGAAATTCGTAGCGTGCTACGAAAGCGTAGAACTTTACCTGAGTCCGTTTGAAACAATCGAGTAAAATGGTTTTATTACGGAAATGGTGCAAGGAACTAGAATCGTTAGGCAAACGTTTGTTTTAGTGTGAAACAAGATTGAGAATGCATGTTCACACTTTGAACATTTTGAAAGTTATCAACAAAAAGGATCGACTGTCTATACGTATTTATTTACTAATGTAGAAAGTTCGTGGCTTATCACAATACAAACAAATCTATTATTAGTAAAACTTCGTATAAAATGCGCGTTATGAACTAGTGACTATAAATTGTTTAAAAATTAATCGTTGTTTAATAAAAATTATCCAAAATTTTTACAGGTTCACATTTACGCTAAACGTAAACACTTATTTTACATTTAATATTACATTTTCGGATGATGACTAGATTAGATTTCGTTTTTTTAAATAAATTAAGTGATAATTTAAACATTCAGTCTTATATGCGTAGATAAATAATAAATAGGGATAACAAAAGGATATTTTAACTTGAGCACTGTTATGTACTAAATAGGTAACAAATGGCTAAATAACATTATCAAAACAGTATGCTATATTGTGGTGACTTAAAACAATATGACTAAAGTCTAAACCACATACTAGTGGTTTTAGCTTTGATAAATATACTTATGGAATAGAAGTTATTTGCGCTAACAGCTATTGTCTGTATTTTTCGTTAGATTCTAAATAATATAAAATGTTTATATTACATATTTCATCGTAGTATTATTTTGTACCAGATGTTACCAGACTCTTGAATAACTTTACTATTGTTCTACGAAAAAACTTCAAAGCCAAAACAACCGATGTGGTTCAGACCTAAATAAACAATCTAAATTCGAGTCTAAACACGTTAGGATTCAAAGACATGCTTTAGGGAATATTCGTGTAGTTGGCGAGGTCCTTTCCATTCTTGTACATGGAGGTGATGATGGGGTCAATGTTGTGGTACTCCTTGCCCGAACGTGGTCGAAGCGTGTTCGTTGGTTGTCGGCTTAGTCTGTGAAAAAAAAAACGTTATTAAGAACTTATCATCACGTCTGTATTCCCCAATACGGTAAATCGTAATGGTACACCTCCATAATATTAAGTCCCGTGTAAAAGGGGTTGTTGCCAATTACCTGGCCCAAATCTAAACTCTGGGTTGCTACTGAGAAATTACTCCTGATTAAAAACGCAATAACACTTTGTCGTACCTGAGAATCGAACCCAGGCCACGTGCGGCGTGATGTTTGCGACTGCTAGACTACTCGTAACAAGGCAAACACAAATAAAATGCAATTTTAATATCGGTACTCGAACATACATGATCGGTTTCATATTGCTTTTGAACGCCCCGGAAACTGGGGCAAAATAGATTGGTTGGCAGATTAATTTCCACTGTGTAATAATTGAGCAATATTGTGGGCTTCATTGTTTGGGATAGTAAACATGTGGGTATACCATAATAATTTTGCAACAATTTGATTTTCTTAGACTCAAAGGACATTTATTTAGACCATGTCATACCATGTCACATGTTCTTCAGAAAGGTCCGGTGCGGAGTACTCGTACGTGTGTGCATGACCAGATGTATGGACGTAAGCGAGGCAAAAAGAGTATGTAAGGATCGCAGCAGGTGGCGTTTTTGCCTCCCCCCATGGGGAGAAGGCGTGAGTTTGTGTATGTTTGTATGTAGGTATGTCCATACATGAGTCGATTAGGATAAGTTATACCTGTGGGATCTATTGAATGGAATCGTTACTTAAATCATAAGTTGCTTAAATCTCAACCGATTATGTATCAAAACTAAAAATAAAACACATACGTTCACAAATACTTACCTCATTCCCGTGTCAGAGGAGGAGTGTGATGACGTCATCGAGAGGGTTTCGATGTAGTCCGACATGTCCGAGGTACCGCTCGACGTGCTATGCGTGTCCATTACACCTGCAAACAATCCTGACGTCAGGATATCGAATATTGGTCTATTAAATGTCTTTAAAGTCAATTTAGCAGTTAATGAAATAAATAATCTTATACCCGTCTGCACAACACTCGGCTAATTCAGAGCTCAACTAAGAAACTCGGAACTAAGTCAATCCTGAACCCTTATTAATATTATAAATGCAATATTGTATTTCTTTCTAATAGATAAAACGTATTTCTCTATCGAAGAAATTTTAAATAGACATACCCAGCACTTTAATATAATTTACCATTAACATGCATGTAAAAATAAATTATAATTGAGTAATTATTTATTTATGAATAATACATTTAATTGACATTGTTTAGTCGAATGTGACTTTGTATTGTATAGATTCAGACTTATTACAAAAAAAACTTATACATTTGTACTCCAATTTCATTGGTAGGACATAGAGCTCGACTAAAATGTATGCGTAAGACCTTTATATATTGTAATAATACCTGTGTTCACGAATAAAGATTGATTAAATGATTGAAAGTGAGTTTGTTTGTTTGTTACGCTTTCACGCTAAAACGGTTGAACGGATTTGGATAAAATTTGGTACATGAGTAGACCGTGTCCTAGGTTAGGACATAGAATACTTTTTGTCTCAATATTCCTACATGATCGAAACTTATGCGGGTGAAACCGCGGGGCGCAGCTAGTATCATTTTTATGGCGAAGTGCGTTCAAGAGAGTTAAGTACGTATGAACTTAGACGTTGTCAAAGTTTAGTACAGACGGGCAAGTGCTCCTGATATTGACATACTTACCTTTAAATTGTTTTGGAGGTAATACCGGAACTTCAGCCTCAGCCGACGAAGACTTTGCCGGTACAGCAGCTTTGTGTAATTGCATCGACATATCTCTGAGAGGATCTGACGATTTTGACTTCCTCGGCAGTGAGGAGTGCACACAACCAGTCAGATGCCCTCTCATCCTCTTATGGACCATGTAGTGGTACCGTGAATGTCCTGAGGTCAGTGGCATTTCGAATTCATTGAAGTCTGGACCACCATGCTT
The DNA here is from genome assembly GCA_947364205.1 of Agrochola lota. Classification (NCBI taxonomy): domain Eukaryota; kingdom Metazoa; phylum Arthropoda; class Insecta; order Lepidoptera; family Noctuidae; genus Agrochola; species Agrochola lota. Next base: position 19,703,956 of record OX376237.1, on the reverse strand, counting down.
CATAGAACAACTTGATACTCCCGAATCATTTGAACTTGAAGAGTCCCTGTTCCCACCAGACTTGCAAGGAACGCTCGAAGACCTCTTAATTTGTGCATTGTCCATAAGTTTGTTCCTCAAATGGGGTATTTCCTTGGAACAACTCTCCTCAGAAGTTTTGTTTTCCGATCCTGATGACTTGCAGCAATCATAACATTCCGTCTCGTTGTCACATGGTGATGAAGTTCTTCTATTTTCTATAGCCAGATTCCTTAACGTTTCTAGCGAAGAAGATGTTCCGTGGCTTCCTATGCTGCTGTCAAATTCTTTCAAGTCTTCAAGAAGTCTCGCAGAGTCTACTGAACTCGATCTTTTTTGCAGTGACTCCTTATTATTGTTGCCTGCTCCGAATATTGACATTCTGCTTTCATTGCCAGTCAACGTCGGTATGCTCAGAGATTTTTCTATCTCTACTCTATGCTTATGCATGGGATGCTTCAAACTCTGTGACCAGTTCGGATTTGGAGACATCGGCGTATATCCAGGGTTAGGCCCTAATGTTTTAGTGCAGAATTCATGTTTCGGTTCATTTGTCGGTTCCATTAGTAAATATTCGTCGTTTCGATTCTTCTTCGTGTCTTGTTTGTTTAGAGGAGTTTGTGAGTGTCCACATTTAGTGCAGAGTTTAGATTTCTTTGGCATCGAATTTACAGCAAGGTCTATATTTGCACTGAGTGCGTCTAACTCGTTCTGTGTAACTCCCGCCCTCTTCAGCAAATCTTTAGCATTTTCATAATATTCTAAAGATAAAGCGAATTCCAGATTTTCATAGTTTGCGTAAGGTCCTTCGAATTTTTCCACTTCTTTTGGTTCAATATTTTGATAGTTAGTAAATTGTGTTTCGGTTGGATATTCGTTGGTATTTTCTTTATCGGCACTTACTGCGCTTTGTCTGTTAGTTTTTCTTGAAACATCGATTGTAGCGTATAGTGCCATTTCTTCTGACTTTTGATGCGTTAGGATCTCAGTGTTTACGTGTTCACTAATTCTTTTGCAATACGGAAGACTTATTAGATTGTTAGCCCAATTTGTAACCTTTTGACAAGGACATTCCACAGGTTGGATGTTTTCCTGACATTCTACAATAACTGGTTTCTTTTTTGAAGCAAACTTAAGCATACATCCACAATTCTTCTTCAACACTAAGGATCCGGGGGCTGAGGTGTTTGTTACTTTGAAGAGGTCATCGGCTAGCGCTTGTTTTATTCTTTTTGGAGTGTCGTAATGTTCTGAAGGGTCAATCTGCAATAATAGATTATTAAGAAACAATTTTAATGTTGTGCTTAGTGACCGCGTTGGTATCATTTTCTTAATTCAAATTGATTAAATTACGTTTTTGATCAAAAATATCGAGTTAGGCTAGTAAATACTTACTTCAGTATGTGTTGTTTTAGGAACGTCATAATTTTCATAGGGTCCTACTTTAGGGTTATTTGTTGGGTAGTTATTATCATTAAAAGAACACGAGCAGGCTTGTATTGGCAGCGGTGCTGGAGGCTTCTTCTGATCTAGACGAGCAGGCTTTGGCGGTCTCTCTGGAGGTTTTTCTTTACATTGGCATGCTTCTAGACTTTTCTTGATCGCTCTCGGCGATAAATACTCTGTGCTATTCGAGGAGTTATCAGAACTGCTTTCAGGAACAGCTTCCATCGTCCATGCAGGGTTGAATGTATTGCCAGGAGTAAGTGCCACTGTTGATGAACGAGATATCGCACCAAGTTTAGTGAGGCAGTTATTACAACGTTCTAAAGTAACATGATCAGCGCCAGTCCAGGGTGGTCTCGCACCAATTTCTACGTCGTCATCGTAAAGTCGCCTTTCATCCGAAGGCCAGTAGGGTGAAACTCCTCCACAGTCTTCTCCGAAGAAGTTCTCTTCGTACAAGGCACTGGCCGTGTCTGGTATTGATTGTTCTGTAGAGTTGAAGTCTGATAGCCTTGTGCTAGGACGAGTTTTATTCCCTGCAAAAAAATTACAAAATGGTTAGTATTTCTTCTTTTACCGTTACAAATTATACATTTAGTGAGCTGAATGCTTCAAGCAAAAAACCATACCTGTGTTTTTTCTGGAAGCTGCCGGTGTCCTTTGCAGGGTTCCTTGGGCAGCCATATCAAACGCGTCTGTAATATCCTGTGCTTGATCAGTGATCAGCATGTGAAGGCCTTCGCCTTTGCCACAGTGAGAGCCTCCTTCGAAGCAGAACCGGCCCTCCACTACGCCATAGCGCCTGCATGTGACATATTCAAGTTTTAATTAAAGACAAAAGTCACTTAAAAACAAATTCGTTACTAGCAGATAATCATAAACGAATAAGAACTTGCATAAAATGCGCAGTATGTAGTTAGGTTACACTATGAAACTCTGGCAAGGAGTTTAGCTTATTTTACAAATACATCTATAATCTACACGACTGCAAAACGAGTTAAAAAAAAAATCTGAAACAACGATTGATCTACTACATGCTTGAAAATTCCTGCATCTGAATGTTAACCTTTTGTAATTTCAATCGTGATAAATGCTATAAATGGATATAATGGTATAAATGATCGTTATAACCTAATTTTTTCAACCTTAAAGCGATGATCATCGGCTGAAATGTAACGAAGCGGGATAACATATGAATCCCAACTTTCAACTTTCAGGACATGAAAATGAAATTAGGCGTCCGTGATCCACAACCTTATAAAGAGTCACCATACATTTCACAAAATTCAGAAAATATTATCTACTTTCGGCAACTTCGGCATGAATTGTCGAGACCTATGTGACATAACTGCTTTGCGCTCTCTTCCTTCCACACGGCAAAACGTATGGTTGTCTTTTTCTCGCTTGGACAAAGTGCAGATTTATTCGCGGGTGCAGTGTGTCGCAAAGTGCAGTTAAGCAACTCATGTGCATTTGTGGACTAACATACTGTCTTTGCAGGGAAACCAATGGTTATTCAGATAATGAATTGGTTTTCATAAAAGTTTTGAGACCGAAATAATGTATCGTTTAATATGTTGTATTTCGTCTGTGACTGGGTAGCTGTCTATCTGAGTTATTGTATTTAATATGGGTTGTGTTCTGATATTAGATCTTATTTTTACTTTTACTTAGTGTAGCCAAAAAGCAGAAAGTTAAGTTTAAAATGAGAACAACAACCCTGCACGATAAAATTTTACCAAAATATTCTAATATAAAAAATACCGTTTGTGGAATATTTTCCCCATTTTTCGGGATTTAACTCAAAAATACCGTCCACCTCTCTAAGATCTACTTGATACATCATTTCCTTCCAAAAATGTTTCACAACGAGCGTATTTCCGCACCGCGGTAGCCCTAGTTCGCGCATCACTTCACAAGATGGCGGCCGGAAGCGGCGGCCATTAGCGTTGGTTGGCGTCCTCGCGCCCGCCGCCCGAGCGCATAAAGTCGTCACGCGCTTTTATGCTTTATCTATCGTCCTAGGTGAGCGAGAATTGCGATAATGCGATATTTTTTATATGTGATATTAAAATATAAAATAGATCGTAGTATTGTAGTTGTTGGTACAGAGAACCGCACGTCTGTAGTAATATGTGAACTACGAAAACCATTGTTATTGCTACAAAATTAAGGCGCTGTCAAAGTTAAATTCTTACCATGGAAATGCGGTTGACTAGGTGGCAGGTGGCTTAAGTTTATACTAGTTGGGCAATAAATTGCGTTGCTCTGTTAATTTTATTTTAATTGAAACAAAATTTTGAGATTGTCAAATAATATGGCCACGCAACGCCTCGTTTTTTTCGCTCTGCTAGGACAGTGACACGGACGTAACATAAACCTCCTTTACTGTCACGATTATATCTTCCGATGTTGTTTTATTGTTCACTTTATTACTTTTTTTTATTCGGGTTAGCTGTCAATTTATGGGACTTCATATGGCTTTATTGTTTTCGCATTCTGCTCATATGATTGAGTTTAAGGATCGCATTAAACTATCATCCACGAATTCATGAAACTTGAAGTAAAATTCATTTCACGTGTCATAAGTTTCCATATCTAGGTCAGAACATTTCAAAGGGTAGTTTAACAAGATCATGAACATAACTTTGAGTATTACATACTTAATGAGCACTACGAATTTTATTCCTTTAGTTGGCTGATTGGCTTTTTAATGGTTTTCGTCTATAGCCAGAAATCGTTATAACGCAGACTAATAAAAGTCCTGAGACTTTGATGGTTTATACTAATAAGATTCCGATATAATTAAGTACAGCGCACCTTAAATGCGCCAACTCCCACAGTCCCAGCAAACGTGGTGGGACCCCACTCGTCAGCGCAAACCTCCTCCCTTGGAGGTGCATCCTGGCAGGACCAGCAGGCAGTTTCCTTGACCCACCACCCCCAATCATCACCAGGAATTCCTTGGAGGAACCGAGCTGTCCCCCCACCTTCACTTGCCAGGCTATTAACCTCTCCCTTGTCTCGAAGGCTAGGACCACGGTGACATCTTGGCAGATGATGGCGATAGTGTTGGACTCCTTGTCCAGTGTGAAGCCTGACTCGAAGCCCAGAAAGTGTTGGAGAGAGAGGGAGGCCTTCGTCTGGCCTTTCTTGTAGCGATCCTTTGGGTCGCGGTAGAGTTGTAGGTGGAGGCAATCTGTAACAAAGCATAGTTGTGGGTTAGTAAGTGGGTAGATTTTTATTAAAAAAGGGATAACAGTTTAATGGGTTCATTTAAGTTATTTATTAAGACAGTTGAAAATTTAAATATTTACAAATAGATTTGGACAAAAAAAAAACATTAAAAGATAAAATGTTATTTTAACGTGGCACTATCTCAGGTACCTACTTATTTGAACTCAAAAACGAAGTGAAGCTGTTTTAGATTTGATGCAATATCTAATATGTGTGTGAAAAACTTCCAGCCAAGCGATATTTAATTCAGCGTTGGCATGATGTGTTAGTAAATCAGACGTAATTTACGATGCACAAGATGCACTGTAAATTTATACAGCAGTAAATACAAGAATTGCCGATTTATAAACTTAAAAACCAACCAAGAGCGTGTCACACCACGCACAATGAAAGGTTCCGTAGTTATGATGAATTCATCCCAAGCACAAACTTGAAACTATTGTACTTGAAACATATTTTGTCCCATAAATTCCAACTGCAAATATTACTTTGTACGCACAATATTGGGAGATTTACCTTGTTATTTTAAGACTTTTTATAGGTGTTCCTGTAATCTATAAGTATAGAAAAAACATGTTTTTTTTTTTTCAAATTTTTAGGCTCAATTGTTTCGGAAATAACGGCGAATGGTAATTTTTTGTCTATTTTCTTAAATATCTTTAAAAGTATTTATTTTAAAAGTTTAATTTAAAATAGATAATACAATATTATATAAGTAGGATAGTATACATTCTTAAATATAATATACATCTAACACTAACATATAAATTATGTACAAGTCTACAAAGGAAATAAAAAATAAAAATAAAATTAAGGAAGAGCTCATTGGGCATCAAAAAATTCATCCTCATCGTTGTCAGTTGGAAAAGTTATTTTAAAATGATTAATAAAAAAAATTGAGATCCTCAAAACAAGCCCTTTCATTTCACATGTCACACGATACAGTTAGCATATTTTATTTTATTTTTTTTGACTCCAAATGTGACCCCTTTTTTTTTTTTTTTTTTTGTTATGGGAAATCATCAAATGACTTCTCCCGCTCTGGGCAGAGCGAGAGGGTGTGTCAGACTTTTACTGACTAAAACCCACCCGTGTTCCTTCCGTTGCCTGTGTGCCGGGGCCGCGATATCCCTTTCGGACAAACCCGCAACCCCAAATGTGACCCCTGTATTCAAAATTCATTTATTTTCGCGGGTCGATCCATCAGGTTAAGCTACGCTTGCCGGGGTTGGTCTGTGGATGGGTGACCATCTTTACATACCGAGACTCCTCCGTGCCTCGGATAGCACGCTAAGCCGTTGGTCCCGGCTATCATTCGTGGATCTTAGACAGTCGTTACGGGTCGTCGGAAGCCCGAAGGTCTGACAACCAGTCTTACCAAGGGGTATGTATTGTGTTACCCAGTAACTGGGTTGTGCAGGTCAAATAGGCAGTCGCCACATGTAAAATACTGGCTGCATCCGGTTAGACTGGAAGCTGACCCCAACATAGTTGGGAAAAGGCTAGGCAGGCAGACACGTCCGTGTTTGGGTCACAGAAATTGATATGTGTACTATATTTCAACTTAATCGATCCATTACATTCGGAGAAAATTGGCTGTGACAGACAGACAGACAGAGAGATCGAAACGAGTGATCCTATGAGGGTTCCGTTTTTTCCCTTTTAGGTACGGAACCCTAAAAATAGTTGTTTAGCATGTGTGAACATTCCAGTTTACCTTTAACATAAAAATGCATTCATTAGAAAAATCTGATTAAACTAATAGTGTATCTAGCTGTAAGTATCCAGCTTCTATTTTGATGCGGTGTCTCTAACTGGGACAAACAAACACTTTTATTGGTTGAAATTAACTTTATTCGTAACATAACCGTTTCGCGAACCCCAAAGGTTATACCGACCATCTAAAGTTTAACACACATTTATAAGCGACCTTGTTATGACCGCGAGTCAGATTAACTCCGGACTAGATTTATTATCTAGTCGTCGTTTTGCGTATTCTAAATCAGTTGCCTCAACAAAAAACTCTTTTATATATTTATGCCTTTGTTCCGCAGTCCCCAGCTAGACTGCTTGAGAAGAAATTTTGAAATAATTGTAGGGTTATCTTCTTCTTCTGAACCTAATTTCACACAGACTGTGTGTGATTTAATGTGGTTGAAGTATAGGTATTTTTTGCCCACGAGTATGTCACCAACTTTTTTTATGAAACATTATGATCAGCAAAAGGCTCAAAGCTCGTAAAGTAACAAACTACACGACACCACTTTTATCAGCCCTCCTTGTCACAAAATCTGTCTATCGACCCTATTTTTGGAAAGCCCTGAAGGAAAATTATTTACTGAATACACACATTTACATAAAATTTGTGTTTAAATCATACAATTATTTGTGCTTGAATAAGAAAAAAAATTTGGTAGGTACTAAGGGTAGTTTAGTTCAGAAAGTTGCTAGTGATTTATTTCTTTAAAAAAAAAAACTGGTGGTGATTAAATGTTTCTAAAACAGATAATTTGTCATTGCAAGTTAAAATTAATCTTAATTGTAATTACTTCAGAATGTGGGAGACTGTCTGCCATTAAAAAGAAAACTACAATAGTATAAAATAGTAAAACTTTATGTCTGCAATAAAGCTGTGTTATGGTGAGCTATAAAAACTCTCCGTTGAATTTATAAGCACACTGATGTGCTTGGACTGTAAGAAGTTGGCAATAGTGGTAATGCAAGAAACTTTGGTAATTTTGACCATGTACTCGTATATACTGACGTGACGTGACGTGTATACTGACTCAATAAATTCTTTAAGAAAACACAACACATTAATATTATATTACACATGACCTAAGAAATGAATGAACATCAATAACAGTACCAAGATTGTTTGTCGTTCATTCTTCAAGTCCCACATCACATTACAGTAAGTAAGTACAAGCAATGAATCTATTGCTCCAGTTTGATAAACGACCAAGTACTATCGTTACGTCGTCATTATATTTGTGCTCAACTCAACTGAAATAAATCATACGGCATTGTGTTTGTTTACTTTGGATTAGTCCTATTTTTAGGGTTCCGTACCTCAAAAGAAAAAACTAAAACCTGACTACTGAAAAATCTCGCTCTAAAATGTATGGAACAAGAAAATATTTCAGACAGGAATCAATAAAGTGTTATAAAGTGTTTTTAAAGCTTTATTTTGCAGAACTTGTATTTCTTGGACGTTTGTGGACTTGTAGTATAAAGGCTTTAGTTAGAATCAATTAACCCATACCACACCTCATTAGAAACACGTGTCGTTCCGATAAACGTAGTTACTATAAATATTCCCCATTCCTACTGAGTAGGCACAGAGAAAACGCTATTAAATACATGCTTGCTAAGACATGTCAGGTTGAATATTATGACGATGAATATAGAATACCTTATTAAGATACACGAAATATTTTATTGAATCAGTTCTTAAGAATATGAGCGGATATTACATGTTTCTGTTGAAATTATAATTTACCTTTATGCAGGTAAGTAGCTTGACGGAACATGTATTTGTTAAATAGCAGAATTTTATTTATGTAACTACATAATCGGCATATAACGTTCTCGCGGGAACAAAGGCCTGAGAGAGAGAGAGAGAGAGAGAGCTGTAATCTACCACGCGGGCCCAGTACTGGTTGGTAGATGTCACATGTCTTCGAATGTTTGGTTCTAGGTCATGTCAGTTTCCACACGATGTTTTCCTTCACCGTTTTGAGAGCAGTGGTGATGAAATTATTTATACAAAGTAATAAGCGCCTGCCTGTGTTCGAACCCACGACCGTCGGCGTCGGGGCAGTGACCTCTGGGCCACCACTGCTCCAGGTAACTGACATAATGGTACCTACAAATAACTTTATCGTTTCAAAACAATACTTTAACATTTAAAACTACCGAGCATGTATGAAAATTATGAACTTGTTTCAGAAAGTAAAGCAATTCGAACGTTAAATGTGTTTCCTTTCAACGATCGAAGCTCGTTTATTTAGTGAACACATAAAAAACCAAGTACAGGTTTGGTTGGCATTCACTCGTAATAAATAGACATCTGATAAAAAAACTTTTTACAAAATATTTAACGCACGAAAAAAAGAACTGGAAAGCGTAAAATAACCTTTAGTGTAACTAAGCTCCTAAACTAATTTAAGTAACAAATTTTGTTTCGGCGCCCAACAAATAAAGAATCTAGGCAGAATATTAAAAAAATAAAGATGTTTGGAAAAGTTGGAATTCTACTTCTTATACTCTTAGGTGCCTAAATCTTCGGGCATTTACAATATTTTTATAACCCCGCAATTAATATATAATGTTAAAACAAAATTACTGAAAGCGTAAATTGGTAGTTTGATGGATCTTCGTTGAATGTGTGTTTAGCGCGGCCTCAAAATTTGGTATATAAATTAGTTTAGGAACTTAGTTACACTAAAGGTTATTTTTCGCTTTTCAGTTTTTTTTCGTCGGTAACATTTTTTGTAAAAAGTTTCTTTTATTTTTCGCTTTTGAGTTACAATTTATTGTTTTCCTCAAGTAAGAATTCCCTCAACAGCCTTTCGTCTCCATCGTCAGACCCTCTATGTCAGTAATACCCAACGAGGTCTAAAGTTCTCATCGAGGTGAATGAAATAAGCTCAAACACGATGTAGCTACTGTAAACTGCTAAAAAGCTGTCGCGACTGTCTTCCGTCTGCATCATCAGATCAACTCCAGGTCTTTATTATGTGGTTGTGCTATTAGAACTACATATGTGTGCGAAATTACAACAGAATCGGTTCACAGTTGAAAATTCAGTAGGTGAAAAGTCAATCAACCCCTATTTTTAAACCCGTTTGGGTGGATTTTAGTTTTCAATTATACACGGGACCAATTTCGAGGTATACCCTCCTTAATAAAACAAGAATCGTTCAAATCAAACTAGTCAGTAAAACGTTATGCGTGGTAAAAAATATATATACGCGTCGACTTGAGAACCTCCTCCTTTTTTTTTTCGTCAATTAAAAATGGCAACATACCTACAGTACTGCAAATAAAACATCTCTCACAGTGGCTAATAGTAAAGTCCCCGTCACGAGAAGCTATACATTTTGTAAGCAAAGATATAAAGCGCTGTCGTGTAATGTTTTGTGTCAAAACATTAGTCGACAGCGCTTTATATCGCTAAAATATAACCCGAACAGGTGAAATTGCTCGTTAATTTCTCATTACACCTATGTGATATGTTGATTGAATTTGGGATTATTTGTTTCGCTACGTAACTTAGAAGTTCTTTGTTTACAAAATTTATAGCTTCTCATGACCTTGGTTAAATTAGTAAAATCTTATAAAAAGGTTTTTTTTTTTCATTTTATCTGTAAGCTAATTACCTCAATAGCAGCCCGGGGTCAAGATTTGTTTGGGGCAATAGAACCGCCAACTCTTACAGACATGATCTGATGTTTTCCAGACATTCTCATTCTCTTACAGACATGTTTTCCAGGAGTGCTAACCACCACATCTATTTACCCCTATATGGAAAACAAGCGCCATTTTTTAAATATTTTTTTAGCATTTTTTGAACTAATGATTTAATACCTAATTAAAATACCTTTGACATCAACTTTACTATAATGCAGTCCTAACTAAACTACAGAGCGGGATATTTTCAGCGCCGCTCAGTGCAAGCGTCGATTTTAACCGCAGTTGGTAATTAATTGAACTTGTTCTAAGTACTGCAACTGAAGTTACTGAAGTTCAGGCTAACAAATATTTTACTTCTGCTTTTTGTAAGAGATTTCATTTTAATTACATGCCTGAGGTTTTAATGAGAGAAGCGTCGTGGTTAGTTTATAAAGAAAAATCTTATTTGTTGAAGATAATGAGACTACCATTTTTAGCTACAATGATGTGGCCAAGTGACTATTCTTAACAACCTATAGGTAGGCTTATGAGCATTACGTTTGTAATAATAATACCAGCCTGTTACTGTCCCACTGCAGGGCAAATACCTCTTCTCATAAAGAGAAGGCACGAGCATTGATGACCACGCTTGCTAGTTGGCATTACGTTTATTAAAATGTATTTAAATAAATTCATTCTTTCAAAACTTTAAAATAAGGACCTACTTTCCTAATTACAGTTTTATCTATCTCCATAAAAATGCTGCGGCCGCATCTGGGTCTATCGTGACAAAGCAATGCGTGCCGAAGCTTCGTATGTTTTGCTCCCTAAAAAGTTATCCCACTAATGCGGTGGTCAAATTAGCGGCTTTGCCACGTTTATTATGTACTACGCAGCCCGAACTATGGCGATGATAACAGATAATGGTTGGTTACATCTGCGTGTATCGTATCACTGTGCGAAGCTGCGTCACGATACACGCAGATACGGCCGCAGCATAACAACCACACAATCGCAGCTTCCGCGCATTTGAAACCAAACTAACGACATTAATGTAATTCGCAAATGTGTTAGCAATATAACATGAGCAAATGTGTTAGCAATATAACAATATAACATGAGCAAATGTAACTTAATTTCTAACGTAAACACTTAAATCATTGCTCGTACAATCCCATACAAATGTGTACAAAACATTACTAAACATTGATGTTCAACACGGTGTAATTAAAAGCAAATTGATGAGTTTATATGTGTACGTACGTGTGTGTGTGCATGTGTGGTTATGGCGGTATGTGTGTGTAAATGTATTCGTGTCACGCCCACGGTAATCTATTTACCGATTCTGGCAAATAATTAGGAAGTCCTTCGTTGGCCGGAGTATGTATAAGAGGCCCTAGCAAGAGATCGATGTTACAATGATAGTTTTGAACAACTCCAACTCCAACGTACAGCAGTGAGCTGAACTGGGGTAACTGATACCTCATCTGCCCAGCCTTTTCACTAATATGTTGGGGGCGGTTTCTAGTCTAACTGGATGCAGCCGAATACAAGTTTTTTACATGGAGCGACTGCTTATCTTACCTCTACAACCAAATGCTGGTAACAAGATGCCCATTGATATGCCTGGTTACCAACTGGGATATCCATCGTGCGTTCATTACCTTACCTGACCCCTCTTACAACGAAGAAGAGGCGAAGAGAGTTAAGGCTTGTGCAGACCAGCGCGACTTGTCGCTTGAGTTTTCTTAGAAATTGTTTTGTTTGTGTCGCGTCGCGCGACAAGTCGCGCTGGTCTGTACGAGCCTTTACACAGGGCACTGACTGTACCTATTATACAAAGATATCCCGACCAAAAACTCCCTTGCACCATTCAAAGACAAGCGGCAAACAAGTGACGTCATCATATCGAGTGGAGAACAAAGCGGCCAATGACGCGCAAATTGACGTCAAATTGACGTCAGAGTGCGTTAATTGTGCAATTTTTTTGCCTGTGTTGGTTTGTATTGGTATTGTTGGAGTGTATTGCAAATATTTGGGTGCTATTTTGGGATCGTAATCTACATATTAGAGTGAGCGCGTACTAGTACGACGTTATCGCGCGATTATTTTGTCGTAGAAATGCAACGTATTAGTGTGTATGACAGTGCGCACATACGCGAGAAAAATGTGGCTGCGATTTTAAAATTGTGCCTTAAAAACTAATACGTTGTATTTATGCGACAAAAAAATCGCGCGATTAAAAGTCGTACTGCGCGCTCGCCCTGACTGTTATCTCGTCAATGAATTAGATTAACCCACCGCAGGACATAGGACATGGCTCTTCACAAAACCCAGTACTTACTAACTTTATCTTTTGAATCCAGTTGGTCCTTACCACCATCTTCAGGTTGACGAGATGATAAGATAATTAGAAAGGAGAAAACGACAGAAGAAAGAAAATATGTTTAAGAAGTGTGTTTCAGCAAAAGTGGCTTCCACCTGCTATCACCGCAGGCCACCAAGTAATTAAGCTGGACGTTTGAAATTGTCGGAATTAATGGTAAATAGTTTGCCGGTAATAAATTAAGACTTCAGATTGACGAACTGTTGGTCCACAAGAGTAGTTGTTCCTCTCTGTCTTGTACAAAGTCAGCTTATTACTTCATGAAATAATGAGTAAATCCATTCGCAAATATTTCGATTAAACATTTCAAACTAATAAATCCCAAATTATTCTAAAATCAACCTCCATTAGTGTTAATCAGTTCAAACAATTACTGAACAAAATAGCAGAACTGTTCAATGTAAAGTCTGTTTTGAGAAACGCCGAAGTAATCTATTGACGAATTCCAAACTTGTTTCCATTACACCCTCGCTTTTTCCTCGGAGACTACCCGGTTCTATCCGGTACTACCCGGTCCTACCCGGTGAGTCGGCTTTGTCAAACTTTGAGAATACATTAGCTTTACCAAACGACAGCGCTGATAAATTCAACTCGACGTCCTGACACACCTAACTTCGAAAATCTTCGACCACATCTCGAAGCAACCCATCCATTGATGTTTTTCTTCTTAGAGAATAAAATTGTCCATACAAAACCGGCGGTGTATTGTAAATGGAGATATTACTCGTAACCCTTTCAAACGGAAATTGGTGAGTGTAATTCGAGTTTTCGTTGCTTTGACTCCGAACTCCGAAAGGGACAGTCTCCCTGTAATTGTGGATCGGGAGTTAAATTAAATCGCTCAAAGAAACGGTCACGTTGCCAGGTAGATGGACGTTCGGCAGAGTCATGAAAAATTCAGTAGTTTGCCAGTTGAGTTTATTTTTTCATGTTGTTTTTACTTTTTGGTCGTGATGGCTGCTTTTAAAGGGTTGACCTTTTCATTCTGTGTTGATTTTCAAAGTTAAAAATAAATTCATTGGAATTATTCCATCAAAATTCTGTTTGTTGTATTTGTTTTAGAAAAAAAGCATTACAAGCTCAGCTTTGATAGACAATATTACATCAAATATACTGTGTTGTCTTATTTACTCAGGTACAAAAGAACAAATAAAATAAAACTGAGGTTAGTAACCTTTATTTACTCACTTGGCTGACCGATTCTCTAAATTTGCTGCAGTACAGCAATTGATATTATTGGGAATCTAAATATCTTCGATCAATAATGTAATTTGTTATAAATCCTGGAAACAACACTTTGATAGTATCAGTCAGCAAAAAGATATGTGGTATAGGAGCATACAAGGCGAGCCTGCTCGTGCACCTTGGTTCGATATCTATCAACTTAGTAGGTATTATGTTAAATTACTTTAACACTTCGCTCTGGACATTATCCATCAGCGAACTTTGCATTCCTTATGAAAAAAACAGATTCACCAGTAATCAGATTATGATAAATGATTTTATTTCTGTAAGTAGGTTTGTACAAACACTTTTACTCGCCAACCATATTTTTTTAAACTAGATTAGGTCGGCGTTTTTGGTTTCTATCTTTATCACAAAGTGTTTCATATATTGTTTAAATGTTTAGTAGGTATAGTTTATGTGTTCATTATAAGTTACAATTAACGTTACAAATTAGTAAATGTTACAATTGTAAAAGGCACGATGGGGTTGACATATCTATTTAGATGAAAACCCCAAAACAAATAAAGAGGGAAAAAAAATACTTGCTTACTCTCCGACTCCTGTTTTTTTTTTGTTTTTTGTATGGGAAATTATCAAATAACTTCTCCCGCTCTGCGCGGAGCGGGAGGGTGTGTCAGACTTTTACTGACTAAAACCTACCCGTGTTCCTTCCGTTGCCTGTTGTGCGCCGGGGCCGCGATATACCTTTCGGACTAACTCGCAACCCTGGCAGGCATTGGCCCTTACGGACCCCGTCAGTTGGTGCTGACATCTCTTTGAGGCGGGCGTGGAACACACCACGCCGTCGACCCGGGCCTGGTCCTTATCTGACGGCGAGCTACCCATTGCTCACCGTCCGCAAGCCCGCGCCTACGGTGGCCGGAAGTCGGCTCGCGACTCCCGACGCCCGAGGCGTCTCCTGCAGCGACTAGGGGCGCGAGGGCGCGCATCTTGCCTATCCCTCGCGCGCTCCGCCTCCTCCTTCGCGAGCATTACTGCTTCGCAGAAGGAAGTGCCGGCCTCCCATGCATTCTCGCTCCGGACCATGGCCTGAACCAGGGCCGGACGCGAGAAATCGCCGCCGCTGATCGCCTCCGTGAGGACACGGTGGTGCTCCGCTCAAGCCGGGCAGACCACCACCATATGCTCCACCGTGTCCTCCTCGATCCACACAGTGGTGACACCCGGGCGTTTCCTCCCGCCTTATGCGGAACACTCTCCGATTCCTGACTTTCCAAAAATGAAAAGATGTACTTAGTCTCCAACAGACCTGACATCATTAGTCGCGAATCTAGTTGCGGTGTCGCGTAGTCGCGCGACCGTGCGACATAACTAATTGTCGCCAGTTCCGATTGTTTTCATTAATTACCGCTACGGACACGGACGCTGGTTATATTTATAAAATATCTGAATTTATAATATTTGTTTGTTAAATGATAAAACAGTTCGATATGAGGAGTATTTTAATTTGGTGGATGTTAAAATATTTTCTAAAATTAATATTTATATATATATATATTATATATTTAATATTTTCGCTTTTTGTAAAATTTATTAAAGGTAGGCAATATTACCATTTTAACTATTTACGAAACTAAGATCTATTTATTACGCCAATGATATCTTTATTTCTATTTCCAGACAAAATAAAGGGCTCTTGAATTGAAACTAGGGCTTAGATTTTATTTTAACTCAAACTCAAAGCATTTATTTCAATTAGACGATTTACAGGCACTTTTGAATTGTCAAGGAATCGTTCAGTCAGAAATATGAAGCTAGTTGCCCATTCCAAAGCGGAGTAGGTACCTATGGAGAAGAACGGGCAAGAAACTCCACGGATACTCTTTTAAATAAATTGTTACAAAAAAGCCTAACAGGCTTTAATAAAATCTCACAAAATTAACAACTCGCCCTCATCTATTTAAAATAGCAGTACCTACATCAGTCCATTTACAGCCAACAATAACCATAAAAGCAGACGCTTATGAACAAATCGGCAAATACATCACAATCGACTGTTTGGCGTATCATTACTACGCGCAGTTCTGTTTGGCGTTTTATTAAAACGCGCACCGTGTTTGCCGATCGCCAATACATCAAATAGATCGCGCTGCGATTAGCAATACGTATTGTTTAGTGCTGCTCATGTGTAGATAATTAATTAGATAATTTTAATTGAAACACGCATTCTAATTGAATTTCTGTATTGTAGACAAAAATTGCCAGTTATCAACGGTAAAACACAAGTGAAAAACAGCAAATAACAGATGAGTAGACAATAAAATAATAGCATAATAACACTGGTAAAACAGCAATTAATAAAATACGAACTCTCAGCTTGCCTAAGTTCCTCAATTAATAAGTAGGTATCTTGAGAATAACTTAGCGTCTAAGTAGGTACCTATCCAGATAATTACATACAAAATACCCATTTTCGCAGACGGGAATATAAATCACGTTTTTTAAACGTGATTTATATTCGAAAAAACCGTCGAAACCACCTCACAACAGACCCATTTTATCGTGAACATTATCTAACGTTAGCATTGTCCCTATTTGTCACAAAGTGAAATGACACATTAAAGGTGCTTTCACACCCTTTTCGCGGGTAATAGATATCTTGTGACAAAAATGATGTATATTCTTTAAAGCGAGCTATCGATCAATTGGTAACAGTAATGAACAAATACAGCTCGGTGATCAATCAATCAGGGCCAACAATGCGACCAATCCTGTGTCTAGTCGGTATAATACCACCGCACTGGAGGGTTCTACACACCAACGGGGTAACGTAATTTAGATGGATAATGTTGACTTTTAGAAGAATTGAGGTGGTGTTTTCTTGAATTGAGTGAAGATTTTGTAGATATGGCAAACAGATTGTCAACTGAATAACCCAAATAACTGGCCCAAATTCTCCTGGCTTTGTAAAACCACAGTTTTGTCACTGCGATAACTGTTAAGAGGTATGCTTATGAAGAGCAAGATTTGGATAGTCTGAAGCGTTTACATACTTAATTGGTATTTTTGGCAGTGATTCTTAGATTACACAAATCGTAATGTTTGGGTGCCTAATAGGTAATATAGTATCCATTGAAATTTCACTCTGCTAGCTTTTAAAGGGATAAGCATAATCAGACTATAATGTTCAAGACACAGGCCTCCTCTCTGTGAGAGGGAGTGGGCCGTAATCCACCACGTGGGCTCAGTGCGGGTTGGTAGATGCCACATGTCTTCGATTTTTTGGTTCTACGACATGCCGGATTCCTCGAGATGTTTTCCTTTACCGTTTTCAAAGCGGTGGTGATGAAATTACACAACGCCTTTCAGGGTTCGAACCTACGACCTCAACTCGTAAGTCGCGGCCAATATCACTGGACCACCACTGCTCCTACGGGATAATAAAGGGATAGAACTTTTACGACGATTTCTCTTAATAGTTTTCTGAGCCATATTAGATGTATTTTAATAATTATAAAACCGAATGAACCCTGTGTCGAAGACCATAGCTGACTGAAACGGTTACTGCTTAAAGGCTTGTGCAGACCAGCGCGACTTGTCGCGCGACGCGACACAAACAATTCAATTTCTAAGAAAACTGCACGGTATAACAATAACCGGCGTCGCGTCGCGCGACAAGTCGAACTGGTGTGCACAAGCCTTAATTCAGGCAATACTAACTGTAAAAGGCAATTGCAATAGTCATCATCCATTTTGGTATACTTAGTGATCTAAATAATGTTATGAATAGAAGTCAGGAGTTTTGTTTAGCTTCTTGACAAAATAACTTAAGTACATAGACTCGCTAATTCTGTGCCAATGTTTAGATGCTTCAGTAGCTACTATAGCGCTAAAATTTACAGCTTATTTATTCAAATTCGATTTGGAAGCAAGTGTACCACGTCGATGTTAAATCATATGATATAGTTGTAACATCGTCGTTGCTGGGCGCGCGCCAAGCTGAGATAAACAACATCCTGTACACGGAGTGAGGAATAAAAACATCGTGTTCGGCTACACAGGTTTTGTTTATTTGGGATGACGTGTTTTTAGGGTCCTGTGCAGTATTTTTTGAAGGAATATTGAGTGAATGTGGAACAAGTACCTACTGGTAGATGATCTGTTTGTATTGGGAACTGTGTAATGTGAATTTGTATGAGCTGGGCTAAATCTTCGCTAGCGTCCTCTTTAAATATCAAGCACTTGAACTATGCCTCATTATGTAGACTTGAATTTAATAAGTACTACGAATCGTTTCTAAAATAAAAACAGGCTCAATGCTGGTAAATGTGGCTGGAGCCTGTTTATCGCACAAAGAATATAACTAAAAACTCGTCGGGGAATGTAGGCTTGATGTTTATATTTTGTGCCTACTTAGAAAATATTGCCAATGAAAGCCACTGCCAAAACCAATTGCCAATCACGACAAACGAGACCAGTACACTATAATTTCATCGCCATCATTTACCTGTCGTTCAATAAACCTACCTTAGAAGCACTAGAATATCAACGGGCACATTATCCAAGCCCAATATTTGATCCACATTAAACATACAACCTTTACTACCCAAATACATTTCCTCCGATACCGCATCGCCCCCTCCCGAGCTCTGCACCCATAAGCGATCCAAGCTCGTAATCGGATCCCTGCAGTGCCGATATTATTTGGCTAAGATAAACTACGCAGATATGCCTCTAATCCTATTATAATAACGACTCTCTCTCGTTTGTTATGTCTCCTCTTTGATTAGACACGGATTTAGGATCTTTTAGTGTGTAATTGTTATGTGAATCTTCGTGGGAAGTTTTGGAGGTGTTTTGATAGTTGGAGGATTATTTAAATATGGAACTCCATGCTGTGAGTGATTTTTGAATAGATCGTAATAGCAGTCTCTTTATTTAATACAATCATCATGTCTCTGATCATGTCCCGTTTTGTTTATGGTCGACGTAGTTTATCTTTCTCTACGATACACCTCTATTACCATCATATCAGAGTTCGTATCGTTTTAAGCCAAATTATCATCGTCTAATATATGAGTGCCTTATTCTAAAAGGCAATTTTACTAATAGCTTATTAAACTTCACAAAACTAAAGAGAAAATCATTTCCATCTTTAAGTTTAAGAACATGACCTTAAAAATAAAAATTCACGTTTCTGGCTCATTGCCAAGATCCGTTTCAAATAAAGGAAGTGAACGTACAGTCATTAGTAGACCTCCAACTATTCCAGGCAGAGCTCGGTATTACACGAACGAGTTCCGTCTGACTCACAATCCTAGGGGAAATCACGTTTTTTAGCAAAATGTTTATTAGAGTACAAGTAGCTGTAATTTGCTTGAGGTTGTTAGGACTGTGGAATTTACATAGGTACTGATTACGTTTGTATTTACTGAAGAGATAGGCTGACAAACGTGGAACACCGACAGATTTCACTCATTGCTATGGGTTCAAGTGTATTGCCATTTTAATAATATATAATAACCAAACTAAAATACGCCAATAAAAGATCAGCCCCGGTATCAACTTCTGGGCACATATTGTATATTATGTAACTTCTTATAAGTAGGCAACCTCTCAAGAAAGGTTTCTACTTTACTGGTTGTTATTTTAGTGAATATTGATGGTTATCTCAGACCACAATAGCACGAAGACAGTATGTACGTTCATTTTGCATCATCATCTAGGAGAGACCCCGTTACATTTCGTTTTTACTAACTTTAGCAGCTACAACAATGTGTCACCATTCCTACTCACCCCATTAAGTTAAGCAGCGTATCGACACACATTATGACGAACATAGCTTGTGTTCCGATAACGATTTCCTGTCTTTTGTCTGATAATGAAGTTAGTTCCGCGACGGATCAGACGGATTAGTTATAGTTGGGGTCTCTGTGCCCCTCTGTGCCTTTGATGTAGGGTGACGAATAGTTTTGTAATGGCCATTAATATTAGTGTCTCGTTCTAGTTTGTTATTTATTTTTTGCTTTGATCGTGTAGTATTGAAAGCTTCTTAAATATCAATCTCTCCATGCACTTGGGTGTGTCTTTATTTTTTTATCAACAACACTATCTCGCTAGCCAGGTTATAACCTGCATCAAAGAATCAATAATATTCGTATGATTATATTACCGAATTTAGTAGATGTAGTACATTCAAGAATGATTGATGTTTCAAGAATAAGTAGTATAGTTTCAATTCAAAAAGGATAACAGATGAAACTTTTACTAGGTATTTTCATTCAAAATTTGCCATTTGAAGAAGCCATTAAACTCGTATCATAACACTCGATCCAATTTGCCGGCCACATGATCCACACAGTGTCCTCAAAGGCGCCAAATGTCAGTTAATCACAATCCGTGGACAATTAATAGTATGGTAATACTCGTAATACGAGCCGATCGATTACTCTGGCGGACATAATCCTGTGTACACCGGTAAACGGCCGATTGTCGGTCGACAGACCTGTGACAGCTCGTTAACACGTAATTGCGAGTCAATAATCGACAGAACTAATATGTGGAATTAGCTCGAGTGACAACCTGATTGTGCACGTTAGAAGGTATACAGATTACCATTACAGATATAGGTGTACTTGATCGAGCAACTATAACATTTAGTGACGTGTTAAACCTAATGACTGTATTATTCTGGTAGACTATCATTATAGACTTGCTTTACTCAGTCATATTAATCGAATCTGATTTCATCGAAGACATAGTTATTATATAAAATAGCTTATAAGTATTTCGAGAAGATGGCGGTCATCGATTCTCGAAATGCTTATAGGCTATTATATAAGTATAAAATTGCCTGCAGTCCAAATTCCTACAATTTTAAAATATATATTCCTATCGATAAGATTACGAAATGCAAACTTTACATTGCATGATCCAAAAATCCTGTAATCCGATTACTTTAAAAAATAAAACAAAATAATAATTAATTTCTAATAAAATATCACTCATAATTCACCTGAAACGCGACGAGCTGTAAAAGAGTAGCACAACACGAAAATTAATGAAATAAAAGCTACAGAGAAAAATGTAAATTTGCTTTAACGAAGCGACATTTATTTTTATTCGGTCGGTACCCGTTTTGCTTGACCGCAACTGTACGTTTGACAACATTATTACTGCTACCTGCACTGTAAAATGAACTTTAAATCTTTAACAGTAAAGGTGATATTAGTACAAGATATAAATCGGTTTGAATCTTCTATTGAAATACGACAGGGTCGTCTTCAGGATGTTTTTGTGTCTATTTGTCCAGTGTCTGTCTGGGTACTTGTAAATTGATAGCGTTGGTAGTACAGAGTCCACAAACCAAAGACTTTCAAACAATGTTAAGTTCTTTAAGATTCTGTATACATTTGTTGTTGAGTCAATGAAGTCGTAGTGGAAAGTTTAAGATAACTGATGTTTGTGGTTGCGGAGTTTGGTCTTTGGCTACATTTGATTGGAATTCTAAGATCGTTGGAGTAGTGTAAGACAGTGGTCTTACTTAATACATAACTTGAATTACACCAGCGTTTAACTTTCGGGTAGGGATTTTTTTACAGATGCGCTCTTAAGCTGCTGTCATCGGCGAATTTACAAACCTTTATCTCATAAAAAATACCCAGTATCATTATTTACACATACATATTTAGATTGTCAAAATGTTCCACATTTTCTATCCAACGAGTGACGACGCAAAAAAACTTTTTAATACATTTTTTATTCCTCAATTTCAAAGTAAGCTTACAATACCACTGAAAGCACGAAGTTTAAACTAAGTTAAGAGTTAATAATCCATCGCCTTCGGGTTAAACCGACCTAAATTTTAAAATATTCACCAGTTAATACGCGCGTAACTTTACAATATTTTTTGTTGAATTAACTTAAAAACTTTTGTAACAAGAGCCTCTGTTTATTTGCAAAAATTGTCGACTTGACACTGAGAAGTAACAGTAATGGCTCGTAAATATTCATGAGGAGAGTTCAGCGGGAGAGTCGAGTTACTGGCGCGAGTGCTATTTGCTGCGTAACTTAATTGGGAGTAGAGTTTTAATTTCGACCTTGATACTTGGAGCTTTTTATGTAAGTAGTTACTTTATGAAACATCGAGTCTTAAAAAATACATAAGCAAGAAAACTTTTCAAAGAAATAAAGAGTATTCGTAGCATTGTTTTTCCGTATTTAAACCTAGATAGCTTAAATAAATTTGAAACTCAGAGAATAATAACAATAATTTGAATTTACTTTGCAATACACTACTGGTAATTCGGGATTGGAAACCATACCGTTTGCTATGAGTAAGTACTACTTACACCTGCCAAAGAAAAAACTAATTTAAAATTAAAAATAGCGTTTTACGTAAATTTAAAAACGATTTAAAACTGTATACATAATTTTACTTTCCTATAGTATAAAAATTCTCCCCATCCGAAAACAGGAGCTGAAATTAAAAAGCAATATTGTATGCAAAAAGTTTCTTCTTCCCCATAAAGTGAGGGAAACAATTCTCTAATTCCACACCATCTGTCGATACTACGTGAAAGTAATATAACGTTTGGAACATATTTCTTCAATATTGAAATTAATTTATAAGTATTTTTTATTAACTTATTAACCGACTTCTAAAAAAGGAGTTGGTTATCAATACGGATGTTTCTTTTTTTTATGTTTGTTCGGGCATAACTCGGTCATAAACGGTATTGCAAAATTTTTTTTTTGTTTGAAAGGGTATGCCCTCGAGATGGTCCCGTATAAATTGCATTACCTTTGCTTGGGTACTTTTTGTGTTAGCTTCAATAATACGTAAAATTTTAAAAATAAAAACGTGAAGTAGTTTTTTTTTGTAAGAAAGGTTACAATATTGAAATAAGCTAGTTTAATGTGTTAATAGCAAAACCAACTGTCACGTGTAACAAAAAAGTAACCACCATTAATCTGTGATAATAACAGTGGACTAGACTAAATAAAGTACTCCTAAAAATCGAAACCATTGCTACACCCTTATACAGGCTGTCAGGGACATCGACGCGAAAACTGTTACCATGGATTTTCAGTACATGGTTCTGAACCTACTTTAAAATTTTTCGTCGGTTATTTAAAAAAGAATCTGCTGTTCCATACATTTTGACCGCGTAGGTATTGCAGATTTCTACGAAACAGCATTTTTTAATAACCGACGCAAAATCACAGGCGGTTCAGAATCCATGGTAAAAGTTTTCGCGTCGATGTCCCTGACACCCTGTATAGGTTATATTACATTAATTTACCCTATTATTCATATATATTTTTTTTTTAATGAGTAACAGCAATGTGCAAAACGCATTACTAATAATCCCGTCAACCCTCCGACTCAAATGTGACGTATTACTTATGAGGGAGGGTTCACACAATAGGTCGCGTCGAACACGCGACCTTTGGATCGGCAGTTAACAGACCGGTGGGCTATTACAGTTAATGTATAAAGTACAAAATTCTAAAATGAATTATTTTGTATGTTCCATTTCGTAAATGTACTGTGGAATAATGTTCCAGATTATGTTTAATCAATAATGTAAAAGTAATTTCACAAAGAAGTTTTATTAATACGTTTAGTAATATCTGTATCTGTATAGAAGACCATTGATAAATAATGATTAATTTTCGTGATCTGTGATTATTATGATCCCTATATACTTATAGGTATGTTAAACTATGTTCTGGGTAACATTAATAGAGACGCTAGAGCTCAATAGAACTGATCAATATTTTTTTCTGTTTGAATGAGTTTTCAAAGAGAACCATTTACAGTTGGGTACATTAAGTAGTAGGCTCCCATTCTTTATTTACTAAGAGTCGCGAACTAAAACGACCTGACTAAGTACCTACTAAGTCTTAAGCAATACTGAAGCCTTTGGTGGAAAGCAATAAAACACAAAGGTCCGATCCTTCTAAGTCCCAAACGCATGTAATTTTCTTTTCTGTTCCTAGACTGAACCTCGGTAGGTACTAGAGGTAAAGCTTGCTTGCTCGTATGTGTGGTATACTTTATAAACAGAAATATAATTATTAAATAAGCAAATCGTACAAAACGACGACAACTATGTATTTAGCTAAAGCGCGCCAGTCTACTAAAACTGACACATTCACCGTCTATCTGCTCGTGGCCTACTTTGGCGTTAGTTGTTCATTAATTTGCACCTGTCGGTAATGACGGGGGTACTAGTGACTGCGACTAAGTAAGGTATGTGAGTACATACCTAGCCTAGCCTAGTCCTGAAGGTATTTATTTTATATATATATATATATCTATTTATAATGATACGTTTCAGCTCAGGGCAGCTCAAAGTATTTATAAGAACAGTCACATTCTATCTGTCTCAATCAGTCAAAAATACTTCTAATTTAGCAACATTTTTGGCCTGTTCTTGACTTTAATAGTTGCTGTGACTAGATTTGGAACGTTTTTAGGGTTCCGTAGTAAACAAGGAAGCCTTATAGTTAGTATCATACATAGTATCGCCATGACCGTCTGTCTGTCTGCCTGTCCGCGGCTTAGCTCAGAGACTCTTTGTACTCGAAAGCTGTAATTTAGCATGGGTATACTCGTACATATTAATTACGCCGACAAAGTGGGAAAATGAAACTATGTTTTTTTTTAGGGTATCTCCCCTATTCGTGAAGTGGGGATGTTGTTTTTCTCATCTATCACATGGCTTGGATTATCGTTGGAAAGGTCGTTCAAAAATATATTGAGTTTGTGAAAACCATTTTTGGATTCAGGGATCCGATTGCGAAATATTAAGCGTTAAAGTGTAATTTTTAGAGTCAATTCTCTCCCCCCCTGCCAGCTAAATGGTTGGTTATAGATATGTGAAAACTATCACAGCTAAGTAAGCTTACTCAATACTCAATACTCAATACGTTTATTGCATTCCACAATGTGAACTTAGGTGGTAGGTACATAAAGACATACATCACAGACAACAGCAACAGCGACAAGCACAGCTTTGCTGCTGACAGCTTTGCTGCTGACAGCTTTGCAAGTTAACGAGCAATAATCGACCAACTTACATTTGCAGTTGCAAAAACATGTGTTCCCATACATTCCATAAGGGAGAACATGTTTGTCAACTATAAGCTAAGTTTGTTCTTGCGATAAATTCATCTCAACTACGGAACCCTTCATTCTGCGTAGTCTGACACGCACTTGGCCGGTTTTTAAATAATAAAATTGGTGTTCTGAAAGGTAACTGCATTACGTAGACATTATTTAACTTACGATCACTTAGGATCACTGATGGGCCTCTATAGCACTGAACCAACAACTGTAACTTAAATTTTAAAATACTCCTCAATAAAACAGTTTCATATTATCCAGGTACTTTAACCGTTCCGTTACGCGGTGTACTAGAAATACCAACCCTCCACATCACACACAAACTACACATAACGACACTACGGCATGGTACCTTTACGCCCGACGTGACGTGTACGGTACTTATAGTACCAGTTAGTCACCGCCCTTCATTACAGGCAACGTGACCCTGGAATATGTCCCTGTAATATTCGGGGTACCTTGTTTAAAGGTTTTTTGTAGTACCAGAGGGTTAAATAGTTGCATCTGCTAGGGTTAGGCCTGTTTATTAAAGTTATTGTTGGCTGAAATAATGCAGGGTCGAGTAAATTATACGTTGCTGTCCTGATCGTATTTACATAAGTACAATACTTGAATATGATGCAAGATACTAAAGTTGCTACATTGTTGGACATAACCAGGATGAAGAATTTAATCACAATGCTTTCGCTAGGTTCCTCTAATGTTCATAATTACACATTTTATCTGACTGCTTTTATTTGTTGTTGCTAAATGATATTTATTTCTGTAAATTAGTTTTAAAAAACGCATTTGCACGTAAAAATATAAATTATATTTTAAAACTAGTCGGTGTTTCCTATCTGACTACTCTAAGAAACACCGAAACAAATTCTAAGTTCTCTTTTAAAGTCTAGACATAATATAATCACCATATGATAATCATGCAGATTAGTGCCTGAGATGGTCTTCTGATGAGTCACAAAGATATGAGTGGACGTTTCCAGTCAGTACGCGCATTTGTCAGTAATAACTACCATAATACATCCAATGGTAGTTGCTTGTCAGGACCTACTTACATCCGCTTTCGCTAGCCCATCTTTTCCTCCAAAAATATTCGACAAAAACACTCATTCCTAGCAAGCCTGTAGTTCCCAAGTGCAGTGAAGTCTGAATGCTGGTTAATAATAATGTCTGTAACCTAGCTCCATTAGGGTGCTCTCATTCCGTCGTTCCGTCTGTCTGTTCCCGTACAATCTAATTGGTGAGCACTAACAGTAGAGCAGCCCTAGTTTAATTACCTGATTACATCACGTTTGGTTGTTGATGCTGATGTCAGGACGGTGTTACGTCGGGAGATGGGAGGATATAAAAGGACCATGGCTTCTTTGTCGGTCATTTAGGTATGTTATTACGTACGTCAAGAATAAGAATTGCTTGAGAAGTTAGGCTTAGTTCGGGAATAAAACTGAACGTTGATTGCTGTTTTTAAAGTTTTTATTTAATCGTGTTTAGATATCGCTACCCATCACGTCAGCTGAGTTTCGCTAGCTAGTTTAATTTAACCCTGTATTTGAAATTCTAAATCAAGTAAAGTACTTCTAAAACTTTACGATGACACAAAAACATTTTCCAGTTTAAATTGTTACAAAGTAGAAAAAATCAACGCTAGCATAGCTCTGCAAGCCAGTCTAACCTCGGCTAACTCGATAACACAAAGCGGGGAAACAGAAACAAACTACAAACAGTACCTGCTTTACTATTTATATCTTATTAAATACCCACGAAAACTAATTAGCCAACATAATTTACGAGCCAAAACTCGTCCTGTCATGTTGTAACTGGACGTTTAAGGGCCGTCTATTACGGCTATTACGGAGCCTCTCCCAAAGGAGTAAAGCTCCAGATCGCCGGCGGCCCGGATCCGGCCGGATTAAGCCGGATTGGAGCGGATCGCGCCGGTCTTGGGCCGGACCGGTTCGCCGTAAATCTGTCGCTCGCTCCACGTTTATTACACGGATTTTATTAAGATCTTCTTTGCGTTGCTCCAACGTTTATTATTAGATAAAATATTATTTATAATAATAATATTGGAGCATGTTTCGGTTTTTTCGGCGATAAAAAGGGTTTGGTTAAATATAGCGGTCGTATTATTGGGTTATTGATAGTGTATGTCATGTCTTTTATTATCATAATACAAGGTGAAGTTTAGATATGGTCATTAAACTTCTTTACTTTGGATTATATATTACATATAAGGACATCATTTTATGAATATCTTGTTTATAACGTCGCGTTCTCATAAAACACACGTCTTTGAGTCGAGAGTCGAGGAAGTTTCTCTAAACGGGTTTGAAATATCGATATTCTAGCATATAAGGTGATAGATGTAAAAAACTAACTAGTTGATACAGTTTAACCATAAATAATAAAAGCAAAGGGACTTTGGTACGTAAATAAAAACAGGCCAAGTGCGAACCACGCACAATAAAGGGTTCCCTAGTTGGGATGAATTTATCCAAAGAACAAACTTAACATTGTAGTTGAAAAACACGTACCATACGGAATGTATGGGAGATCATGTTTTTCAAACCGCAAATTTAAGTTGGTCGATTATTACTCGTTAACCTAGACCCTACTTAGCTCTGATAGTTTTCCTTTTAATTTCGTTATATATACTACTTCTGTGAATTTTTTCACAAGTCCAAGTATAACCATTTAGCTAGAAGGGGGGGAGGACACCTGACTCTAACAAAAAAATTCAGTTAAAAACTTAATATTTTTCAAACGGATCCCTGAATCCAAAAATGGTTTTGACAAACTCACAATATTTTTGAAAAGCCTTTCTAACAATACCCCACAACATGGGGTATATGAGGAAAAAAAAACATCCCCACTTTACGTGTCCCCTACACGTAAAGTGGGGATGTTTTTTTGTACCCTAAAAAAAATTATTTTTCTTGATTTTATTTTTACAGCTTTCTAGTACTAACCGTCTCTGAGCTAAGCTGCGGACAGACAGACAGACAGACAGACGGACATGGCGAAACTATAAGGGTTCCTTGTTTACTACGGAACCCTAAAAATAAAAGTATTTTCCTGAAGTACCTCTTTTAATATTCAAGATCATAAAACGTACCTTAAAATAAAATAAATCCATAAAAGATTTCATAATATTTCCACGCGCCAGCTCTCAAGAATACTAATCAACGTAAGGATATATTCTTACACTAATTAATTTATTCTCTAATAACAAAAAATGTTCATGAAAACTTTGGAAAATTAAAACTGAAAAAACGCTACAAAATAATTTTCACGAGCGCTTGTGTTAGGTGAGAGGAGATAGCTTCCCTACGATGGATCATCGCATTTTTAGAGATCCTTTTTGATGAGAACCATTACCCGCCTCCGGTATCCAGAAATATTCCATGAATCTAGATTTTAGATATTCGATGAATACGTTCCTCAAAGGTATGAAATACACATCAAAATCCATAAATTTGAAAAGACTTTGTGTCATAAATTATACGGTTGTAGAGATAGTGATGTTAGCATATTAGAAATGCTGAAAGAAGTACGTGTGCGAATCTAAATTTATATAAGATACAGTTCCGAGACCGTTTGTGGGTCAGAGAGGTAATCCTCTTGCAACAGAGAGGCGATCGCAGTCTTGCCAAAAGGCCTATAACTTCTCTTTTGAAAGTGCCAGCAGGCATATCAGGTTCTCCGGCGGGATCTCATGGCAGCATAGAGTGTGCGATTATCGCAACCCAGCGCTGGGCACGCCACAATTGTGGCGATAAGTCCCCTCTTGAGGAGTGGCTAGAGAGGCGCCACGGCGTCCGCACCTTCCGCCTGACGCAGGTCCTCACCGGACACGGCTGTTTCGGGAGGTTCCTGTTCCGCGTAAGGCGGGAGGAAACGCCCGGGTGTCACCACTGTGTGGATCGCCCGGAGGATACGGTGGAGGTCTGCCCGGCGTAGGCGGAGCACCGCCGTGTCCTCACGGAGGCGATCAGCGGCGGCGATATCTCGCGTCCGGCCCTGGTTCAGGCCATGGTCCGGAGCGAGAGTGCATGGGAGGCCGTCACTTCCTTCTGCGAAGCAGTAATGCTCGCGAAGGAGGAGGCGGAGCACGCCCTCGCACCCCTAGAATAGAATAGAATAGGATATTCTTTATTATGTACACCATAAAAAATACAGATATAAATGTAGACATTTTACATAGGGTGACACAATGGGCGGTCTTATCGCTAAAAGCGATCTTTTACAGACAACCTTTTCCTAGTCACCGCAGGAGACGCCCCGGGCGTCGGGAGTCGCGAGCCGACTTCCAGCCACCGTAGGCGCGGACTTGCGGATGATGAGCAATAGGTAGCTGGCCGTCCGATAAGGACCAGGCCCGGGTCGACGGCGCGTTGTGTTCCACGCGCGCCTCAAAGAGATGTCAGCACCAACTGACGGGGTCCGTAAGGGCCAATGCCTGCCAGGGTTGCGAATATGTCCGAAAGGGATATCGCGGCCCCGGCATACAGGCAACGAAAGGAACACGGGTGGGTTTTAGTCAGTAAAAGCCTGACACACCCTCCCGCTTCGCCCAGAGTGGGAGGAAAAAGTTATTTGATAATTTCCCACCCTCAAAAAAAAAAAGGCTTATCAGGTTCAGTTTACACTACTACTCGCTCTCGGTTTCTTAAAGCTTATTAAATTTAATCTCTTATCTATTCCCATGTCAAGTGATTTGATTGGCTGTTGATATGTTTGCCAACCAATCACAACTATAAGATTTGACGATAAGTTAACTATTTAGAGAACTGATTGGCCATTCAGAAACGTGATGTCAGAAAGTTCATGTTACAAATTTGTTCAAATGATAATACCATTTTGTCCAGTCTAAACTTAAAACATGATTTCCCACCACCCTTGCCATCCAGCCCAATAAACATCAAAGCAGCTATCACTCAGCTGAAATAACGAAAATAGGACGTCCCATTAGTCGGTCCAGATGTTGAGAATAGTCCCAAATACTCCCAAATCTAGGTTTACGACTGAGCCTGATTTCAGTACTTAATGGGTTTTATTGTGAGGCCTAAAACGTTTCTGTTTAAGCAGTCCTTTTGCGAAAGTTTAATTTTCTAGACCTTTTGTTTCTTGAAGGAGTAGATTTAACTTTAGACTTAGAGATCTCTGTGTAAGTTTATCATTACTGGGATGAAAATGAAATGCAAACAGATAAATGCTAAAACGTAAAATGTATGGAAAGAATTTCGTCACATTTTAAATGTAACCAATTACCTAAATAAATAATTATTAATCATTTATTTTTTGTCTTTATACTCTGTCATCATCAGTACGCTACAATAATTTTCCACTGAACAAAATCTAGTTAGTCCACTTCTTTTACTCTCATGCGGAACTCGATCAAGCATCCGCATCGCACTTCACAACATTTTTTTACCGAAGGGTGGCGCGAGGGTGGTTCCACGATAAATCGCGGCGATCCTCAACAAACAATGTTTTTGAACGTTATTAATGGCCTCACCCGAGGGATGCTACTATCATCTGCTGTCATTCTTTCTTTTGACGCTACACAAATAATTTGCCAAGTTTTTTTCAAGAGCTCTCCTTACGATATAATTACTGAAGTCTCCGTTGTCGGTTCATTCTGCCCAGGATTATTTGCTTTGTTTAGATTTTTGGGAAAGGGTAACGGTATGAGGGTAATTGGCGTGAGTAGCGGTTTCATAGTTATTTGTTTTTAAATTAATTCTCTCAAGTATATCTATGTAGATTAGCTTATTAGCTTGAAGTTTCCAACGTACAATTGATAATACTCGTAATATTACGAAAATAGTAAGTCAATAGTAGGCAGGAGAATAAAATTCAGAAGTTGTAATTATTATTAACCTAATCGGATGTTTGAAAATGAAGTTATACGATCTTCAACAATGAATTTAAAGGATACTAGAAAGAACTAATACATAATTTTACCTAGTATATATTTAAAAACATCTTTCACTGGCAAAGAAGCATTAAGTAAAAAACTTTATCTTGTGATACTCATAAATTATGACATGTGTAATATTCAAAGAAAAATTATAAGTGGCCCCATTAGTGTCTAGTGCTTGAAAATAAAGAAAAAACTTTTATCGCGAAGCACCAGGGTACCTGTCTTCTTTACCTACTTCGCAAATATATCACCAGCTTCGAACAACAAAAGAATACACGTGACAAATTATGTGTAATGTCATAAAAATGGCGGTAAGTGGCGCCACCTGTCGGCTGCTGGTGAAATACGAGCGAAACGTGTGGTGGATCTTTGGGCGAGCGTTGTCGAGTGTCGGGCATTTGCCTCAATAACTGACACTTGGCGATACGATGCTTTTGCTTACGATCAATCGTCTGTTACGTGTAACTATATTATTAGATGGAGCACCTATATTGGGACCTTAGTTATCTACGAGAAAAACATGTCAATAGGTAATAATCCTTGAATAAAATAGAAAGATATTTGAAGTTCTTCATTTTTAAAGGTTAATCATATTGCTGACTTGATAACCAATTAATGAGAAACGAGAAATTATAGCTGACAAATCGTAATTACTCTACTAAGTACTAACAGCAAAGAAAATTGAGTCGGCCAAAATTAATTGAGAACTTTAGTTGACACCGACATGATTAACTCCAAACTTAATGACACAAAGAGCTTAGCCTGACAAGCATTATGTCTAATTTGGAGTCCTTTACGCTATAAAAAAGAAAATGGAACTGGCAGTGATTCATTAAGCGCGTTTTAGAAATGGGCCTACGATAGCTCCCTGGGGAAGCATTCCGCGGCCATTTAGTCTTGATGACGCGGCGCGACTACTTAATAAGAAATGCTATTTTTAAATGGCTAATTGGCTGTTTGGGAGTAATGGTATGTTACTTGCAACAGGAAAATAATAATGCGCTGATGTTGTGTGTAACGAAGTGTGCTTCTGTTGTATTGGGAAAAAGCTATAGTAAATTATTTAAATGTTTTGCGAAATGATCCATTTGGTTCAACTCAACAATAATAAACGCAAGTAAACGCATTACACAAATAACGCCATTGACAGTGGCCTGTATTTACGGTTAGCTCGTCGAAGGGCCGCGAAGGGTGAAACATTAATATCTTGTAAACAACGCCATCCAATAATTATAGAAACGGAGTGATAGGAAAATAAATTTGGATTGTTCTTTGATCATAATTTTTATTTTTGTTTTTGCATTGAATGTCTTTATTTGACTGTTCAGCTCATAAACTAAGCACATTTATAATCTTCTGGTTCAGCTTCTTTTTTAATGTTCCATTTTAAGATCTAAAATTTGAATAATAGTCCTGCGGGGTTTTAATTCTTACCACTTTAGTCATTTACTTAAATAATATAATTCTGCGCAGCATAATTGCGATAATATCATTTTACACATTACATATAAAAAAAGATGACAAATCTATTTACTTTTACCTTTTTATTAGGGTTCCGTAGTAAATAAGGAACCCTTATAGTTTCGCCATGTCCGTCTGTGTCACATGTGTGAGCACTATGTCCCTACTTTACAGTTACCATTTACTGGGTACGTCTTTCATTGACTTGAGTGTGCCCTGGCGGTTGTGAGTATGTCATGCTCACTCAAATGTCTCGCTGGTGGTGGCGTGTGTGTTGGATCGTTAAGTTCCCTTCAAAATGGTTGCGCTAAATGGTGCTGATGCATGCGTCATGTTCGTGAACGGGCGCCGTCAATGGGGACTGGTCATCTCTTAGCGGCTTATTTGAATTTATTTTAATTTTTAATTGTTTTTGATTTTATTTTTATTACTGACGCTTTTAACGTGCACGTCTTTTAACATTGTGTCCGTGGAGTTTCTTGCCCATTCTTCTCCATAGGAACCTACTACGCGTTGGAATGGGCAACTAGCTTCATATTTCTGACTGAGTGACCCCTTGACAATTCAAAAGTACCTGTAATTGGTTTATTTGAAATAAATGCTTTGAGTTTGAGTTTGAGTTTTCTGTCTGTTTGTCTGTCTGTCCGCGGCTTAGCTCAGAGACGGTTAGTACTAGAAAGCTGTAATTTGGCGTATATATACATATTAATCATGCCGACAAAGTGGTAAAATAAAATCAAGAAAAATATTTTTTTAGGGTACCTCCCCTACACGTAAAGTGGGGATGCTTTTTTTCCTCGTCTACAATATTGTGAGTTTAAGAAAACCATTTTTGGATTCAGGAATCCGTTTGCGAAATATTAAGCTTTTAACTGATTTTTTTTGTTAGAGTCAAGTGCCCCCCCCCCCCCCCCTTCTAGCTAAATGGTTGTACCTGGACTTGTGAAAAAAATCACAGCAGTAGTATATGTTTGAATTTGTTCTGGTGTGATTGACTTGCTTGTTTAGCTGCTACCTTTTGGGTCTTTTAATGGGTATTTAGGTTAAATAAAAGAACTAGTTGCTGTTACAATGGTCGTTAGCGAATGTGTATTTTTATAATTTTATACAGCGATCGAGGGAAAAAGGATAGGAACAAACGGGCCAATCACAACAAGCCATCACGTCATTTAGCTGCGCTGTGATTGGCTTACGATGAAGCGACCGAATTCCGTTTGGATATTCATCCCAAACATGCCCGCGGCCTTGAAAGCATCAGCTTACAATTGAAATTTCCATTTACTCATCTTCGACCAGAGGGCAGATCTTCGTGTATGGCCGTCTCACGATGCCTGATGATGTCTGAATGTCTGCTACTCGTGAGATACCATCGTTGCCAGTTATCGTCTTCATGATCCGACCTAATTGCCATTTCAGCGGCGGAAGGTTGATATCTTTAATAATGACAAGCGTGTCAGGTTTTAGGTCTGCCATATTTTTCCTCCATTTGGTTCTAGTTTGTAGCTCCGAGATGTATTCCTTGGCCCAGTGTGACCAGAACTGCTGCCGGATCTGTTCCACTCTCTGGTAGCGAGTCAATCTATGAACGGACAAGTCTCGCAGGTCATCTTCACAGACTGGTGCGGTGAGTGGTCGTCCGATCAAAAAGTGTCCAGGGCTGAGGGGAAGGTAGTCTCGAGGATCCGAAGACAAGGGAGTCATTGGTCGAGAATTCAACATCGCTTCGTTTTGACATAACACTGTAGTGAGTTCCTCGAAGGCTAAGTGAGCGTTGCCCACTACTCGGCGAAGATGGTACTTGCATGACTTGACCCCAGCTTCCCACAAGCCACCGAAATGCGGGGAATATGGGGGACTAAAAGAAAATTGAATTTGTTGAACCCTTGCGTAATCAATAATATCTTTTCTACATTTTAATAAAAACTGAGCAAAATCATTACTTAAGCCTACAAAATTGCGTCCATTGTCCGAAAATATTTCTGACGGCTTCCCGCGCCGTGAAATGAAACGCTTAAGCGCAAGTAAGTATGCATCAGAAGAGAGGTCACTAACTAATTCCAAGTGGACTGCGCGCGTCGTGAAACAGATAAACAGACAAATGTATGATTTAATTAGTTTCGCGCCTCTACCTTTTCGGTTTTGTATGAACACCGGCCCTGCGGAGTCTACACCTGTGCGAATGAAAGGAAAACTAGCGGTTACCCGTTCTTTAGGTAGGTTGCCCATGAGTGGGGTTAATGTTTTACCTCGAATGCGCTTACAGATGACACATTGTTGCGTCACCTTCTTAGCTAGGTTTCTACCAGGCAGTGGCCACCAATTCTCACGCAAACGGTAAATTAACGCTTGAAGTCCGCAGTGCATAGATTGGTTGTGTTCGTGCCTAAACAATAGAAGTGTAAAGTGATGTACAGAAGACAAAAGAATCGGGTGTTTTTTACTATAATCAAAGTCGGGCGAGTTCTTTATCCTACCTCCCACTCTAATTATATTATCACTATCTAGAAACAAATTTAAACTCGCAAGACTAACGCTTGACTTGACATCTTTTCCATTTTTTAGTAAACTATACTCAACTGGAAATGATTCCATTTGTGATAATCGTGCAAGTGTACTAATGGCATGTCTTAACGCAATAACAGTGATCGTACCTGTCAGCTGATTTGTTTTGTTGCGCGCACAGCTGTTGTGAGTAAAGCGTAGTACATAGGCAGCAACATGACTCATGCGATTAAAATGCGAAAACCTATTGAATGGAAAAAATGTTTCGAGTGTAGTATTTTTTGTTAATAATGACTTTAGAACATTTGCTTTGAGTTCAGGTAACTCTTTAGGCGAGATGTCATTAACATTTCTATCAAAGTCAAGGCCGTGCATAAAGTTAGGGCCTTCCCACCATAATGTGGATGAAGCCAAGTCTTCAAGACTCACACCACGCGAAACGAGGTCAGCAGGGTTATCTTTTCCACTTACATGTCGCCAAGAAAACACACTCGGAAATTCGTTTATTTCAGCTACTCGGTTTTGCGCAAAAGTTTTAAGCAAATTAGGTGCCATGCGTAACCAACCTAACACGATAGTCGAGTCGGTCCAAAATGTGACGTCATCAAATTTACGAGTAAGTGAACTGTTAATCCTGTCAAACAGCCTAGCACCCAGCAACGCACCGCACAGTTCCAGACGCGGTATACTAACGGGTTTCAATGGAGCTACTCTACCCTTCGAAATAAGCAATTTCACTGTCACCTCACTAATACCTTCACTACGTACATAAGCGCACGCGCCATATGCAGTTTGTGACGCGTCTGTAAAAATATGTAACTCAGTCCGAGTAGAATCACATTGGAAGCCGTGTCGTGGAACTTTGATGGTGTGAAGATAAGAAAGACTGTCAACAAACCGGTTCCATGTTCGCACGACATCAGTGGGAAGCGGATCATCCCAATCTAATTTTAATAGCCAAAGTTTTTGCAATAATACCTTGCCGATGATAACAGAAGGGCTCAACAATCCCAATGGATCATATATCTGAGAAACAGTTGACAGAATTATGCGTTTAGTAACAGGATTGACGCTGTTTTGAAATTGCGTATGGAAAGTAAACTCGTCCGCGATGCTACACCAACCTATACCTAATGTTCTACATTGACTATTATCACCTAAATTTAAGTCACGAAATATACTGTGATCAGACTGTGACTTCGTTGAAGCTGATGTACCGTCGAGTTCAAAGTTAAAGGTCCATTTGCGGAGCGGAAAGCAGCCGGACTTAAGAATGTCTGATGTACGTTTGCTTATGTCAAGTAGTTTGACCTTGTCGTCACACGAGGTCAGAAGGTCATCTACGTAAAAATCGTCAGTTATGACCCTTTTTACCTCGGGGTCCGTACAGTCAGCTCCTAATTGCTTAAGACACCTAACACTGAGAAAGGGCGCCGACGCTGTGCCGTATGTTACGGTGCTCAGCTGATAGAACTCGAGCTGTTTTGTCGGATCGTCACGCCACATAATAAGTTGCAAGTCACGTTGAGAGGGATCAACAAGGACTTAACGGTACATCTTCTCGCAATCTGCAATTGCAGTGAATTTAAATTGTCTCAACCGTAGCAAAATACCCAGCAAGTCTCCCTGAATAGGAGGTCCTACAAGCTGGATATCGTTAAGAGATTTACCGTTACTAGTCGCAGCACTGGCGTCGAATACTACACGAAGCTTCGTAGTCGTGCTGTGTTCTCGAAAAACGCCGTGATGCGGCATAAAATAGTAAGGACTCGTGTAAGAATCAACCCGAGTCATGTGACCCAAGTTGATTTATTCGTGTATAAAATCAGTGTATAACTTCTTATAGCTAATAGGTGCGCGTAATAACCTAACCTATAACCTATTTTCTAAGGACAAAAAACGCCGCTTTGCCTGGGGAAATGATTCACCCAAAGCGTCGGGTGACTCTTTGAGAGGAATGTGAATACAAAATTGTCCATCTTTATTGCGCGTAGTGGTTGTGATGAAAGACTGTTCACAGACCTGTTCATCGTCTGTGTGTGTATTCCGAAGCTTGGGTAACTCCTCCAACTCCCAGAACTGACGTAGCTGATTGTCCATGGATTGAGTGAAGTTACATTGGACATGTCCATTATTATGATGTGTATTATTAATAGGACCCGATATTATCCAACCTAATTTCGTGTTCTGTAAGAACGGACCGTTCGGTAAACGCATCTTGCCATCGATAAGCAAGTCCCAAAATCGATCCGCACCTATTAAAACATCTATCTTTTGCGGCCCTAAAAATCGCGTATTTGCCAGCTGCAGGTGTTCAGGAATCCGAAACTGTGTGCTTTGTACCTGCATAGCAGGCAATGTGGCCGTTATTTCAGATAGAACGAAACATTTAATGTGAATTGAGTAGGAATTAATACGTGATTTAATTTCTAGATCACACGTTTGTGTACAATGTGATACCGAATTACCTACTCCTCGTATTTCATGAGTGGACTGTATTAGTGGAATATCTAACAATTCGCAAAACGAATTTGTAATAAAGCAGCTCTGACTACCGCTGTCGAGTAATACACATGCGAATTGATAATTATTATGTTTATCAGGAATCTCAACTAATGCAGTAGATAAGAGAACCGGTTGCACGTCTATGCATTGCGTATGTGTGTGTGTATCAGTGTGAACATTGCTAACTTGAATGAATTGATTTCCGTTATTGGGATCATGCACTGTCTCACAGACGCGTGGTGGGGGCGCGCATTGTGCGCTAGCCACTGCCGCTGCCGCCGCAGTCGTCGTACCTGTCACGGTACAGCTAGATTGGCTGGAATCATTAGGATGAATAAGTGAATTATGTTTCATGTTACATTGTTTACAAGGTCCCCACAAGCAACCGTCTAAAGTGTGTCCGAAGCGCAAGCAATTTTCACACAAGTTGTTATCTTTGACAACCTTTAATTTGCTTAGTAAGTTCATATTAATGAATTGTGTACAAGTGTAAATTGGGTGTTTACCTTTGCATACCACGCACAATCTACGCGCTTTACGGCCTGCTGTTGACGGTGGGTTACTTGAGGAAACATTACAGTGTGCTATATTACCTCTGACATTTTTTGTTTCTGTCGTTTGGTGATCTTTTGTGTGTGATATTGATAATGCTAATGTTTCCAACAAATCAGCCTTACTTTTAAGGAAGTTAATCAAACTGTCAACCTTCAATTTAGTTCTAGGAGGGGTGTTTGCCAACAATAAACCTCTATGTTGTTCCCACTCCCGTTCTGTGGTTATATCGAGCTTAGAAACAACTATATATATTATAAGCGTATCCCAGGTATCTGTTGGCTCATCAAGGGTTTTTTTATGATTTATTATTTATGATTGTATCTATAAGTTTTCTAATTAGTGAAGGTGACTCTTTCAATGGTTGTATTGAGAACAATGCTTTTAGGTGACTATTCACTAATAACCTATCATTATCGTACCTATTTAGGAGTAATTCCCATGCCACAGATTAGTTAGCTGCAGAAATCTATAGCGCGTTTACAACTGATTCGGCACTTCCTTTGAGCGAAGACTTTAGATAATGGAATATATGAATGTTACTAATCTCAGTCGAATTGTGCACCAAAGATATAAACGTGTCCCTATATTCGAGCCAGTGTTCATACACGCCGTCGAACGTAGGCAACATGATGGTTGGTAATTTAACTGACACTGGCCTGTTTATATGCTGACACGGTTCGGAACAATCAGTTACCTCTTCACTGACGCTAAGAATGGATTCAGCTCGGGCAATAGTATTATAGTAGCCGTCTTCGAACTGTTGGCGCTGATCTAACTGATCATCTATATCACTATCGGAAACTAGTTCTTCAAGTTTTGATTGTATTTCATTAAATTCACTAAATAAAATCTCAGCACCCTTTACACGTAATTTTAAATCTATTTTTAACTCACTAGATATTGTTGTTACACTGATAGTATTTATATAATTAGAAAGTTTAGTTAACCTACCCTTAACGATACCACGTTTCCTAACCAAATCACGCATGATTTGCTCAGTTTTTTCATCACTAATAGTTCTATAGGGGGACCTATCACGTATTTTGCTAGGACCCTTCCCTTCATCAGCCATTAATGGCATCCCGGTGGCCCGTGAAAAATGGAGTACTCCCGTGCAAAGTGACTGCGTGTGAAAACGGCTTGTGCTAGTAGTGACACGATCAGACAATGTGTCGCTCTGCGCAATGGGCAACCCTCACCAACACCCTCACTGGAATCAGATAACAAAACGGTATTACACTTATTAACTCAGCAGCTCTTGAAAACTGGAACTTGATAAACGCACCGTATGTCCGCTTGTTCTTCCAAAATCTTCTATTGTCCTTTCACATCAATAAGATTGAAGGTCCTTGCGTAATT
This sequence comes from Agrochola lota, assembly GCA_947364205.1. Taxonomy (NCBI): domain Eukaryota; kingdom Metazoa; phylum Arthropoda; class Insecta; order Lepidoptera; family Noctuidae; genus Agrochola; species Agrochola lota. The sequence continues at coordinate 19,664,842 of OX376237.1, read as the reverse complement.
ATGCTGCTGAATCTGCGCTTCTAATTGTAATTTAGCTCGTCTTTATGTGTCTGCGTGGTCGTAGCAGCTTGGCAGTCCAAAGGTCGCTTGACTCGACGATTTGGCTTTGATGCTTCAAATCCTCGAAATATGGCTCTGAAGGTCCAAATATGTTTGAATTTGTTCTGGTGTGATTGACTTGCTTGTTTAGCTGCTACCTTTTGGGTCTTTTAATGGGTATTTAGGTTAAATAAAAGAACTAGTTGCTGTTACAATGGTCGTTAGCGAATGTGTATTTTTATAATTTTATACAGCGATCGAGGGAAAAAGGATAGGAACAAACGGGCCAATCACAACAAGCCATCACGTCATTTAGCTGCGCTGTGATTGGCTTACGATGAAGCGACCGAATTCCGTTTGGATATTCATCCCAAACAGTATATATAACGAAATTAAAAGGAAAACTATCAGAGCTAAGTAGGCTGTACAGGTTAATGAGTAATAATCAACCAACTTAAATTTGCGGTTTGAAAAACATGATCTCCCATACATTCCGTATGGGAGAACTGTTTTTCAACTACAATGTTAAGTTTGTTCTTGGGATAAACTCATCCCAACTACGGAACCCTTCCTTGTGCGTAGTCCGACACGCACTTGGCCGGTTTTTTCTATTAGGTTTTACTATGCAAGTACTTAAAAGTTATATTGATCAAAAAGTTAAGCCAAACACAAAAATATTGGTGGAAAAATATTGAATACGATGCCATTCAGTACCCTTCACTATGTTTTCATGTTTTTCAAATATTCAACCTATTCCTCCACTAATATAATTCAGACCGTTATTGAGCTATACAGTGATTTAGTTTTGATTGCGCCTTTCTATTTGTTTATTTGTATGTCATGCACGTTCAAAACATTATTCATTCAACTTGTCAGCAATTTGTTTTTCATCTTTTGGTTTTACCGAGTTCATTTAATCCAATTTATTGCACTGCATGCCGTCCGTCAGTGGGAACAAAGCTGGCTTCTTATTCTATTGAAACTCCGTACTACGCTAGGACGTGGCAGTTAAAGGACAAAGTGACACTGATGTGCGGCCTACTGTCTCTGTGCCTTCAGAGTTTTTTGAAGAATGCTAATTCTGCGTCTAATTGTACCCTGAGCTATGATGTATGTTCACTAAATTTATAAAAATCTCGTACAGGAATATCCCTTAAGTAATGGCAGAGCTTATGGCTACACTAAAGGAAGGCACGGTTTCTTAAGTGGCGCTCAGCTGTGTGGCCGAGGTGTGCCCTCGCAATAAAATGCTTCTCTTTAGATACATCTGTAGATTTATTGTTAAGCGCAATGTAAGAAAAAAGTTTTTATTCCACCTTTTTAAAACGATGTCCCAATTCTTAACATGAGGAAACGTCATCTACAAAGAACAATGCGTTTGTAAAAGACATGTTTCTAATCAACAAACTGCAATTTGCGTCTCGTTTACTAAATCTTCAATTGTTAGTAAACACTACAACCCCTAAAGTTAGAATCACAATAACTTTACAAGTTCCGCAAACTGTATTCACATTCATTATAATTACCCATTCCACTACTATTTCAAACCATACGTTGTAGGCAAACGTAGACAGACAAATAGAACATTAATTTTCGTCCATAATCGTTGAGCCCTTAATTCAAAACAAATACTCGTCTAATTTGTATTATCCGCGTCAGTTCAAATAGTTGTGCCCAGTGACGCGTTCAGTGTATCTAAATGCCGTCTGTATGTCTGTATAAATGTGTATTTGTAGGTATATGTAGTCGTAGCTTTGTTACTGCATGTACTGTCTAAATTTGTGTTTGCTTTGATGTAGGTAATCAGTATGCTGGTTATTGATTGTAAAACAAAATCAATATTAATCTATCCAAAAACAACTTATTTTTGGTAACCAAAAACCGCGAATCTTTTAATATATAAAAATCTATGTTCGTTCGTTGGTATTTTAAGCGCTGAATTTTCGGCAAGTCTATTATTCATCGTAAAAAGTAGGTTAGAATCTCATTTCCTACGAAATGTATGGGAAAAGTTTTTTTGTGATTTCTGACTCTTCTAGTACGCAGACCTCAGTTGGTCCAATAGATTTTTTTTTATCCTTATAAGAAACAGGATCGATTGGCATCAAGAAAAGTTTTTGTGAAAACTGCCCATTTTCTTGCTGACTGTGAATTTGTTTCAAGATCTGTAAATGCAGATCAAAATGTCGCAATATTCTAAAACCGTTTTCCTGTAGCTACAACTTTTAGGGTTGCTACAACTTCAAAGCTGCCCTTACTGCCCCATCTCAGAAATCCACCCAGTATACAAGATAGATAATTAAGTTTTTTATTTGTAATTGACCTAATGTTTGCTATTATAAATAATAATTCTAAAGCAAGCTTTATATTTACAGTCACAATTTTAGCTTTCTATCATAAAGTAATTCTAATGTGTGTTCAAATAGTAAGTACCCAGTGACGCGTGCGGTGCATTTCACCGCCCCGTCTGTCTACCTGTCTGTTTGTCTGTATGTCTACGTGCGTCTGTATGTATGTTTGCCAGCGTGTGCGATCAGGTGTGCTAATCTCTCTTCACTGTCTACCTTTGTGTTTGATTTTCTAAAGAGCGGTTGGTTTTGTATGGGAGATTTCACTGTTCTAAATAAGAAACAAGATAAAACCGATTTAGTCTTGTGTTAATAATTATGTATCTGTGGTTGAGTTTATGATAATATGATGATATGACCATAACATATTTCCAGATCAATTGAGTGGGTTTGATAAAAAAAAAATGCACTAACTAAATTATTTTTCAATAATTATACACACAATAATTATAATATTGTATGCAATATTTCATTGATAATAGGTTTCATCCAGATTTAAGCTAGTAAATTTGAATGAGTTTCATAATAATAAAGGCTGCCCATTTGCTAATTACCACTTAACATACAGTCAAGGAAGTTTAAAATGTTCAGGAAAGCATTTAAAATATTTTGAACAAAATGTCCACTTTGTAGAACATTTAGATAACGCGTGATACGGAAAAAAGTAAATTAAAAAGATAGCTCGCACGCCGCCCGCCCAGCCGACAGTGAAAGGGCTCGCCGCCCACCTTATTATTTTAGCCACAATTTACCCTTATTTTTAGTATGGAAACATAGAACTCTGTCTGTATGTTCTGCTTGACGATAATCATGATTGGTACAAAATTAGCTGTTTTTCTATTCTAATTTTAATAAGTTTAACAGCTGTTAAACTAATTAAAATGAAAATATTGGTATGATTAATAAAATCATATTAATTCAGTTTTGGATAAGTATTTTCTTCGGTGGCCAATAACAGGCTGGTACTCTAATGAGTACCAGCCTGTTATTAATTGGCCATCGAAGAAAATGTAGAGTAATCTCTACAAGTGAATAAATTGTATTAATATGAGAAATATAACGATAGGTACTTATAATAATTATATCGTATTATTTCAAGAATGTACAAACAAAAAATAAGTACCAATTTAAATTATTAACCCTGCTCCAAATGAATGGGAACCGTTTTTCCATGTCATTTACTACAGCTTGCTCTTTTTACCCGACTACGGCGAAGCAAAACGGATGGTTATGATTTTGACCGGTATGTATGTATGTAAGTATTCTGTTATCTCATAACTTCTAAACTACTGATTATAATTTTACGAATGAGGTATCGTTGGAAGCGTCTTAATCGATCGCTAGTTATAGGTTAACTGACGTCACATTAAATATGACTTTATGTCCCTGTAGAGGACATAAAGTCATGAAGTAAAAACATATTATGCCATGTTGGATATCAAATGAAAGGGCTTAACGAGCACATTACAAACATTTATATACGTATATATCATAATGATTGTCTAAGTAAAAAAATATGTTTAAATTGTTAAAAACAATCAAAAGTAAGACAGCTACGTACGGCGCAGCTGTAAAATTAATACTGATTATACAATAAAACATTAACAAAAAAAAAAATTACGGCTCTGCAAATACTTTATCACGAAATTATAACCCCAAATAATTTAAATAAAAAATAAGTTCAAAAACTAAAACCCCAATACTGAAAAAAAATTTTTACAGCGTGATTTTTCAGTAGTCGGGTTTTAGTTTTTGAACTAACTTTTTATGGATATTATACCGCTCGCTCCGAGCTCTCCGCTCGCACCGCTCATCGCGTAGATGACACAGTACCTCACAGTTTCGGAGCTCATTTGCTGGTAATTGATGGCCGCTAATCTGATTCCTCTACAATTTATATGAGACTGGTGCTTCCGTATCGTTAAGTAAGCCTTTTTAAATATGTTGGGGAAAAAAACGGAATAACTGACAGTATTAATGTGTTAGGTTAACAATTACGAATGAAATATAATTATTACGTCGTTGCTAGTGTAGCAGCGCGCATTCGCATAGCAGCGCGCTCGCAGCTACACTGAGCCGTAGGAGCGAGTGCCGGCACCTATATTTATAACTTCGAGCGTTTAGTGGTTTGTTGGACTTTTGGCAGAGGGCGCGCACCGCGCGCTGATTATTGTAGGAATATTTTAACTATGTTCTGATTGGCTGTTAATAAATAATGTCTTTTAACTAATGTCCACTACTTGTACCTAAGTAATTTTGTATATAGTTTGGCTACCAATAAATGAGGATTCATTCCTTACTTCCTTCTCAATACATTGTTTGACTACTATCTAACTGTCGCTAAAGTGGTGACCCCGAAGCCCGAATACAACCTGTCGGTATTTCAAGTACGCCCATTATCAGCAAAGCTCAGCAATGCCAGAAGCAGCGGGATAGCAACAAGAAATCGCCGGAATTTCACTTTCCCTGCGTGTTCCACCGTTTTGGCGTGACAAACCGCGACTATGGTTTATCACATTTGAAGCCGCCGTCAGCGATCTTAAGAAAAGCGACGCTCAAAAAGCACAGATGGTTATAGCGCAATTAACGAAGGAAGAAATTGAGCAAATATGTGACCTGCTTGAAAACCCGCAATCGGAACGACCCTACAGCGCAATCAAGGAACGGCTTATTTCCGTGTATGAAGAATCAGATGGAAAACAACTACAAAAGCTTTTGTCCGATATGGAGCTGGGCGATCAAAAACCAAGCCAATTATTGCGTCGCATGCGTAGCCTAGCGCATAATAAAGTACCAGACAGTACACTCAGATTGATGTGGATGAACCTACTACCCCAACAAGTGAGGTCAGTACTTGTTGTCAGTGACACCATCAGCAAAGACACTGCATTGGACGAGTTAGCTAAGATGGCAGACAAGATGATGGAACAGACGTCTGAAGTGCCCGCCGTAGCATCAGTCGACAACTCTCAAGCTCAGAGTAGCATGCAGTGCATAGTGGAAGAAATTCGCAAGTTACACCTAGAAATCGCCGAGCTCAAGAAAGATAACTGTTGGTGCCCACACACATCGCCGCCGTCGCATTATCAATACAGACGCAGTTATCGCCGCGACCGTTCAAGAACGCCGTCTCGCTCGCACTCAAGGAACTTCAGATCTCGCTCATCAACTCCATCACCCTATTGTTATTATCACAGAAAATTCGGCGCAAAAGCAAAGCATTGCACAACACCATGCAGTTTTAACAAGGACAATAATACGGAAAACTAAAACAGGCATTAGCAGTGGCGGAACCTAATGTCGACAGCAAATCATATCGCCTTTTCATCACCGATAAGGAAACCAACACAACTTTCTTGGTCGACACTGGCGCGAACATATCTGTGATACCGAAGCGTAAAGGAACTCGAACTACCCCACTGCCGTACAAGTTATACGCCGCCAATAATTCAGAGATACCCACATATGGAGAAAAAACCATAGACCTCAATTTGGGTCTACGACGCCCCTACAAGTGGAAGTTTATTGTTGCTGCCGTAAGCAAGCCAATACTTGGAGCAGATTTCCTAGGCTACCATAATCTACTGGTCGACCTAAGGAATGAACGTCTCATCGACAACACTACCAAACTTTCTTCAAAGGCACCAGGGCGATATACAAGCATACCTACAATACGCAGTATTGATCTTCAACAAACGTTCCATGACATACTGGCAGAATTTCCCAACGTCACTCGTTTGTCATCAATGAAACTCAATCCGGAGCATAAAGTCGAGCACTACATTGAAACAACAGGTCCACCAATCCATGCCCGAGCTCGACCTATACCCCCGCACCGCTATGAAAAGGTGAAGAAGGAGTTCGAGAGTATGATGAGCCAGGGACTCTGCCGGCCTAGCAAGAGCCCTTGGTCCAGTCCACTCCACGTAGTACCGAAAAAAAATGGAGATATACGAGTATGTGGTGATTACAGGCGACTCAATGCCATTACCAAGCCTGACCGTTATCCCATTCCACGAATAAAGGACTTCACATATCAGCTCGCTGGCAAGCAAGTTTTCTCAACTCTGGACTTGAACAGAGCATACTCACAACTACCAGTCCGTGAAGAAGACATAGAGAAAACAGCACTTATAACCCCATTTGGTTTATACGAGTTTCCACGCATGTGCCCAGGACTAAAGAACGCTGGTCAAACATTTCAGCGATTTATACATGAAGTTCTACGAGGCCTTGATTTTGTCTACCCATTTGTCGACGACTTGCTTGTGGCTGCAGAAGACGAAACAACAGCTCGAGATAACCTCAGAATCGTACTACAGCGCCTGGAAGAATACGGCATCACAATCAACCCCGCCAAATGTGTATTCGCCAAGAGAGAACTCACATTCTTGGGATACTTCGTCTCCCCCGAAGGCATAAAACCACCACAAGAAAAGGTGAAGGTAATCAGCGACTACCCTAAACCAAAGAATGTCGAAGAATTACGACGTTTTCTCGGTATGATAAATTATTACCGAGAAAACATACCGAACGCCGCAGCAACTCAAGCACCTCTGCACATGTATTTAGAAAATACACACTCAAAAAAACGGGACAAAACCGAAATAATGTGGAACGAAGAAACATCTAAAGCTTTTGAAGAATGCAAGGAATGCATTCAAAAAGCAACCTACTTGGCGCATCCACAGCACACAGCCCCTCTTGGTTTAATGTGTGACGCATCGGACAAGTGTGCAGGTGCTGTACTACAACAACAAGTCGACGGGAAGTGGCAACCACTTGGTTATTTCTCTAAGAAATTCACGCCAGCGCAGCAAAAGTATTCAACATTCGACCGAGAACTACAAGCCATATACTTAGCATTGAAGCACTTTAGAAAATTATTTGAAGGCCGTGAACTGATTGTGTATACAGACCACAAGCCAATAACATACGCGCTCCAGAAAATATCATCTGACTCAGAAACTCCCCGCCGCACCAGGCAGCTATTATTCATTAGTGAATTTACTAATGACATACGTCACATCAGCGGACGAGATAATGTTGTCGCCGACGCCTTATCGCGCATTGAAGTTATCAATTGCCCCACTCCTATCGACTACGCGGTACTCGCAAGCGCACAAGAAAAGGACGCAGCTATACAAGATTTACTTCGTCAATCAAATATCCAGATGCGCAAGATAACATTGCCCGGGATGACTCACGCTATCTATTGTGAGACATCAACACAAAACATACGTCCATATTTACCTGAGGAATTCCGCATTAAGGCATTTAACGCAATTCACAACCTCAGCCATCCCGGTATGCGAACGTCAAGGAAGCTAATACAAACAAGATACTTCTGGCCATCTATGAACACTGACGTGAAGAAATGGGTGACAACATGCATCCAATGTCAGCGTGCGAAGATATACCGGCACACTGCGACACCGGTAGCAAACTTCGAACCATCGCACCGTTTCGAACATTTGCATGTTGACATCGTAGGCCCGCTGCGTACGTCGCCTCAAGGACACCGTTACGTCATCACTATGATTGACCGTGCGACGCGCTGGCCCGAGGCACACGCCGCGCAAGACATAACAGCTGACACTGTCGCTAAGATTGTGTTTGAAGGATGGATCGCACGGTTCGGATGTCCAGCTCGAATGACGACTGACCAAGGTCGTCAGTTTGAAAGCAATTTGTTCAACGCATTAACAAGACTACTTGGGATCAAGCGCATTCACACAACACCGTACCATCCACAAAGCAACGGAATGATTGAAAGGTGGCACCGCTGCATGAAATCTGCATTAATAGCACGTCTGAGCACGAGCAGTTGGATTGAGGAGCTGCCTACAGTGTTGCTAGGACTGCGAGCCGCAACGCGAAGTGACAGTGGAGTCAGTGCTGCACAGCTTACCTACGGTCACGCTCTCACACTGCCAGGAGATTTTTTCGTGCCGTCGAAGCCAGATTCTATGGACTACAGTTATGTTGAAAAGCTACGATCAGCAATTAGCACTTTTCGCCAAGCAGCAACACAGTCACGCACCAGTAGCAGAAGAGGGATATTCGTACCTCAAAGCTTACAGACCTGCAAGGAAGTATTCGTACGAACTGATGCAGTCAAGAAACCACTGCAACCACCATACAACGGACCCTATCCAGTGCTCAGCCGAAGCAATAAAACGTTCACTGTTCAACTACCGGGAAGGCAAGCAGTTATATCAGTTGACCGCCTCAAGCCTGCGTTCTCCATGCCATGCACTGACGACGCATGTGACGTAACACCCCTAAGCTCCAGTCCTGCTGCGAAGAACACTGTTCCTGTAAACATCACAACAGAACGTACATCGCGCTCGGGTCGTGTCATAAGGCGACCGGTACGTTTCACTTGAAGGGGAGCACTGTAGCAGCGCGCATTCGCATAGCAGCGCGCTCGCAGCTACACTGAGCCGTAGGAGCGAGTGCCGGCACCTATATTTATAACTTCGAGCGTTTAGTGGTTTGTTGGACTTTTGGCAGAGGGCGCGCACCGCGCGCTGATTATTGTAGGAATATTTTAACTATGTTCTGATTGGCTGTTAATAAATAATGTCTTTTAACTAATGTCCACTACTTGTACCTAAGTAATTTTGTATATAGTTTGGCTACCAATAAATGAGGATTCATTCCTTACTTCCTTCTCAATACATTGTTTGACTACTATCTAACTGTCGCTAAACTAGTCTCAAACAGCATGTTATTAAAACCAAATTCGATGAAATATATAGTTTTTCCAAACTATACCGAAGTGATCATAGGGTAGATTGCGACTTCGTAATCGCAGAATGTTGAAAATAACACCTAACATCATACCTTGTGAACTGTCCACTTATATTTTACTTCTTTGTAGTAGTAAAGATACCTTTGGCAGTGTAAAAACTATAATTATAGAACTAACAAAACATTCTTCAAACCGAGCAACAAGCCTATCTCTAAAGACCCACACATCGTCTCACAACGGAACATTGCCTTAACGACGGATTAATATTCTTCAGCTGTCCCTACACGAATCTCCCTTATCTAAGGGGATGCTGGTATTAATTAATTTTAGAAGAACAGCCTCTTACTTTAGCGGTCTTATCTCTGAGAGGGTACGTAAAACTGCTAGAGGAATGTTGGGATATGGTATTATTATGTAGGTGAATTTGCTCTCGAAATAGCTAATAATATTGTGTAGCTTGTTCGAATTTGTTCTTTGTTTTGTTCTTATCAGCTTTTATCTTGTATTTAAATCTTGTACCCAAAGGATCAGCAATACAACATAATATTTTGCTCACCCTGGCCATTAGCTAGTTATTTGCGTCTTCTGATTGTTGGGAAAACATTTGTTTTATTTTCACGCCATCTTCTTTTTATAACCTATAATGATTAATTAGGTATGAAGAGTCAACTAGCCGCCTATATTCAGAATGGAGCTGTTAGGTATATACATTGTTACAAACATCTGTCAGATTATGATCCATTCCCAGTGTTAACACATTCCATTTATACTCGACAAGATCAACACTCCGCGTACTGAGTGTTTAACTCATAACTATCTTCTCACAACTCATATTCCACAAACTATCTCAGAGCATAACTATTTATTAAGAAAACGCTATTATTATAGAAGTTCTGGATGTTCCGCGAACTCTTGAGCTCAAGAGTCGACGTGAAAACTTTGACGAATCTTTTACTTTTGCGCTTTTCTTAGAACTGTGACTTTGTTATTGAAAGTGATTCTTTTTATTCTTATTCGGTCATTAAAAATCTCATTAGGTTTTAATATCTGTTTTAATTTAGTCATTCAATTAAAACGTTCGCAAATTATAATTGTTAATTTTTATGGTTAAGACCTCGCCTCTCAAGCATGAGGTTGTGGGTTCAAATTCTAGCAAGTACAATTGTGAATTTTTCAAGTCATATGTACTTTCAAAGTATATATTGGACATCACTGACGATAAAGGAAAACATCGCGTAGAAACCCGGACAAGTCTGAAATCGCCAACCCGTCTTGAGCAGGCGTGGTGATCAATGCTCGTGTATTTTCTGTATGACAAAAGGCCTTTGTCCTACAATGAGACATGAATAGTCTGGTATTATTACTATGTATTATATATGTGTGATTAACTTGATAGTTATAATATTTGAAAACAACACCGCGTCGCATCGCATCGCCCGCCCGCACTTTTACTTCGTTTTCGCTTAGCGTTCTTTTTTTCTTTTTACTCAGCTCCTTTTTTTTTTTTTTTTGAGGATGGGAAATCATCAAATGACTTCTCCCGCTCTGGGCAGAGCGAGAGGGTGTGTCAGACTTTTACTGACTAAAACCCACCCGTGTTCCTTCCGTTGCCTTTGTGCCGGGGCCGCGTTATCCCTTTCGGACAAACCCGCAACCCCAGCAGGCATTGGTCTTTCGACCCCGTCGGTTGGTGCTGACATCTCTTTGAGGCGCGCGTAGAACACAACGCGCCGTCGACACGGGCCTGGTCCTTATCGGACGGCGAGCTGCCCATTGCTCACCGTCCGCAAGCCCGCGCCTGCGGTGCCGGAAGTCGGCTCTGGACTCCCGACGCCCGGGGCGTCTCCTGCGGCGACTAGGGCCGCGAGGGCGTGCAGCTTGCATCTCCCTCGCGCGCTCCGCCTCCTCCTTCGCGAGCATAACTGCTTCGCAGAAGGAGGTGACGGCCTCCCATGCACTCTCGCTCCGAACCATGGCCTGAACCAGGGCCGGACGCGAGAGATCGTCGCCGCCGATCGCCTCCGTGAGGACACGGCGGTGCTCCGCCCAAGCCGGGCAGACCTCCACCGTATGCTCCACCGTGTCCTCCGGGCGATCCACACAGTGGTGACACCCGGGCGTTTCCTCCCGCCTTACGCGGAACAGGAACCTCCCGAAACAACCGTGTCCGGTGAGGACCTGCGTCAGGCGGAAGGTGAGGACGCCATGGCGCCTCTCAAGCCACTCCTCAAAGAGGGGACTTATCGCCGCAATTGTGGCGTGCCCAGCGCTGGGTTGCGACAGTCGCACACTCCATGCCGCCATGAGATCCCGCCGGAGCTCTGTCCGCTGTGCCGTGATTTCTCGCGGCAGCGGAGTTACACCCCGGCGTTTCGCCTCCTCGCGCAACTCCCACATGTGCGCGAGGACTTTCGCCTCCAGATCCCATGGCGGTAGTCCGGCAAGGAGGCTCGCCGCCTCACGGGAGATTTACTCGGCTCCTAAGGGTTATATCGTGATGTTATATAGCCTTCCTCAAAAATTGGGCTATCCAATGCAAAAAGATTTTTTCAAATTCGACAGGCGCAACTACCTGTCGGATTTAAATTTTTTTTTTTTTCTCCAGAGATTACCCCCCTACATACAAACTTACAAACAAACACAAATTTTACCTGTTTATAATATTAGTATAGATAGGTACTTCCATAATAAGCTCTTAAACTGTAATTAAAGTGCCTACACGTTAGAAATCTGGTAAATTAACGTTAACATTTTACTGACTCTCTTGCTGAAAATCCAATTCATTTTAGTAATTTCAGTGAAAATATTTAAATTTGAAACGTTATCGGTATAAAGTAATGGAATTAATAATATTCATTAACGAACTTGAAACTGATTAAGTACTTACGATACTTCATCATAACTACAGCAGGTAAATTAATCGACTCCCGTATTGCGCTCATACTGACCAGCTTGCGCCATAAGTCACTGTCCATTGATGGATTACTGACTTTATTGATTGGCTTATTATGAACATAAGCGGTAAAGTAAGATGCAGTTCAATAAAATAAAATAAAACGCTTATTTCGACCAACAAACTAAACACAAAACGCTACGCTTAAAAAACGCGTCTTTTAGGTATTGCTAAGAAACCATCCAGAAGGATTTTCTTGTAAATTCATCCGAATAAATAAGAAAGAATCTCCTGTACGTGATGCGTGTGCGTTGATGATTAGGAGACCACCATTCTGCGATCGCAAACAGAAACTAGAAGAAATCAAAGTCGAATGCACCGTAATGATATTATGATACTGCTTGCTTCTCATTTTGATTATTTATATTGTAACCCTTCATATAAGGGTCGTTCCTTATCTGTTCAGTGACAGCACACATTACCTGAAACAACGAAAAATATTTGCTATAATATAACCATACCAATACAAACTGAAAGCAAAACTTATTCCACTCTCACATAACATCCCTATAGAAAATAAACAATGGTTCTTATAACAGCTATCATGGCTGCTTCGGCGTATTCCCTCGTCGGTGATTCGCGCACGAAAGGTAAAAATACTCGAATAAATAACCCTGTATTGATGTAAGATTTATTCGGCAGTCCACGATTCGTTGCTCAAGTCAATATCCAGTGATGATGGAAATATCTTGTATATTTGTTCAGTATTTTCGGTTTTGACACAGATTAAGTGAGTGATTTCGCTTTTTTCTTTTGAGTAAGTCACAAAGGTAAGTACTAGATTTATATGCGAAGGTAGTCTTAGATAAAATATGTTGGTTTTTACCCTGGAGATCTCTGAGGCAAAAAAGTAGTGTAAAAAGAATAATGTTATTTACGAGTTCGGTACAAAAGATGATTTATTGTCCAGAAGAGATGTTCTTATCGAGAACGTAAGAATATAAATTGCCTTTAAGGTTGGATACCTACACAGTTTCTTGTAGAACTTATTTTCTTTCCCTTCTTCATTTTACGTGAAAGTGTTTGATAGTTTGTATCACTTTCACTTGAATTTTTCACTCAACTTTATGACTAAAACAATTTTGAATTACATCTATCCACAAATCTTCTTGGGGCAAAATTTTCTGTTCGATTTGGTAGGTAGTAGGGCTTTTTCTAAGTCCGCCTACCGCTAGCTACCATCATCTTATCTAAGTCTGTCGCTATAACAACAATGTTATCAGCATTGTTGTGTCTCAGCAGTTAGAGGTAAATTGCCAGTTTCTCTGTGGTTGAGGATTCCGGGTGAAGTCCGCTTCCACCTTCGGCGTGATCATCACTTCCCATCAGGTGAGATGCAGGCTAAGAGCAAGACCGTTGAGGTTAAAATAAAACCACTTAACAACAAACAACAGCTTAACATCCACACTCTACAATAAAATTAAAATGTCTTCCGATACAATTGTAACAGTTTTTTATTGTCCCGAAAAATAACAGTTACTGTGAAAAGTTCTGTGCAATAAAGCCCTAGTGGAATCAATTTTAATATTAGGAGCAATTTCTGTTCAGATGGAAATGGGCTATTCATTTCGTCTATGTCGTTAGCCGTACGAATTCAACTTGTTAAGGCTTGTTGTGGGCCAAGTTGGGAACGGTTTACGATTGGCTCGTAAATAGCACGCGCGCATTTACGGGGGATTTTGTCGTGAGAGGCTTGTGAGTTTTATTCGTGTTATACTCCGCTATTGGGTTTTGATAAGTCATTTTTCAGCTAGCAGAAAACGTATTGTGTTGGTAGAAGGGAATTCGGTTAAACATTGTATGGTTTTTGTCATTTTAAGGTGACACGTATCAAACCAAGTATGTATAACATTCTAGAAGGGGACAATATATGTCTTTGACTGTATTATTCTGCCAGACGTGATATTTTTCGAAGTTGGGAATAACGTTTTGGTTTACAAAATGGTTCCTCTCGTATACCCATCATCGTAGACCCGTGAGCACATTTATATTCTAGAAGAAAATGTTAATTTATACGTATTTTATACATCGCTGTTCTGTCCCTCTCATACCATACGCTTACGAATGAGGCCCATACTTACAAATGGGCATAAATTTGAACTCGTTCATTAGATACATGGAAAAACGACTCTTTGACCCTGGCATGTAATTGCAGACCGACTAAATACCGGAGCTATGTATGTACGCTTTTCATTGCGGTTTCTAGTGTTGCCATACATATCTGTGAAAAAGTCTTCTGAAAACATCCTTCCTAATGTTATTTACATTTATGTTTCAAATTAAAATACTGCCTATTTAGAATAGGATCAGCTGGTCCTTCCAAAAATAAAGATATGCTAAATTACTCTTTACAAGAGTTGTCAAAGCTCTCTCTCATAATTAAAATGTACGTAAAATATTTATACACCTATTAAAAACAAAAGTAAAGCCCACACATTGTCCGTTTTATGTCAACCGTAATAAAATGGCACAACAAAAAAATAATAGGAATTACAATTTAAAAAATGTATGCCCATAAATCTACCAAAACAGTGGAGAATGCTGAAAAATGGCAACCCCAGGGATCTCGCGTTTCTCCTATTATTGTTTGATATTCAAATGCGCTGTTCATTCAAAGGGTTTTATTTATTAATTGCACTCCCTTTGAGAGCTCGTTACATTTTTCACATGTGGATCGAACAGGCTTTTAGCAGTTGAAGGCTTGGTACTATTATACTGATTGCTCGACTCGTACATATCCTGTAGAATTGATTGTAATGCCATTGTTCACTTTCTGGTCATACCATTTCTATGGAATGTAAGCTAAGTAGGCATTGTAATTTACTGTTATTATACTACCGATGTAATCAACTAGCCATATCAAGCACTACTGCTGAGCATAGGGTCATAGGTTTGATCCCCAGGTTGAGCAATTGTTATTGAGTTTTTCCATTAATACATGACTCATAAATATTACGACGTGACCCATGCTCTTCAGTAGACATTTACAAATTGATACGAAATATTCCCGAACATTAAATCACAGACGTGTATGTGAAACATTAAACCGTTGTGCCCCGATATCGCGTGTGTCCACTCGCAGCACTGGAACAACAATGACATATTAATTATCAGGTTTATTGTGAACAGCACGGGCAGACGAACCTACCTTCGTTTTACAGAGAGTTAATAGTTTGTAATCGAAATGAATTGAACGATAAGACTACTATTGTACATATTTGTGAAGCCAAAGGCACAGAGTTACGAGAGCAATGCTGGCTGTAAGGGAATGACTGCTGTTGAAACAGACAAAATCGAAAAGTACTGAACTTTCCATTAGACGAACAGAAAACATATCAATTTTCTCTTTGATTTTACATTGAGTCCTTATCCCGTGATATATCATGTTTTCAAAACTTCCATCTCAAAATCACTTTTATCTTCATAATCTAAAGTCTTAGCTCCGAAAAGAGCTCGGAGTAAAAAGGTCGATTCTGTGAGCCACATTTGTCATAGCTGTCAGTGTAGAAGATTAATGTCCTCACTGTGGCCATGTTAAGCTAGTTTTAATATTTATACTCTGGCATTCATGAATTCTGAGAACATCATCCATTTTAGGTTAGTGACCTGGTTCTAGGTTCACAATGGACGTAACTTCTAGCTACTTCTGTCTGTTAAGTACCTATTTTAATAAGTATAAAGTTGAGCTACTTATAGGTAATTTATCTGAAGATCCTCGAACTAAATTCGTTTGTGACTGCAAATAGAGCAAAGTGTTTGACTACCTTAGTTTTGTCGGATTATGACTCTAGTAGTGAGCTTGAATTAGCGATTAAAGTTTTATTAGAACCAGAGTAATAAACTTTTAAGACAATGCACAGCTATTAATCACATCACATCCTAAACACAAAATCAGAATGTAGGTATATAAACTGTGCGTTGTGTATCAATGTGATTAGAAACCACTTTTTACTGTAATTAGAAAATTGTGCTTCTTATACTCGTATAAATGAGTCTTCATCATTTACATAAGAAGCACAATTTTGAGTCTAACAAAGGCTACAAACAAGGTCTATTATACAGACACACATTTTGAATCACAGTCCCGTAATCTAAAACGTAACCCATCTTGGCACAATGCAGAGTTCTACGAATCATGAAAACTTAATTATGCTATCTCACGCAGTTTCAAGTCACATAAGCATACGCTATCTTGGCAGTGCACAGTTAACATGAAAACGTAGCGTGTAGTCAGCTGCACACCTGCACAGAACGCGAACAAACCGAGCCGTGTACCGCTGTGATTAATAAGCGTGCGGCCTATGGTGGAGGGTGGGCCAAGGGAGAAAATGTAGCGGAGATAACAAATTGAAGAAAGTAACTGAGGCATTTTGGGGCACTGTGTGTTTAAAGGTAGATGACGTGAAAAGTAAAAGTAAGTAAGTAAAGTAAGTTGGTCAAGGTAGTTTCAGATTCTATAAGCAGAGAAGCGCAAAATAATGAAGGATGCGTTTTACAATGTTTATAACTTAACAGAAACATCCCCAATAGCCATAGCAATAGCAATGTGCTAAGTAATTATAGGAAAGCCTCACATTTAAATAATCTATTGTTTTTGGAAGTAAAACCAAGTTTGCCTGTCACAAGTATGATGGAAATATAATATTCTGAGCTTGTTTATTAATTATTTAAGTACCAAAATAATTTATAATTCATCCCCACGTAGTTCATCATCTGGAAACTTTGGCTGCTCATTTATTCATGGATTTATAAGTTAGGCTTTGAAGCCACAAGTTTTCGGGACTAGGAGCCTGGCTTACTTCAAGATAAAGTATTTTGGAAGTAGGTACACTTGGTTAATAATTATTATTAAATTTGTCGTAAGTAACTCGTTGACTTACACTTTTAAACCACCTTATTAATAAGAGTTTATCCCAAACTTAAACCACGGAAAATGTATGCTAGATAAAACTGAAGTTAATACTACGGAAGTTTACTTAGGGTTTATTAAAAGGGATGAAGGTTTGTAACGAATTGCAGAAATACTAATGGCAAAGCGTTTTACATTAGCCGAATATACCTACATACATCACATTGTTTGCGAAAACTGAAAACCAAAAAAAAACAATATTGTCTCCCCTCCCTCCGCTCGTGACTAGCGCCCTCTACCGTGGGAATACGTCCATCGACACGAGATTTATCCCATCAGGTGGAGCCGTCCACTAATTACACTCACGCACCGTTCACATCTTCAAACAAATCATGAGCAATCGCACAGTTTTCGCGGTAATTGTACCTCTGAATCGTAGTTCTATATGTCTATTTACTGTAATATAACCGCCAACCCAAATCTATTTCAGTTTGAAGTATTTTGAAGCGATAAAACATTATTCAAACTAACAGTTTGATCAAACATTCACTCCCGATTGACTGTTCATATATTTTTGATCGATTGGTAAATAAAAATAAATATTTAAAATTATTATAAATCCTTTGTAACGTATTATTCTGCCTTTCACTAGGAAAAATGGGGAATATATTGGATAAGAATGGGGGAAAACTTTGCTCAGCAGAACAACATAGATTTAAAATAATTAAAAACACGACTGCTCTGCCAAAAAACGAACTAAAAAGTAAAAAAACCAAGTGCGTCTACGACTACGCACAATGAAGGGTAGTAGTGTAGTTGGGATGAATTTATCGCAAGAACAAACTTTACTTTGTATTTGAAAAACATGTTCTCCCATACGAAATGTATGGGAGAACATGTTTTTGCAACCGCAAATGTAAGTTGGTCGATTATTACTCGTTAACTTGTAAAGTCTACTTAACTGTGATAGTTTTCCTTTTAATGTCGTTATACATATATACTACTGCCGTGAATTTATTTACATATCCAAAGCCAACCATTTAGCTGGCAAGGGACACTTGACTCTAAAAAAATTAGCACTTTAAAGCTTAATATTTCGATAGCGGATCCCTCAATTCAAATTTAGTTTTGTAGTCTCGCAAAATTTAACGACCTTTCCAACGACATCCCACATCATGGGATTAGATGAGAAAAAAAACATCGTCACTTTACGTGTAGGGGAGGCACCCTTAAAAAAATTGTTTTCTTGATTTTATTTAACCACTTTGTCGGCGTGATTTATATGTATACCCATGCCAATATACAGCTTTCTAGTACAAAGAGTCTCTCAGCTCAGCCGCGGACAGACAGACGGACAGACAGACAGACAGGCGGACATGGCGAAACTATAAAGATTCCTTGTTTACTCCGGAACCCCAAAAACAAGTTGTATTAGTAAATCTGTATATACAAAGCTAAAGGTCACTCATTTACTCGCTCATCTTTGTTGTCGGGGGACTGTTCTGTGGAACACTTTTTCAGACGCGTGACGCAGTACAGCGTATGAGCTTTCACAATAGGACGTACTCTGCCTTTCCTTGATAGTATTTTTTAATTTAAGATGGTTTGATACTTTTTTTTTCAAATAAGTCACTAAGTTAGTAGCTTAATTAAAAAAAAAGTTTAATTTCCTGAAATATCAACAATCCAACCTGTGTTTAGGTCTAATATGAAATTCACAATGCTATTTCCCGAAAAACCGAGTACCTAGTATACTACCACATAAACTATTTTTAAAAACTTTCATGGATACACGTGTATACACTTTGCACGTATCTTTTTATCACTTAACTATCACTTGACATATTAAGGTAACTTACTTAGATATCACTTAGATACGACAGTTTCGTGGAAATCGTACAAGTTAGCTACAGTAACAGACAGGTAGCCGGCAGCTCTAGTTGTTGTATCCCTCAGAGGCTGTTGCCTCGTAATCACTCGGTCGGTGCCGACGGCTCCCGAAGGTATTCTGATTCGAAAGTAGTTTTATTTTGATGTTGCAAAGAATATAAGGTAGGCAGAAATTAATTTTTTTTTTTTCGTTGCAGTTGGTCTAAGAAGAAAAGTTGGGTAACCAGTAACTTTTAACTTTAGTATAATCAGTGTACAAACTTCCCACTGCTGGGACTCCGGCCCCCTCTCTGTAAGGGGAAGTTTTAAATTAGTCAGAATAAAATGTTTGGATTCCAAATGAAGATTGATTGTTGCTTATTCACAATAGTTGATAGAAATTTATAAAATTTTAAAAACAATTCAAATTATGCTACTGAATTTGCTAAAAAACCTGAATGTTAACTTTTAACCTCCGTCGGTCATAACGTAAAAAATATTTCGATAAAATTGAAATGAAACAATACAATTTGCAACACATTCACATCCGATCCGAAAAGCTAGTGTTATTTAAAGGCCGGATGCTCAGTTGGGATTAAAGCATCCATCAATTGAACACAGTAAAAAAAAAAAATATTGACAGTATCATTACTACGGATGTGTTTCGTGATTATTTCAGATAGCGAATCGTTTTAAATGATCAGTTTGTAGCAGGGTCAGGTTTTTTGTAAATTTTGGGAGTGCTGTATCCACCAATCCTTCTGTGATTATAGCAATTTCCTTTTGGCCCATCATTGCAGCTGTAATTCATGAAACTTATTAACATTTACTTGGCCAAGGCTAGTCTGAAGATGACTTCTCTCCTAATTTTAAGACACCTAAAATTAACGCTGTCATTAGAAATTACCTTGCCGACTTCAGCACGAAAACAAGAAGGTAACACGCCACGACTCTAACTATAGTCGTGTAAATTAACGCTTGCCTGACTCCGCCTCAGTTGCCTACAGCCAACAGCCAACTAGTCTAAAGATATACACTCAACAGTTCTGCTCTATGAATATTTTACTACGGAAGGTAAATTCTCGGAGGTAATGTAAGGCTGGAATTAAAATTTTGCTGTTACCGTTGCAGTGTTAATTTTGAGTGTATTCGGGCTTATAATTACACTAGAGAAATTTGATGGATTATGTTGGAACCGGAATGTAGAGTGTCAAAATACTGATTGATATATTTTGTTACAGTTGTTGAATTATGTAGGTATCAAAATTGTTGTTTTTTTTTTTAATAAGGCTACGTTTGTTAAGCGATTCAAAAAAAGTGAAGAAATTTTGATAAAAATAAAGGGTCCATCATGAATCCATCGACCAAATAAAAATCTGGAAATACAAAGAAATAATATTCCCTTTTATTATTCACCGCCCCTATTTCTATAATAACACATAAAAATTCCATTCTTTTCCCATTGACTCCAGCAAATGGGAATAAAGCCACGTTCCAAATCACAACGCTCCGATGGGAAAAGTCGATGACTTCCTTATTTCCCAATATCCCTTTAACTAAACGGCTTTTAATCCCGCGAATCAGTATTCTAAACCTAACCCTGAGTTGGGGGGCCGCCATATTGAAATGCAAATTTTTCCAAATATTTAAATGGAATATAGGGTGGGAGTATTAATGGGTGCGACACATTTTATTAATCCTGTGATGTATTTATAGGTTCAAAGGTTTTTATTTTATTTATGTTTCGGTATTGGAATACCTAATACCTATAGGCTTTGGTGAAGCGGCAATGAGGATTATCGTTAATCATTTATTTTTATAATTTCAAAGTAACAAGTCGCTTGCGCGATATGGTGTAATACCACAAGTTTTTTATGCCATTCAGTTAGATCGGCAGATTTATATTTAAAGTATGCAAAACTTTATCAAATGGCT
This sequence comes from Agrochola lota, assembly GCA_947364205.1. Classification (NCBI taxonomy): domain Eukaryota; kingdom Metazoa; phylum Arthropoda; class Insecta; order Lepidoptera; family Noctuidae; genus Agrochola; species Agrochola lota. The sequence goes on along the minus strand of OX376237.1, from coordinate 19,644,092 downwards.
ATTAATTAATCATACAATTAGTGAACTAGCGCAGAATGAATAAATACATAATATCGAAATCCCTTTGCTCATCTCAATGCATATCGCACTCAATTTCCCTCCTCAGCGGAGGGCGTAATGAACCAAATGAAGCTTTATTAAATTGATATCCGCACTAACTATCCGCTGTATAACTTGCACTTCACTATTACGAACCGGACGATTGCACCGGTAGCAGTTGACAGACGGTTAACGTTTACTTAATCTACGGTTTTTTTAAGGTTAACTGGCGAAAACTGGGTGTACTTAGGTACACCTTTGCGTTTCTAACCCTTCAAGGAATATAGGCGCCATGTTATGTGTTGTATGTGTGGTTTGTGTTTGTAGTATTAAACCTTAAGTATAATGTTGATAGGATAAGAATAAAGAAAAAAAAAAAAAAACATTCATGTACTGATTCTTTTTTTTTCATTTTTTACTTTAAGTATATCCACTGTATTTAATAACTCTTTTCTTAAAGCCGTTAATTTTATTTATAAAATCGGCTTCCATTCTAACGTTTTTATTAAAACAAATTGTTATTATTTGTAAATCCCTTTCACTTTTTAATATTTCAGAAGTTGATCGTTACAAAAATCACATTAGAATTATATTTTCTGTGATACGCTCTCTCTGTGCAGGAAAGTTTACAGAAGGTGAAAATAAAATTTTATTAAAAAAACATCGGAGTACTTTGCTTTAGTATTTCAATTTTATTCAACCCTGAACATCTTTTAGTCATTAAAATGCTTATTTTGCTATCTCATTCAGTTCTTTAACAACACTGACACCTCTACAACTTAAATAATATCTAAAGGCATGTTGCAAGCCCTACAAATATTAACCGTCTCCTGGAGTTTATAAAGCCGAATTCACCAAGAAATTGTTAACAAAAGCTAAACGCCCGTTCAGATGGGAGCGTCGACAGCTAACTGGACAGACTGTAGCGCCACTAATTACCTCAGTTAGTGGAACAAAGGAGTGTCTCCACTATATTCTCTTCGTTTAAACCACTTTGACAACCTATAGACACCTAGTTGTGAATATTTTAGATGTTGGATTAAGATATTTTGGTAAGTTTTATGTAAGTTTTTCTAAAATCAATAAAGGGTTTTCAGCTTGTTTACTTATTAAAAACGATGAATTATAGTGAAAGCGATTTCTTTAATTTATCACAAAGAAAATTCTAAGACCTAGCTCAGGTGGTAATAAAAGGTTTCTGTTAGGAAATATTATAAGTTTCGGAACAAAAAACCGGCATTCGGATCTAAAACCGGAAACATTTATTGATTGGCAAACTTCCGATTTCAAAATACAATACTTTCATTCTCTTGTCAAAACAAAAGGTGCTCGTAATCCGTCATTCTGAATACAAGTATATATACAGGATGTATATTTTTGTGTCGGTACTTGTCACAATCCGCATTCAATCTCAATTCGATTGTCTCCAAACACAATGCGGATTAAACTAGGCGCTTGTTTTATGTTTTTTTTGTTGTTTTGTTAGATTTGGCCTTCCTGCTTGTTTTTTGATGGGGATTTTTATGGCAGGATGAAAATATAACTGATGGAAAACCTGTTGCAATGGGCTGCAGTACTGAGTTTCCCGGTGGTCGTGGATCTCTGACGACAGTCACGATACAAATGGAAGACACTACTAGCGTTGACTTGACATAAAGTTAATACGCAATTAATACAATAATTTGTAGGCTTTGATGTCCCGGAGATTTCGCGATAAGTGAGTCCGTGGGATTTTGCGCTTCGTGCATTGTTTATAAATCGGATTGTGATTTATCATTTAATGAAGTTTTTACGTTAACATCTCAATGATCAATCCAGCGTTTTATTCATTCAGTTTCAAATCTAATTGCACCGATATTCAATCACTTACGTGTGTCCCATAACTGAATATCGACATTACTATAACATACTCAATTCCAATCGTTCCGCATCATTTGAGCAGCTCGATCTCAATCGATCGCGAGTCGCAGCAATACATATGGTAATACCCGGCGTCGCTTACATCGCATTTGTTACGTAGATCGATGATATTCCGAGCGATCTCTTTGAAGATCAGTCTCGTCTCTCGTTGTGGTGCAGCCTTTGAGCGAAGAATTTTTGTTGTAATGCATTCGGAATGCGACTGGCAGGATGTAAAGTTAAAAATGAAGTTGCGGTATTTTCTTTTAGGACTGTAAAAGGATAGTTTGTGTATGGGTAGGAGTATTCGCTTGGCGTTTAATTTATCAAACGATGTTGGCGAGTTGGTATTTATTTGTGAGAGTTTAAGCAATAGGGTTAGTATTGGTACCTACAGCGTATTGACTAGATGTTGCCACTGAAAAAGAACGGCGTACAACAAGAATTTATTCAATAGGCCAATTATACAATATTTCTGTTGTTAATCTGATTCGATTTAGTCACGAGACTAATTACGAGATTAATGTCCACTGGGCCGCAAATAAAGGGTGTTGGTAACAGAAACTTCAATGAGTTCCAAAATATTGGACCTAGCTTTATGAAATAAAGACAAAATTAAAGTTTATTTCATTACAAATATCGGAAGAAGTAAAACCTTTTTATTTCTTTTTGCTGTTAAAAACTATACATAAAAAATTAAGACAACTTTTTTTTACAACTTAGAAACCATTTACTTTACTTTTGTTTCTGTTTATAAATATAACATTTCTTGTGCAGAAATTCATTATTTTGCCCAAATTCAATAAAAAAACATGCCACTAACCCCTCATGAGTGTACCAGAGCACAGATGATATACAACTACGACCAAAGTGAGACAATACTTGAAGACGGGCGCAGTCACCGTTATACAGCGAGAGTTTTTGGTGTGTCGCTATCAACCGTTCAAAGAGTGCTCCAGCAATTTGAAGAGACTGGATCCAATATTCGTAGACCAGGAACAGGCCGAAAAAGGTGCACAACAGCGCGGGAGGATCGAAATATGGGGTCAACAATGCTGAGAAATCGATTTCAAACGGCTGTTGAAGTCAAAAATCACCTTCTACGTGCTGTAGGGAGCAATCCGAACACGTATACAGTGAGGCGTCTTGCTGAAATAAACTTGAAGCTATTTAGACGTGCAAATGGTCCAAAACTCGAAACGCAGCATCGAAATTCAAGGCTGAGTTACACTAGAGTACACATGAATTGGACTCAGGATGACTGGTCAAGAGTAATGTTTTCGGACGTGTCGAGGTTCATGCTATACACGAACGATGGGAGGCAAAGAGTGTATAAAAGATCAGGAAAGCGCACCGAGCTAGTGGTGCGGCTTAGCCGAAGGCACTTTAACTGCGGAAACATAATTAAATGAAATCTTAAATGAGTATGTTGGCCCATTTTTGGTAAACATTGGCGAGAATGCCATCTTTATGCAAGATAACACTCGTCCCCATACATCTCGGATAGTGTTTGACTACTTTGAAGATGCCACTATCACACGCATGGAGTGGCCAGCACGCAGCCCAGACTTGAACCCCATCGAGCATGCCTGGAAACAACTGGGCCGATGTGTCCAGCGAAATTCCCCTCCAATCACGCTTGGTGAATAACAAAACAAATGGGAGAATATTCCTCAGCATCGGCTCAGAAATCTGGTGGAAAGCATGACAAACGACGACAAACGGCAATACAAAGTACAAAAATGTGTAAAAATTGCATATTTGATACCGTAGCACATGTAAAAAAAACTAGTGAAATTGTTACTTTTATATAACTTACTTTTATTCAAAATAAATTTCTTAATTTTAAACTTTTATGACATTGATTTAAGCGCTATAAAATTGTCTATAATACAGTATTTATTTCATAAAGCTATAGCTTCAATATTTTGGAAGTTATTGAGGTTTTTGTTACCGACCCGTTTTCTTTGCGGCCCTGTGTATTTTTGTTGTATATCTGTTTGTGTTTACCTATTCCTAAGTCTAAACTTTTCCTGATTATACGTAAAATATTCACTCACCGCTTCAATTTGTCGCAAGGCTACATGCCACCCCAATTTACCAACATGCAGGGAACAGTGATGTATGTTAACTTTATCCCCGCACTTTACCCGTGCTGTCAGTTAATCCCGTAAGTCAGGATCTTACAATTTTGTTGCTAAGCTGACAATTACAAAACATGGAGTGAATTTGTTGTCTGAATACTCAGGCTAAAGGGAGGAAAATTGTGTTATGAAACCGTGTCTTTGTGTAAGGTCATTAGATAATGTTAGCCACATAGGAATAGGCCCGGCTCCTTTCGAGTTCAAAATTAGTCCAACAATGCACAACATAACATTTTCAAACGTAAACGTGAGTAAAATCTTAAAATGTTTATAATCGCTATCCTCAAAAGATAACCTAAAGGAAAAACAAAAGGGTTTTTTTTTTTTTAACGTAGGTTATTTATTTTTTCCGTTCGAAACGCATCAGTCTACATGAAAGTAGGTGCTGTTGACACATAAAAGAACTAAAACTCACAGAGTCTCAGCCCACATTGTAACATTTCCATAGCATCGTAAAAGACCCGAAGACCCAAAAAATATATTCAAGCATCCGATGAAAAATCTCCCGTAATCAGCCCTTTTAAAGCGGATCGATACGCCCATTATTTGGAGGGTTTAGTGTCAATCAAAAACAGACTTAGCCATACACACGTCGGTAAAGCACCGAAGGATAAGAATCCCGGGATAAAGGCTGCCCTAACGAGTTCCCGCGTTACAAAGGCGGGGTTCCAACGTCTCGATTACTCGGTTATTCGTCTCGATTCTGACAATCGAGTCATTGTTCGCTTATCGATTGTCCGTCAAAGAAGGCCTTTGTAGGATTTGAGCGAAATATCGTGTGTGGTTTGTGTTCTATTTCTAATGTAATTGTTTGGAAGTGAATTATTTATTCGAGTGAAGAATTGGGTCTAAGGTTTGGATTATTTATAGCTAAAAAGGTATTTTGGAAGTTCGATTAATTTCTACGGGTTTTGTGAGATAAACTGGGCTTTTACTAAATTCAACTGGTTATGAGATTTATGTTTACGAGCACAAACAACTCAGGAATGTTGTTTCATTTAAATCTGTGTAGGTACTGTTCTATATTCTAGAACGTACGAACAATTACAAGGCATTCATTACTACACATAAGCCCAGGCAGAATACATTCAAGCAGATTTAATGAGAGTGATGTATTTCGACAAACCCTACTCATTAAATTTAAAGAATTCCTTTAAAACACCTTCAGAAAATGCTTATGAACATACTTACGTCAAAATCTAAATACAAACCGGAATGCCTTGTCTCATACCGTAATTCAAATGAAACGTTCAACTAATTACATTTTTAAAACCGTCCCGTTAACTTTAAAAAGGCAAATAAAAAAGTTTGTGCGACCCCGAAGTTCCGAAATTGATTTTCCTTCATTGCTAGGGAGCCTGGCTCGTTTGACATTTTTTTAATTAAATCAAAGGGCATCTAATCGTGGCCTTCTTTCGGCCAGTCTTATCTTTTCATCTTCTGAATATTAAAAAACTCCTTAGTCAAACGATGATAGATTTTGACGAATAGGCTTTATTATAATTTATTTATTTTGGTGTGAATCGATTAATTTTTATTTTTTTCTATCCAATTCAACGAAAGTTGGAAACCAGGAATAGTAACAATTCGATTTACCAATGTTATTTTATTGACTCTCGAAAACTTTGTAAGAAAAAACTGAATATTCATATTATGTATATCGACAACTGTCAGTCAATCACTAAAATTAAACGCACTTTTCAAAATAAAGGTTGTTTAGAGAATCAAAATAAGTACAATATTTACTTGAAATTCCGAAGTTTTCTTTCAATAAGTCACAAAAGAACATAAAACGAGACTAACTAGAAAGATGAAAACTATTATTATTATTATTAACACAAACTCGCTGGACCGAAGAAACCGTTCAAATGTAAAAATAACTACTGAAATCTTTATGTGGTTCCGTACGTCAATAGAAAGGTAACGTACGTATATACAGGGGCTTGTAGGAGTTTATTTTGAGTTATTGAGATATATGAATTCCTTTTCTTAATGATATTGCACAAATTCTTATTACATACAGATTTTGTGTTTGTTCTTTGATTAAATATGCAAGACACATTTACTTAATTATGAAGATATTAGAATATTATTCTGTTCTTTTACTAGGAAACTGCATCTGTCATGCCAGAAGGTAAGAAATACTCAAAACGAAACAAATATGTTATACTGACACATTTCTCTCTTCTAACTACATTCTATTTCCGCGTCATAATAAATTAACCCACATAATCTACCAGGGTAACTATAAACCCAGCTCCACTGTACCCCAACATAAGTACTTACGTACTTGTCATAACGGGCCAGGCCGCGGGCCACAAAAGAGCCGCCAGGCCACATTAAAAAGGGCCGGCGAATATTATGCCAACCCTTGCCGGATTATTAAATATTCTCTTGCAGAAACTCTCGAGTATGTTTAATATTACTTTTTTCGGTATTCGATAGTACTACGTCAATGTAGGTATAGATTTTTTCTGAGGGCTACGGGTTAGTTGTTAAATGCTTAGTGGGGATTTTTGTGGGTCTGTTTATTTTTATATTTATAAATAATATTTTTGTGCGCAGATTTATAGACGTAGCAGATTCTTTTTCAGTATAAAAGAATATAAAGCCGTAGTTCAAACTAGATTGCCAGCAATTTTCCAGAAAAATATATTTTATTTCTAGGTATTTAGCTAATGACGCCTTTCTATCACGTAATCTCTCTTCACAAAAATGTTGTACAATAGAAATTCGGCCAAAATGGAAACTATTAGGGAGAATAAAAAGCTTGCAGACTAGTAGGTATAATGATTGAAGAGAAAAAACTACGCGCGTGAGCTACATTTACGCCCTACATGTAGGGTGACCATTTATTAATACTAGAAACATAAAGTAAAATTTCCTAGAGCATTTGCTAATACTATCGGGGTCAGAGGTACTTTGGAAATGTACACTTTACATAAAATTGGTAATTATAAATTAGTCAAATACCTAACCGACACCCGTGTAACTATCATATGTACAAAAAAAGTTTTGGCATAAATGTTTTTTTCCATAAATAAGAAATGAATATCACACGTACGCCGTATCCTGGATATTGACTGACATTCAATTTCATTTCTATGTCCGCTAGGCATATCATCGTGACAGCTACTCCAATATATATTTATCAAGTCTGGCTGGTTTTCAAACAGCCAAATATTTTGTAGTGCAATTTCAATGCGGAGTATTTAAAAGGTGTACAAACAAGATTTTTTTTAAAGTTTTCTCCGTTTTTTATTTATAAAATAAATGACGCCGCCGCCGTCACCAAATACATAGTTAAAAATTATTTATAACATTTTTGAATTACCCAAAAAGGGTGAACTGTCGCCTAAATAGCACAGAATCATTTTATCTAACAAACACACATCCCTTATAACTCTATAACTAACAAAACCAACATTATCAATTTTAGATCTAGCCCGACAGTAAACCTGGTTACCCTAACGTGAGGCCACGAGAAAATAGCACCAATTCCAGCGGTTTAGTACCAAACGTTACCGCGCCGGTATAGCGGTATACTGACGGGAACGTGGTAAAAAGACAGAAATGTGATAATACAACGTTCTGGCTATGACAGAGGGCCATTTTGAGAACGAGTCGACACACTTCGTTAGGCATATTGTCGGGTAAAGGAAAATGTTCATGTAAAAAAAACTGACTTACAAAAAAGTGAAAAATTACTTTAATTTCGGAAGTCTTTGGTTTTGTATTTTCGTTTTTGCCGCCGACTTTCGAAATTAAAGTAATTTTAACTCACGTACTTCACTTTTTAGTTGTGGTACCTACGCCACTTAAATATAATAATTCTTACATATTCATATCATGTTTCACAATGATACTTCAAATAACCTGGTTAATTAAACAGAAATAGACTTAACATTAAAGAGCACCTTTTTCACTTCCTGGAAAATTATAATAACTTTTAGCTAGCCTTGTCTTACTTCTAATCTCATTCGTTTTCAGCTTGAATTAGCAAATTAATTAATTAAGAAATTTTGACAAGTCTGCTACTGCTGTCTATAGAATAAGTGCCTTCACTTATTCTAGAAGACTTCTTATTTGCTTAGGTGAATCTTGTTCCTGTGAAGTTTTTTCTCTGATAAATTAGGATATAGCTGGGTATGTAAGTATTTGTTCATAAATATAAGCTATTGCCTTTTCTGTTGAACATAGACCTCTAAGTAACCACAGTAATTAAAAAAAATCACACAATCAATCAATTGATTGTTTTTATTTTTTAATTAAAAATAAAATAATTATTATAGAAATTGACATTAATCAATAACATGCCTCAGGAGTTGATAAATTGTGATATACGTATAGTGACACTGTTGCCATGACTAACGTATGTGTACAAAAAAACGTGACCTTGAATTCATTAATCATACACAATAATAAGGTCATAATCACAAACATAAGCTAGAGTACACCCATCCTTTCTCTCAATTTAAAAAAATCCCAAAATATTCAGGAAAACTCATCGTATCACACAACAATAAGGATAACTTTACTCACCTCCAAATAATGTCACAAACAACTTTTATGCCGTACTATCAGAGCCTCAATTGCACCGCATATCAACGGGCTCAACTGCGCACAAAATCGTAACAACGTACAAAAAATGGCGGCGCACTAAAATCATAGATAGTATGAAAACACGCTCTGCACTATCCATATATTTTATTCAGTAGCGTCAGCGTAAAAGCCTACACCGCCCGACTAGATTCGCCAGCGAAATATTTTTGTTTTTCGCACTGTCCGCGTCGGTAGGCACATGTTGTCTCCCTACTAGTTGGAACCGGATTTCACTAGTTTTGTTTTGCGGATATTTTCCTAGTTTTTTTTTTCGAACGCGTCGTAATTTCTGGTTTCGAGGGCGTGTAATATTCGGACGTATTGTGGATTTTATTACAGTGTATAGCACTTGAGTGCTCGATCAAGCGAGATTGAAAATTCCAGCTGATATGAGTTAGGTTTATATCGTAAGAATGCAATCATGTCATATTTCTTCCATACATGTAGGTCAGCGCGACCCTACACATTCGTACAAGAGAATTGAACAAAGGATATTAAAAAACCAGTCTAGCTAAAATTTTACTGTTGAATTTCAAGAACGCAAATATTGGATCTACGGTGGAACCTTTCTATGGGAGGAATGCTCAGCGCAAGGACATTGGAACGAACTCGTTTCAGGAACATTTTAGGTGAAAGCTTGCTTGTTGTCAACTGAAAAAGATATGTTATGTCTCTTCTTATTGGTAAAGGATGGGATACTTTTACCTTTTTTTGAGCGAAATTAATTTTCTTTTCTTAAACCGTATACTATTAAGTATGAGATGTATAGTGTAGAGAGTTACCGAAAATCAAGCTGAATGGCGTGCAATTGGAGAGGCCTATGTCCAGCAGACGTATGACTGATGATAATGTTGATGATGATGATGTAGAGAAAAAGAAAGAAAAACATTTATTGGGCTAGTTATGCGTGAACAACGCACAGTACACCAACATACAAATACAAAACAGACACAGTGTTCAGGCTTAGAATGTTCAAGACTTCCCTTAATAAAATGACGGAGGAAGAGAACATATAACATAATAAGAGGATAAACGAAGAACTATGTACCTTCTAATTGCTACAAGAACGTGAAAGACACATCATTACTCCAGAAAGTCAAGTCTTGTTAAACTTATATGCCGATTTCAACCTGTAACAACGGACTACTCAGCTCGACAATTTAGCTTACACATCTACTACACATTTGCTTACAAAACTCACCTTAAAATGTATCGTATAGAGCTCAAAATCAACTGCTTTGATAATGAAGAGCTTACCCTAACTATAACGTAGATAGTAGAAACGACTTTCGAAACAGATTGATAAGGTTCAGAGTTGCTTGTATCGTTGTTAATAGGGTGTTCAAGTAAATCCACGTCGGAAAAGGTTGAAGGTTGCAGAGTTTTGAATAAGCAGAATTAAATATTAGGTAGATAAGTATTCTTGAGAATGTTGTTCTAAACTCCAGTTTAATCTTTAATGTTTTTAAGACGAAAGTATCTTACTGCGATTAGTGATTATGTTGATGTTCTGAAAATACTGATGTATAGCTGAATTATATAAAAATAGAAATCGATTTTATTATACGTAAAGTAAGTGATATAAAAAGTGATATACGATTTATATAGGTACTTAAGGTACCTAATACTACTAAAAGACTTTAACGTTTTACATTCACTGAAGCAATATTTATTGAACGAAGTGCTTTAAAAGAGACTCGCTAATCTTTTCACTTCAACTGATCGCCTACGAGTGAATACGCAAAAAACATCAGTCGGATAACGTACAGAATTTTGGAGCTTACCAGATCTAGACTCACTTTATAACCATCATCACTCAAATACATTTATTTTCTTTCTTCTTTTCTTATCTTATAAAATTAATACTAAACTATTTGTAAACCTAGCTCAATAAGCAATACTGAATATCTTTTTGCTTTACCATAATGTGTACTTAGGTGGTAACTATATAATTGAGATCATTATGGACCCTGTAGGGCACAGCAAAAGGATAGGAGAGAGGAAGCCCTGTTTTAGGAGATCATTACGTTGTTATTGTGCGAACAAGATTTAACTTACATATAATCAAAATCAGGAGATCGCCTACCTATTTGTAAACGTTGAAGAAATTCACATAATCCACTGCATAATCCACTGCTTAGCCACCCAATACAAAATACGGACACCAAATATTTCAGAAAACCGTCTCTTCACCAGTTCTCAATAACAAAGGTACAAACTTATATAGCCTGTCAAACATGATAAACTTGGGAATTTTTGCCTCCAGCCTCAGCGTAGCCTTAAGTTAGGCTATTAAACTTACTCGTACCTATACGAGACACAGGATCTAGCTTCACGACGATTTTGCCTCGGTGACATCTAAATCTACCTCGAAAACCTTAGGCACATATGTGGTGAAGTGATTTTGAATCTTATTGTGAAGTGGTAGAGTAGAATTTTGAGTGGAGAAAAGTTGTGTATGCTTCCAGTTGCACAGGTAAGGGGTGTGGTGCAAGTTTTGAGCACACACACGATAGCAAAAATTGCGTCTTGAAGTAATAACGATTTCTCGAGACCAACAATATTCCTTTATTGATTCGGTGGTGTCAGGAAGAAGTAAGGTGGAAACTGGAATCTACTATCGGACTTATATAGAATAGAATAAAATATTGTATGTTAAACATCAGAACAATGAAAACAGGAAAGATGGTTCTTGGGCATATTTCGCAGAAATGAAGTCGCTCTCTGCTCACACATTGGTCCATATAAAGTTAAAGCCAGCGCTAAATTGTCAGCTGCAGCTCGCAGTGTGTCAGATTAGCTGACGGACACTCACGGTGCCACTTGCGTGCCTTCGTCGAGCCAAGCGGGATGCAAGAGAGTTGAGGTGTATGAGAACAATATTGGGTTTGGGGAAGGAATCTTATGGTACTTATGTTTTTAACCCGTGACTTCAACCGCATGGCTATCTTATGGCACTTGGCAATAGTGCTTTCTATCAGTGAAATATTTTTCGTAATGAGATCAGTAGTTTCAGAGATTACCTCTTACAAAGAAACCAACAATTTTACCTTTTGATAATATTAGTTTAGATAAACCTATGCTTTCTTATATTATGTTGTATTCGTATCCACAACGGCACCATAGTAGACCTGAGCGAAGATGACAGGATGAGCTTGAAGTCAAAAGACAAGTTTGACATTTAGAAAGAAAGGGATATCGTAGCCAATGCAGTAGACAGGAAAGAAAAATAAAATAAAGGTATCATTACATCTTTAGTACTACAGCCAAGTGGCCAATTTTCAGCAGTAGGTACAATCATGTAAAATGTGTTGCTTTGTTTCTAACCGTTATTATTTCCTAATGTCTAACTGATTCAAAAGCAATTTTATCAGTAGGTACTTAAAATAATAGGAAGAAGAACGAGCCTTGATATTGGCAAACAATATGAAAATAACAGTCGATTTTTAGAGTGAATTTAAAATAATTGTAACACATTTAGTGGTATTGGCAAACCACAGTGTACTCATACAAGTGATCCCGATAATCACAAGCGCATCAGCATGCAAATGTTAGTCGAATATTCTGTGCGTATTTAACACCAAAGTAATTAATTTAAAACGTGCTCGCAGTCGTAATTGCCTAATTACTGCACAACAATTGCACGTGTCTTGTATATAACTACGTGGCTTCATATTTGGATTTATTTAATTGATATACTTCTGGCTTTTGTTCACTAATTAATGGGTAACAAAAGAGTTACTACCTATTTATTTTGTTTCTCAATAACTTTTCATTTTGGATGGGTGTCTGGTGGTTGGTATGGTGGGAATCCTAGTGAGGGATCTTATTGTTTGAAGAGGTACATGGGTCTAATCAGCAGGGACGATGAGGACGTTCATAGAATTTAAAGCTGTATGTACAGCCAACAAAAGAGGGAACTGACCATGAAGCTTGCTATTCTATTGCTTTAAAAATTAGTGGTGCTTTGCTCATTAGTCAAATCTTCCCCTTTTATGTCTGGGTGTTTTATTATTAAAAAGTAATCTCGCGCGTCAAAACCGTGAGTCTTAAATTACCTACGTAATGCAAATATGTAAACCTGACTTTCCTACCTATTTGGGTTACCGATATACTGTTCGATATATTTTCAAATTTAGGTCAGTCTGCAGGTCTGAAACAAATTCGTGGTACATGTAGTAAAGTTAGAATACATATTGCTTATTTCTGGAATTTGGCTACCGTACGTCTACATATATATTGAACTAGATCAGCGCCTCGCTTCAGTACCGCCGCTGGCCGTAATCGCTGTATTTGACTACAGACTTTCAGAAAGCTTAACTTTAGGCTGAGATTACACAGATACATGAACAGTCAAGGAGCTATAATATTGTATACCGGCCGCGTATCAACTTTTTAAACTATGATTTTCATTAAACATTTTATCAAAGAAAGAAAGAAAGAAAATACATTTATTTAGCACAGACACGCACACAAAAGGCACACAACACAACATATTGTATTACAAACAAAAATCGAATTAAAAAAGAAAGAAAACAAATAAAAAGTGTAAATTGCGTTTTATGATACTAGCAGGAAAGTGTGCCTTGCGGCTGCGCCAAATATATCAATGACAAAATAATAAAGTGCTAGTTAAAAATAACCTGATGGTGCTAAACATATTTTATTCCTTATCGTAGGTACCACATTAAGTTCGATACAATTAAGCTTACTTTGGCTAAGATTTTCAGTACATTTCTTCTATTTTTTTTTTATTCACATAAGTACACAACGTGGCATTTGAAGGGCCCACCTTAAATCCTTCGGCGATGGGTGTCGGCCAGAGATTTATCCGTCTGCCGCGTGACAGTGAGGCAGGTGGACGCAGGATTACGAGCATAAACTACCTTACAGCTGCAAAATGTTGGAGGGACATGAGAATCTGCTTATGGGAAACGTTATGCTCGTTGCTGGGATTATTTTGGCGGCCGACAGTGTAAAATGTTAAATATATTTTAGTAATATTTTTTCTTACCTATTATAAATATTTAGTAAGTACCTATCTACTTCAGAACAAGCATAGTTTAAGTACGCTTCCAGTTAAATACTAGTATGTACTTGATTGTCTTTGTAAGTGGTTTTCAAATCTTAGAGTAATCTATTATGGAATGGTATTATAATTTAGGCCATGTTTTACTCGTATATTTTTTTAAACTGGTGTTCTATTTTTTTTGACTAAAGATAAACTGTCGGCTAAAAGTAAAACTGTAGGTTTAATAACTTGATTTTCATAGAATTTTTTTCCCATCATCCCTTGCATTTAGTCCTGCTGCTGCTTTTTTTAAAATTCTGATTCTCTGACTCCTCAAAAATCATATACATACCAACACATTTGATAAAATAAAACAAACCAAATTCGTCGGAGCACCTAATTCCCTCAAAACCGACCTATCAGGAAGATTAAAATCTCTCAGTTAATTAACTAATAGCTACCTACCTAGCCAAAAGAGTAGCAGATCAGTCGACAGTCCGACTTGTCATTACAGCGGGCGGCGGCGTCAGTAATTATCTTCACGCGCCATTGGTCGCGGCGATTAACAATTTGCCGACGGAACCCTAACCTGCACGCTTCATTGTACGGAACCCTTTGTTAGGCACGGTAGTGTGATATATCGTGGTAGACTTTACGAGGTTTTCAGGTGATCGGCTTGTAATTGAGTTTTTCGTGGCTGATTTTTGGGTTTTTTTTTCTGGCTTGTGGTGAAAAGTAACGCTTTGCCACTGGTCATTGAATGGTTCTTCTTTTTAACTGACTTCCAAAAAGGAGGAGGTTATATGTTAGACGCGTATGTATGTTTTTTTTTTCTTTTTATGTAGGTCCGCCGATTTCTCCGTCAATTGTAGACCGATTTTGAAAATTCTTTTTTTGTATGAAAGTGTATGCTCCCGGATTGGTCCCATATAAATTTTATTAACTTTGCTTGGAGAGTTTTTGAGTAAGCTTCAATAATACGTATTTTTCCCACTTAGTATATGTTGATGATATGATGATAACTTCCTGTGACTGTTATTTACATAGCAGGTATTCGATTTTGTGTGGGGTAGGTAGCACAACTAAAAAGTGAAAAATAACTTTAATTTCGGAAGTCGGTGACAAAAAACGAAAATTCAAAACCAAAGACACCGACTTCCGGAATTAAAGTTATTTTTCACATTGAGGGTTTTCTTTTTCGGAAGTCGGTTTTTTTTTTGTAAAAAGTTTTTGTCTTTAGCTAAATCAATGTTTAATTTGTTCAGTATAAGGTATCGTCTCGTGAGAGCAGCAGTACCTATTCCTGCAGGCGAGCTACGTTGGTCCCGTCTAACGTTGGGCACAATCCTATGATGACATGACTAAGTACCTACGTATAATTTGATCTGGTAGACCAACCATCATTTCTTAATTTGAGTAATTCGGTTGTTTGATTATGGGTCCTCAAATAAAATTCTTCCAATAATTCAACGACATTATTTATGTTGAAAAACTTTACAATTAAAATAAAACAAATAGGTACGTAACTATACAATACCCACCACTTAGTATGAAATAAATCCAAACAAATACAACATACAATACAACACAAACAAAAGATCACTCGTCTCACATCGTTAACAACGCCACTCCAAACAAAATAATAAGAGCGAACAAAAAAGTCAATTTTAATATCAACTGTAACACGACATTATTGTCGTCGCGTTCCAATCTCATACACAAAAGAAACTTTTGACTTTCAAAGTCTTTGTCATCCGTGGGAAACAATAAGAGACATTATTTTCGAAACAATTTTCATCATTTTCGCTATTTTGAGGGATTTGCTTAGTGTCGGGGAGACGGGCGAGGCGGCAGCGGGCGCGGCACACTAAAAAGAGTTGTTCTCGAATTTGATGAAGAAAAAGTTTTTGTGAATTGATTTTGACAGTTAAAATTATTATTGTTTTTGTCTAGTAAAATAAATAGGTCTCGTTAGTGGTCGACATTTGGACTAAGCCCAATACATTTTTGCCTAACTTCCTTTTATTGTTGCTTTTTAGAAGTCGCTACTTGTCAAGATATCTATGCAGAAAGATATTTACGTATAATCAACGAATCCGAATGTTAATTGCATACTTAGAATCTATAATTACATTATTCGTATATTATAATAGTGTTGGTAAATACAATAATCCCTTTATCCGGTAGGTGCAAATTAAACAAATTCGTTAATTAATAATTTACGTTTCATTAGAGTTCAATAAATAATAAATTACTATTGTTATGAATTTATATTAGAACTGGGCCGATGCGGCCGCATGAACGGATTTGTATTATTTACATTGGTGCCGATTCTCTTGTACACCGAACTAAACTATCACTAAAATTTGACAATCGCGAATCCACATGGTACTTGTTTGCCCAACCCCGGAATTTCTTTTAGAGCCAGCGCGGCGCGCGGTAGCGCGCGGTGGCGTGCGGTGGCGCGCGGCGGCGCGTGGCCTCCACCTGTTTTGTATAGAAAATATGAAAAAATATTACCTACATGTTGAGTTTTACGGGTGATATGGTGATATGATATGGTGATATAATGGGTTTCATAGAGGGGGTCGAAATTTTCATTATTTTTGCTTTTGGACACACCATTTTCGAGATATAAGCAAAAGAAAAACAAGATACAGTACTGTGTTTAACCGACTTCCAAAAAGGAGGAGGTTTTTTTTTTTTTTAAACGTTGCGCAGCAGTCGATCGCTCAGCCACTGCGCCAACCGTGTCGTCAAAACACGCATGTCTATTTTTAGTTAGTTTAGTTCGCAGCGTATGTGTTTATTTTTATTTATGTCCACCGATTTCTTCGTCAATTGTGGACCGATTTAATTTTTTATTATTTTTTATTAAAGGGTTATGCTCTTAGGTTGGTCCCATATACATTTTATTAACTTTGCTTGGATAGTTTTTGAGTAAGCTTCAATAATACGTATTTTTCTCACTTAATGTGGATGATATGATGATAACTTCCTGTCCAAGTTATTTACATAGCAGGTAGTCATATTCGAATTTGGGGTGACCACAACTAAAAAGAGTAAAATAAAAATAAAACAAAAAAATAACAACCGACTTCCTGAAAAAAACACTACAAAGTGAGAAATAACATTAATTTTGGAAGTCGGTGGCAAAAAACGAAAATTCAAAACCAAAGACACCGACTTCCGAAATTAAAGTTATTTTTTTACTTTGTAGTGTTTTTTTTTTTGAAGGTGTATGTTTTTTTCTCGTTGTAATAATTTATTGAATTTTAGTTCATGACAACTAATAGTATGCCACACGATTTTTAATCGCGATTAAAAATAGTCAGATTTAATTAGACATTCAAAATTTTAGGTGAAAAATGTCGAATTCAGAATAGCAAAATTGCTATTTTCACTACATTAATAAGTCAGTGGCATCTTAGAGCTGTCAAACTAAAATAATTATAGTTAAGTTTGTCACTTTAGTCTATTTCAGAATGGGAAATCGTCGTTTGACAGGAATAAACGAAATTTTGGTGATTTTTAGTTTAGTTTAGAGGCATTTGTAACAAGACAATCGGCACCATTATGGAGTCTGCATTATTTACTCTGTATTCCTATGTTTGTAGTACAATATTTAATACATAGGACGAGTTAAACTAGTATTAGGTATTACCTAAATGGTGTACATAAGCTCTAACAATATTAAAAGTTTTCAGGCGTTATTGTGATGGCTAATGCCTCGTATTCATAGTAAACAAACCTTGCAGAACATTGTTGCAGCAACGACATGTCTTGGTGCTGTAGAAAGACATATCATGTTGCTAGTCATATTGCTTGCTGTTTTTGTTCGAAACATAAGTTGCAACACGATTTTGTGTGGCTTTTCCAGCAACATTTTGCAACTTTGTTTACTGTGAAAACGAGGATTTAGTTAGACTAAATTAATAATTACTTATTTCACTATGTAACATATTTATAAACTAATGCTCTGACCTTTTTCTACAATACTTTGAATATTATTTCCCAACTGCTTATTTTTAAAGTACGACATAACATGGATATCTCGCCACAGCGGGCTTAGTCGCCGCCGCGCCCGTGTGCCCGACACGAAACTCAAAACAAATCAAATTTCCTCTCCGCCCGTCGCGGGCAACACACAGAGGGAATTTAAACCAACAAACTATATCTTTATGTTTTCCTTGTCTCGGAAAATACGTAAAATATTCCCTTTTTATATCGGGCTTATTTCTGTGAGAACTATGATTGTTTGAAGCCTGTACAAAGGTATGTGTTATGGGAAACGGTATAAAGCAATCTGATATCAAAGTCATTTTTTGATGCCTGTTAGCCAGTTAAGTTATATAGTTTCTGTGTGAAACGTTTTTGAAAAAGATTGAGTTGAAGATAACAATATTGTATCAAGCGATATTCCCAGAACTCGTGCTGAGTTGGAGTACCAATTTATATTCTCAAATTGAGTATGAATAAAACATCTCCACTGAAGAAACAAGAAAATAATGTAAATAATAATAATCAATCCAGGATTATGATCTTTTAAAATAACGTTTTACGAAAACTTTTTTTCTGAAAAAGCCTCAGGCTAGTCACTGCCTATTCCTGTTTATTCTAAGCCCTCTATAAACGTGAGCGCATTACTAAATAGTGCGGCAGCCTTCATCACCCGGCCGAAACAAAGCATGACACAAACTCCACGGTTTCAGCTTACACATCAACGCATCTAACGTTTATTGTGGGAGAAGGAAGGTGTCGGATTAAGGATCACTTGTGGAATACTAGAGTAAGTGAGGCAAGTACTGTTTTGAGGTCACGAACATGATTTTTGAAAGTGTTATGCTCTGTTTGAAAAGGTTCTGAGTCAAAAGATATGGTAACATTAGGTAAGGCTTTTCTTATTTGGGAACTAAACTTTTCAGAAGGGCTGAAGGATTCTGGACAAATAAAAGGTTGATTGCAATCACGATAAATATACGTCATGCCATAAATACTCGCATGCCATCTATTTAACATAATTCATTAACTTATAATTTTAGTATTGTTAAATTCTGTAATTTAAAATAAATTATGATAAAGCAAAACAGATATTTAGATACATGTCCTTTAGTCACATTTATATCATTGTGTTAATAAAACATTGTATCGTTTTAAAACTTTTTAAACAGCAGTTTGTAAAATAATAGATTTGTTATCTGTTGGTTGCAGTACACGCCTCACTTTGTATGCAGCACTAAATTCTAGCCGGTAACCGTTTTTATCTCCCGTAATATAGAAATGTTTTCAATATTTACAAAAGGGCTTTGTTTTAAAATGCAAATGTTTTTATGCAAAATCGTTTATTAAAATATGTAAATAAACGATTGAAAACTAAACAGGTTGCCAAGGTTGATCTGTTATTAATGTTATTATCATAAAACCAATTTTCTTTCTTTCTTAAACAACAAGAATGACCTTATTTGTTAGAGGTTAAACAGATTACGTTCTTAAATGTCTATAGGTAGGGTCTAAAGGCCCTTATTCCTGCATAGTTCAGTATTTCTCCCTAAAAACGAAAATATGTATATTTTTTAGACTGTCTGAGAATTTCTTGATGTTAATCATAATTATAGCCGATTCACTATTAGCCTAAATTAGTTCACGTCTGTTCTGCTGGAGAGACTATGTCTCATCTGCTATTGTCCCAATTGTCCGTTCACCTGCACCCTTGACGATCTGAACAACGCCTCTGACGCCGCAATAAATGTGGCCACCTACTGGGCCCGAACAGTATAGATGTAACGTCAAAACGAAAAGAAGAAGCAGTTCACTTATGGCCTCCTCAATTTGATTCTATCCTCTTATCCAGTAATAACTGGCCAGTGGCCAACCTGCAAAGATCGCCGTTATAATCATTTACCAATTCCGAAGTCCAGCCAAGAAGTTAACCTTCCAAACACCATATCTCAAGTTCATTCCTTAACATTCATATCACGTTAACATTCACATAAAAACTAGCTAATTCAAATTCAATCTCAACCGGCTTGTTAGAGGTATGAATAGGGGTGTAAAGGGGTGTAAGCGGGGGGCGTGGGGGAGGGACGGTCCCAGGTCACAATAGCCGCACCGGTGTTCGTAGAATAGTGCTTTAGGGATGTGGTGAGCGGGATTGTGGTGCGGGATGCGGGATTTGAGGGGTAAACTGAATTTTTTAAATATTTAATGTCTGCGTTTCAATATTGAATAGAATTTTATAAGGGTAATTTAGTTAAGTCTGCCCTATGACATCAACACCCATATGCCCACGTCGCTCAGTAATCATATTTTAACGTTCACGTAACATAACTTTACTGCACAATTTATACATAACCAACCTAAACATAAGTTTTTATAAATTTTGGACGTAGACAAGCCTTGAGCTCTTTTGAAGAAAAAACATGAAAGCAGGCACATTTGTTTTCACTTCATTTTCTTTTCTATGTACTTCCAGATTACAATAGTCATAACTTTCGCTTTATTATATCATTTTGATAAATCCTGGAACGTCCATTCTTGTCACATCACTAGCCAGACACGATTGAATCATACCGTTCTCAGTAGATTGTCGCTGACGTCTTGAGCAAAAGAGCAAAAAAAATAACGTTCAGAACGAGAGCCCGGCCTCAGATGACGTTAATGAATTCACGGGAAATATCTTCGGGAATCCGGGAGGATCTCGATGGTGTAATAGAGGAAATGTAAGGTGCTTAATCAAAGGCGAATAAAATAAAAGAAAGAGAAGGTACTGTACAGAGTACTTCTTCTTCTTTTTTTGGCACCAGGTAGGTATACAAGTTTATGCCATCGTGACTAACTTTTTGTTAGACTATCAATAAGGTTGGAAGTGGGATTAACTTTCCTGGGTGGGAATTAAAGTGGGCCCTTGAGTATTGTTATATGTGGAGGTTGTTCTAACCTAATGATTACAAATTCATTCAATTCATTAATTTTTTTATTTAAATTATTACAAAACAATCAATATTACAAAAAAACAATAGATATTTTAGCTGGAATATTAATACGACAAATGTTTTCGTTTTCTGTTTTTTATTTCACTCCAGGACCCCTATAATATCATGGCGATGGGCGCAGCTGGGAGCACGGCAATAGGGATGACGACAATTTTTTTTTTTATTCCTTTGAGATTATAAAAAAAATATTGGACACGTATTTTTTCTTTTTTTACGTAATCTAAAGATTACGGCGATACATTGAGGTAAAATGTGCCATGACGTCACGAGTACATATGTAGATTTTATACGTAGTAGAGACGTAGCGACTCCCACTCCCCAACTTAAAATGCGTTTTATCTAAGTAATTTTTTACTAATATGATAAAGCAAAAAATACGTGTCTTTATTATCTGACTGACGGACTAATTAGATTATTTTTTTACCCAGGCATCATCCCTATTGATATAAAACCAAGCGTTTAATAGGTATGTTAATAGACCATCTTCAATTAATGATACTTCAATTACTGTTACTGGGCTCTTAATGGAACAGCCTAGTAGAGTATAGCAGCCTAGATTGATCTCATTTAATGGCATTAAGTTCGCTCTCTATTACATGGAAATTACTTATAACTGGCAAAATGAGGGTATACTATGCAACTCTATCTATCTCTTCGGAGAATATAGGCATGCTGTTATGCTATCTTCAATGAACAGTTGATCTCCTCACTAGTGGAGAGGCAGGCAGAGATTATCTAATTAAACCTGCACACCCACCACTTTACAACACAAATATTTGAAATGTTTATGCAACAAGCAGTGCATTTGTAATTAGACGATCTCTACTTTGGTCTGGCTTTTCGAAACTATGCAGGTAAATAATTGATGCATGATCGATTATTATCAACCACGAGCCCCCTTTTATTATGTGGTTTCTGAGAAGTAATTACATTTATGTATGCCAAAGTAATTGTGTGACCTACATACGTAATATCAAGTTAAATTAAATTATCTTCAATCGGCTCAAGTTAACATCACAAACAAAGGTTTCGCTTATAACTAATTAACTGTTTGTAATACTCTGAGCACATTAAGATGTTACGAAGGTAAGGTATTTATCTAGTGGTAATTAATTTAATTAAAGCTCGTTTATAGCGATTTTATGTAAAAGCATTTCAAGAATTTTGGATTTCTTGAGTTAAACTTATAGAATTAAAACTATTTGTGTCTTTTGTTAGAGATACTTTAATTTAATATATATTAGAAAATATAATGTCTTTTTATATGGATATTTCTGTAACGCTTAAAAACTTTACTTTGTACAAAAATTTACCCAATTATGTATGCTAACAAAATCCTTAAACCTTAAGTAAAACCCAAGCTAAGTGTATTATTTAGCTTGGTATTCCGTACACCCTCTCTGTGGTGATATACGCGCGGTTCAGCGTTCGAGTCTGTAATTCTACGAGTAAAGTAAGACTAATTTATAGCCGACAGAAGCCTGAAGCAATTAACATGATTATGTGTTTGAAAATAATTGCTCAGTCTTACGATTCTGTTATAAAGGCGAAAGTAGAACATAGGCTGCACATCATTTATCGGTGACCGACGAATAATGTCGGTCTCTTTCTGTGAACATTTCGATGTTAAATAATATTTAAATGTCCTGTAGAAAAACGGCAATAAATTAGGCTACCTCCCTGTTTGTCGGTTAGTATTTCTACTACGCTGTGATTGCCGCCAGATTGATTCGTCCAATGATCCATCAGACGTGTTGGAAGACTACAATCTGTTGGTGTCCTCAGAAATAATTTGTAATGAAAATAAGACTAGGCTAATAATTAAGGTTTCTCCTTGTGAAGTTTTAGCTTTTAAAATAACTATCTGTCAAATTTAGTCCTAAATTATTGGGGGACAAATTTGTCGAGCCGAAATCTTAATCTGTCTGAAAAGTACCTTAGAATGTAAGTGAAGTATCTTGATAATTTCTACGTATGTGGTATACCTTTGTGTATGTTAGTGTGAGCATTTTCTTTGTGGATTGAATTATCTCAGGCTCTCAGAACTGTCTGCTTTCAAGAAAAGCGACGCAAGATATTTAATAAAGCGTCTTGTGAAATGATACGTAAATATGTTATAAAGACTTCACATTTAGATACTCAATCTCAAAAGATGGAGGTATTAAGGTACCTTTTGGAAATTCTAGACGTTCTATTTAATGTTTATTACTGAAAGAAGGACCTAAAAGCCGCAGACTATTGGTAAAAGCACTATATTATATTTGGGCCTTATAGATTGGTGCCGCCATCTTAGACTAATTAATTATTGATGTGTTACGACGCTCTCAGAAAAAGACTTGGATACTTTGAATGACAAGAACTCGCCCTTCAATTGACGATTATTATTTAATTCCACCGCACAAGTCACTTACAATGTTTTTAGGAAAAGGGAAATTAGAAAATTATGACTTCCATGTTTACGCCTACGTTATTTACAAAAGACCAAATCTTTTCTTCTCATCTAACAAGTTGAACTTGATTTCTTTGGTTCATTCTTTTACTTATAATGACTTGCAATAACTAATCCACTTACCTAGTTTAGTGATTATAATTGATATCTATAGAGCATAAACTTTTTTAAACATTAGGCAGACTTTTAATAACAGACGTTTGCAAGGCGATAATGATGACGATTAACTTAACATCCCGGCATTAAGTCATCATCAGTCAACTCCAGAATAATCAATTGAAATCGTAAGGCATTCGAGCCACCGATTGTCCGCACCACAAAGCGGGTATCAATACAGAAGCAATTATTCGGAGCACAATGCTCTATCCGATTCTATTCGATGCTGTAATCGATCTGTACCGATGTCTCGAGAGATCGAACACTCTAGGCGCTGAATAGGACCGATTGTTGTGAACTGACGTAAAAAGCTAAGATTTATCGTGGAGCTGAAGAATGTGGTTTATTTTTGTCTGTGAGTAGTTCTTATTGAAGTTTAGATTGTGTTCGATCTGGTCAGTCGAGGAATTCAGGTCTTAGCTTTAGAATGGCTGGGAAATACTTCCGGAGAAGTTTGGTTTGGATTCCACGATGGAAATGAATTGGGGCCTAACTTTAAGAAAATCTAAGTGAATTTCGTATTGCATAACTGTTTGCCATATGCAGCAAAAGATAGTTAGGAATACTTAGAGACAAGTTTAAAACACAATTCCTAACAAATTACTCGGTTGTAATAGTGTAGGGACACTACATGCGGGATAGATATTCATGTCTGAACATCATAACTGTCTACAAAATGACGTTTTTCTAACAAACTCAAGAATGTTATTAACTTCCCCATCAGTAGTTTTATTAAAGTTCCAGCCCTGTCTCGGAATTTCGTCCTTATTTTTATGTTCTTTTCTTTTACGATGTATACGTCACATAGTAAAAGAGTTGATGGGCATGTAGTTAAATGGAATGGGCAGTAAAGTGCGAAAGGTACCACTGGGTTTATTAGGGACGCGTCTTCGACCCGGGATTTGCTTGCGTGCAGGGGAATTATAATTAAGATAGAATTTGTGTAAAAAGATTTTGCTCCCAGGTTTAGGTTTTGCTTTGAGAGATTAAATGGAATTTTATGTAGTCATGTACATGTATATACATAGTTGCACAGTTTTAGCAAGGAAGCTAAACTATGTTCTTTTTTATCTAGATAAAAAAAGAACATAATCTTGACTGTCATCAAACATTAATAAAATATACTTAAACATTTAAACATGACAATCCACAGACAAAATGTTAACATCTTTAAACAAACCAACCAACTACAAATAAAGCTTGGTTTAATAACAGCATACCTTTGTAATCTGAAATTCAAACCACCTGCATTCATATCTGAGTGCACATCTCTAGTATCTTACAAGCAAAAGGATTAAATTTTCTTTATGCAAGCCTGGGACGGCGGCGCCGGCGGTCCGGAACACCGGGATCTTTGATTTAATAACCGCTACGCTACGGGATTTATTAAAAATCCCGGGCCGCGCGCCGCGTTCGCAAACTCTTTGACGTTATTAAAAGCATCGATTTTAAAAAGATTTGCGCTTACTTTAAATTAAAAAGTTTGTACGAGTGTGATGTACCTAATAGAAATGAAGATTTCTGGTTAAATGATTTGGTACTTTTTGTCTCCCTAAGGAAGTGAAAACTTTACTTTTTCTTCAGGGTTTTATAATGTATTGCATTAACCATACATTTTTTTAAATGCCTATTTAAAATAAAATAAAATGATAATTAAATTCTGTAGAAAATATAAATATTGAAAAACTAAAACAAAAGAAATAGCTTTAGATGCTATGTATTTAAAGCTAATAATAATAATAACTAACAAAATAATCTCAAAATGATCACTTTTTGAATATTTAGCAACCAGTCAATGATAGCTGAAAAGAATATCTATCAGATAGGAACATTTTATAAAAAATAAACAAACATGTTTTGCACACATCATTGAGCGCAGCAAACGCACTTGCCAAAAACAAAAACTCAGTCAGACAAATAAATTAAATTTCAATACTAATATTTTTTTATAAAAAACCGCATAAAAACAACCGATATCTAGGTGACTCATCATCGAACCGGCGTTTTTGACTCGATTCAGCCAATTTATCGTTTGCCGAGTACCCTTCACATAGCGAACTGTGTCCGATCAATTAACTGAATCCCGGGATATTCCTGGCCTTTCCATACTCTATTCGATTTGATTTCGAAAAATTGAAATCGAGTTATATGAGATTTTGAAGCAGATTTTTATGAATGATTAATTTTGTTTACATAAAAGTGTGTTTTTGTGGATAAACTGTATAAATGAAAAGATCGCTGCTTTCTTCTTTTGGTGTAGTTATTTTATTCAAAACTCAAAAAAAAAAAACTCAAAGCATTTATTTCAAATAAACCAATTACAGGTACTTTTGAATTGTCAAGGGGTCGGTCAGTCAGAAATATGAAGCTAGTTGCCCATTCCAACGCGTAGTAGGTTCCTATGGAGAAGAACGGGCAAGAAACTCCACGGACACTCTTTTCAATCAGAATATTTTCACAAAATATTGGTTACATCATCTATTTTTGTAATTATACATGTGAGAACAATGTAAAAAGACGTGCACGTTAAAAGCGTCAGTAATAAAAATAAAATCAAAAACAATTAAAAAATTAAAATAAATTCAAATAAGCCGTGGCAGCTAAGAGATGACCAGTCCCCACTGACGGCGCCCGTTCACGAACATGACGCATGCATCAGCACCATTTAGCTCAACCATTTTGAAGGGAACTTAACGATCCAACACACACGCCACCACCAGCGAGACATTTGAGTGAGCATGACATACTCACAACCGCCAGGGCAAACTCAAGTCAATGAAAGACGTACCCAGTAAATGGTAACTGTAAAGTAGGGACATAGTGCTCACACATGTGCTATGCAATGTAGTAATTATATAATACTAAGAGATTGAATTTATACAATCTAAAGATAGTTTTACAATCTTCAGCAGCTGCAACTATATTTTGAATGCTAATCAATTAGTTTATGCGCCCTTGTGGAGCTGGACCAGCGCTGAGCCAAGCATTTTTGTCGTCGATGTAATCCCCCAACTTATAATATGCTTGGCAGCATAGTGTGCGTTTTATACAAGATTTAAATTTCGTTTCGTTCAATTGGAGTATGTGAGGAGGTATTTTATTGTAACATTTCAAACAGTACCCCATGAAGGATGAGTCTACTTTAGCCAGTCTGAAACCCGGTTGAATCAATTGGTCCCTATTTCTAGTCCTATAATTGTGTCTATCACCTCTTTTACTGAAAAGACTTAGATTTTTCCTAACGTACATGATGTTTTCATAGATATATTGACAAGGTACCGTCATGATATTAATATCTTTAAACAGTTCCCTTAGAGAATCGCGTCTGAGGAGGCCATATATTGCTCTGATGGCTCTTTTCTGCAGAATAAAAATAGAGTCGATATCTGCAGCCCGTCCCCATAGTAAAATACCGTAAGACATAATACTATGAAAATAACTGAAATAGACCAGCCTCGCGGTATCTACATCAGTAAATTGACGGATTTTTCTCACAGCATATGCTGCTGAACTTAGGCGTCCTGCAAGAGATGTTAAATGAGGACCCCATTGCAGCTTGGAGTCGAGCGTGATCCCCAAGAAAACAGTTTTATCGATGAATTCCAATTTCTCCCCATTCAATACTATGTCACAATCACTACTTTTAACATTCGGTAAAGCAAATCTAATGCAATTCGTTTTTTTCCCATTTAATACTAAATTATTAGCAGTGAACCAATTTTGGACCTGCAGTAGGGCGTTATTTACGTCGTCAAGATTTGATGCACGTCTATTTATCTTAAAAATTAGAGAAGTATCGTCAGCAAATAACACCATTTGTGGTTGGTTTTTTAATAAATGGGGTAGGTCATTTACATATACTAAAAAGAGGAAAGGACCCAATATCGAGCCTTGTGGTACACCCATTTTTACTTTTAGACCGAGTGAATTGACCCCATTAATTTGGACTTGCTGTTGTCTATCATTTAAATAAGATTTTAGCAAACTGAGCGCAAGTTTACCTAGACCGTAATGCTCAAGTTTCAAGAGTAAGGTTTCATGATTTACGCAGTCAAATGCTTTTGAGAGGTCACAAAAAATTCCTATGGCGTCTTGGGCCCCCTCCCACGCTGTAAATATGTGTTTTAATAAGGTTACACCGGCGTCAGTCGTACAACGTCCTTTGGTGAATCCATATTGCTGATCGTGTAAGATTTGGTTGGTGTTAAAATGATTAAGCATTTGATTGAGCATTACCTTTTCGAACACCTTGCTGAATACCGGCAGCACGGATATTAGTTAAGATTTCAAGTTCTTTGTATGGGATCTTCGAAATAAGTATAAATTTAGATTCGAAGTGAAAATAACGGAGCTTACACTACTGTGGGCCAAGCACGAACGCGCGGAGTAGACCTAATGTTTAACGATTATAGTATTAAAAAAAAACTCGTTTCACACATTATATTTAGTTAGTTTTAAGACTTTATTCATATTATCTAAGTATAGGTAATAATAATAGTGCTTGTCGCAAAAAAAAATAACCATGTTGATATAGGATAGCTGCATTTTCGATTCAAACATCGTTCTAATTTACGTTATGTAAGTATATTTACGTCGCGCGTGCTTGTCTCTTAGGGCCTCTGACCATTTGAATACCCGACTCAGAAACCAATACTGCATTCTCTTTTATTTTACTTTTCCAAAAAAAGC
Organism: Agrochola lota; assembly: GCA_947364205.1. Lineage (NCBI taxonomy): Eukaryota > Metazoa > Arthropoda > Insecta > Lepidoptera > Noctuidae > Agrochola > Agrochola lota. The sequence goes on along the minus strand of OX376237.1, from coordinate 19,616,111 downwards.
TGTTTCAATGAAAACCAAAACGGATTGTCATCATTCATCATCATATTAAAAAAACCAGCAACTTTCAGCCTACGCGTGTAAAGTGACATCGTTTAAATAACGGTTACAGCTATAAATAACGTTTACCTTATATCAGCGTTACACGTGAGGGCACATCGTTATTTGTAACAGTTATGTCTCATAAAGCCATGCTCATAGTCATAACATTATACATATAACGTTTGGTGTTGTTGAGGGTTTTCGCGACTTGTTCCGTATGTTTATTTGAATAACGTAATTACAAAGGAGTTTTAAAGTGTTGATGTGTGAAGGACTCAATGTGAAGGACTCAATGTGAAGGACTCAATGTGAAGGACACTAGACATTTAATTTAGCTTTTAGTGTTTCAGAAGAAGCCTATAGGGAAGACATGAGTTTCGAGTTTATTTCACAGCCAGACCATGATGTATAATAAGTTTCACTTTAACGTTACTAATGTTAATCTGCACAGTGATATCACAAAAGTACCTTTGTTATTTTTAACTTATTCTTGTCGTGTGATTAGTGAATAACCTGGTGTCATAGTTTTAAAGCCGCCCATGGGCCTCTGACTTGGCTTCACATGCCATCGAGAAATATCTCTTCGGCATGCCGGTTTCCTCACGATGTTTTTCTTCACCGTTTTTGAAGCAAGTGATAATTTTACAATACGCACATGAATCCGAAAAGTCATAGGTGCGTGTCTTCATTCGAACTCGAGACTTATGACTTGGCAGTCTGACGGTCACTATGGTAGCCGGTACTAGGCTATCACTGCTTCTTATTTTTTACTGGTCACTCAGGTTTCAAACAAGTGCAATGACGTGCTTTCTTCTCAAAACCTTCTTTCGCCAAAACCCTCAACACTCTCGAACTATGTGGATCGAGTGAAGACAGACGCATGCGCGCGAGGGTCCGGAAATGAGTTCCACATCCCTGCCCCCCGCTCACCCGCACACCGCAGGTTTACAGACACTCCGTAATGTGTGCATTAAAATGAAATTAATTATGATTGTGCTATAATATTCTTGTTACATGAAGTGAAAGAAACAGTTTACTTAGCCGTTGTTATCGCAAGGGAACCAAGCAAGGATTTCTAAAACAATTTTCAATTTAGATAATCCATGAGATGTCAACGAAAAATTACTCGTTATCTCAATCCAAGTTGTTCGATTGGCTATTGGTTCATCGTTCAAGCAATTACAGCAGATAAAATGAACACGATAACTCGTGAGCAAGAAAAAGGGTAGATGTTCGAAACGGGTTCGTGAGAAAGAGGGAGAAATTAGTGCAACTTTCAGCTGCTGCTATCCATTTTTTTTTTTTTTCTGAATGTGCTTGCTCTTGACCGCAATCTCGCCTGATGGAAAGCGATGGTTGAGGTCTATGATCAAGAGTGGATCAATAGTGCCCAGAAGATGGCTGTTCAGTCTTGCTTTCAAGGCAGACGGGTTATTTATGGAAGGGAAAACAGACGCTGACAGAGAGTTCCACACTTTATAAATGTGGAAGAGAAGCGCTGAGTATGACTGGATGGAGTTTGACCTCATTTTCCTCTCGTATGTCCTAAAGCCGCCTAAACCCGTCCCAAAAGTTCTGCACATGCGGTGTTTTGCGCGCATGGACGTTGAGAAGCTTCGTCAGGATGCGTCAGACCTCAATTGGGAACACCTGGCAGCGGTGACAGCTGTAGACGAAAAACTGCGCATTTTCGATCGGACGGTCCTTGCTCTCTACGATAAACACGCCCCTGTTAAGATGCTTAAACTTCGGCGTCCTCCTGCTCCTTGGATGACGACAAAGGTTCGAATGGCAATGAGGTACAGAGATCGAGTCTTTCGTAAATTTAAAAAGGATCGCAGTGAAGAAAATCGGAACTTTTTCAAAGCTGATATTATTATAATTAGATGATACGCAACGCTAAACGCCGCCATATTCTCGAGGACATATATTCTTCTTCACCTACTGATATCTGGAAGTTCCTTGGTACTCATGGTATGGCAGACCACGTCATGTGGATTTTCCTAATACAATTGGCCTTGATGATATCAACCGTCACTTCACAGCCACTTATCATTTGGATTCCCAAATGTTGTCCTAGATGGTCGATTACATTACTGGCCTAGCTAGTCCCGATATAGAACCATTTCACTTCTCTCCGGTCACCTTGGACGAAATTAAAAAGATCATCCTGTCCATAAAATCCAAGGCTGTGGGCTATGACGGCATTTGTCGTAGTATGGTCGTTTGGATCCTGGATATCCTTCTCCCTCCAATTACCCTCATCATCAACTTTTCGCTTGATTCCGGACAATTCCCAGCCCCGTGGTGTATGGCCTATGTACGCCCACTCCACTCAAATCCTTCCCTACCTAGTCACTTTCGACCCATTTCCATTCTCCCATTGTCTAAAGTGCTTGAGGCCTGCGTACACAAGCAGTTTACGGGGTTTGTTCACCGGAACAACCTTGTTAGCTCCTTTCAGTCTGGATTCAGGCCTGGGTACAGTACAGCCTCCGCTCTCCTTAAAGTGACTGGTGACGTTAGAGAAGCGATGGAGGATGCCAAGGTTACCGTTTTGGTTTTAATTGATTTCTCCAACGCCTTTAGCGCCGTCAGCCACGATATTCTCCTTTCTATCCTCTCTCATCTTATGATTTCGTCTGAGGCCCTGGAATGGTTCGCGTCTTATCTTCGGGGACGTCAGCAGTCGGTTCGCGTTTATGAGAGATCATCGAGTTGGCGCGACCTGGGTGCTGGTGTGCCACAAGGCGGTATTCTTTATCCATTGTTATTCTCCATCTTCATTAATTTTATTACTCACTGTCTTCAGTGTTCGTATCATCTTTATACCGATGATCTTCAATTATATACAGCTGAGCGGGTTGAGGGTTTATCGGACGCTATAGCAAATGTAATCCGAGATTTAGATGCCATAAAAAAATGGTCTGATAGTTTTGGGGTGTCAGTAAACCCTTCAAAGTGTCAGGCCATTGTAATTGGGAGCTCACGCATGATGGGAAGGGTGACGCTTAGCTCTCTTCCTCCTCTTATTTTTAATAATACAGTCATACCTTTTATCCCTACGGTGAAAGATCTCGGTTTGCATCTTGACTCGACGCTTAGCTGGCAACGCCAGGTCTCTAGTGTTAGTCAAAGGATCAACGGTACTCTGCGATCCCTGTATCGTCTGCGAAACGTTTTCGCTCTTTTTGCAAAACTTAACGTAACGTGTGCTACTTGGACTTGAACGCGGTTTTGCTGGATAAGCTCGACAGACTGCTCAACAATTGTATCCGGTTCATTTTCAAGCTCAGAAAATATGACCATGTGTCTTGCTATAGATCTGAGCTCAAATGGATGTCCATTCGCCAAAGGCGAAGTTTGCGCGCTTTGACCACGCTTTTCTCGCTTCTCAACTCTCCCACTCCTCCTTCTTATCTTGTGTCTCACTTCCAATATCTATGTTCTTCACACACTAAGAATCTGTTCTTCTTACAATCTTCTCCTTCTCTATCCTTCTCATACTTCTGACTTTGTTCATTCTTCCTTTCATATTCAGTCCATTCTTCTTTGGAATGCGCTTCCTCTTGATATCAGGACGGCCACCAGTCGATATGCATTTAAGCGGAAATTACGGTGTTATTTTCAAAATGAATAGAGTAGAGTCATCTCAACACCCTCACAACACAACACAACACTCTCTCTCCCTTGAATTCGTATATATGTATATATATAATATAGATATATATTGTAGTAATTATGTATGTATGTGTATGTAGTTTCTAACCTATTTATGTACTGTTGTACCTATTTTAGTTATAATGCATTAGAATATATTTTTTTAAATTTCTTTGTTCCTCTCAAATAGAGCACCTGGCATCTAATCTCTTTACCACCCTTGGTTTACTGGCAGAGAATGCTTAAGGCATTAAGTCCGCCTTTGTACTTTTTTGAGTGTGAAAAGTTTAAATAAATAAATAAATGGAATATCAACCAAGTGTATGTGCAGTACGCCTGGTAGTTCGGTGATAAAAGGGCCATGGTGGGATCAGATCGTGGAGCTCCTGTGCATACTTTTCGAGGATTAGTCTGTAGAAGTCGGACAGGCAAGTAACATTACGCCAATGAACCAGGCTGTGAAGCCTAGCCACCAACGTTTCGTCGCCTATAAGCCTTTTTGCTCTGCGTTCCACCGAGTCAAGAGCAGCATGTTGGTATTTTGCTGAACCATCCCATAAGTGGCTGCAATACTCCATGCAGGACCTGATCTGTGCTTTGTGCAAACTCAAAAGCTGTCCAGATGTGAAGTATCGCCTCACCTTATTTAGGATGCCCAGCTTCTTGGCTCCAGTCTGTGCTTTTGACTCGATGGTTGAGCCGAAGTTGAGGTCAGACGTCAACTTCATGCCCAATAGCTCTAGGTGCTCGGTCCTTTCTTTTGACATAATTCATTTACTATATACATGAAGATAATGACGGCTTAATGGTATTGCTCAGTAGCTCTCAAGATGACAAATCTCTAAATATCTAATATCCTATGAAATTAACAATGTCATAAAAGCTGGCTCAGAAAATATCTCCATACGTCGAAAACGGAAATGAACCAAACAGCCTCTTCCGACAGTTGTATTAATTAACTTCTCTTAATATTACGTACAGATGGCGCTACTGATGGTAAATACGTTCGTATACATACTGAGCCGTGACGTCACTATTTCCGTTAGGGGGTGAGCACAGAGCTCAATATTGATGGTAAGGGAATCGTATTTGGAAATACGCTGTTTTGTCTATGTAAATACTGTGTATTAGCATATGAACGACAATAACGATTTTGAATTTGAATTTAAATCGTTCAGAAGTTACAGCAAATTACTAATATTTTACTATTTACCTATCAAATACATATTCTAAGCTGTAGGTATTAGAAAAACGAAAACACTTTTATCACTCTTATAATATAAAGACAACGCATCAATTATAATAAAATATGCTCTAAAGCCAAACAAACAAGAATTTTCTATAAAAGGGATTACAATAAAATCAAAGCAACAAAGAGTCTGCAATACAACCAATAACAAAGCACCAATATTCTTCAATCATCTTTATCGCTAACCCGACCGAATATAGGATCCCTAGATAATGTTAGACCACTAACGTATCAAACGCATCACGAACTGGCAGGGTTATTGAAATTCGCCAATCGAATTTATTTATTCGAGCTACATTGAGCGTTGTTAGCGAGTTACGACTGCACATTGTACAACGAAATAGAAGGAATTAAATAAAATGGAAATTGCATTTGTATTGATTAAAAAACCATTTAATAACTAAGACAAGATCAAAACAAGTATCGGCAAAATACATTACTTTACTATGTATAATTAATTATAATTTATTCTGACTAAGAAGTTTTGTCTTGTATAAATAATGTTTTTGAGACACCACTTCTGCGAAACAAGATAGCACCTTCTCTGAGTTTTAATAGCTTACTAGTGAAATGAAAGCTTAATGTAGGTTGGTTAATGCTTTGTTTAATGTAGGTTAAGGTTTGGGCTGAAATCTAAATGAGTTAAATAATAAAGGAATACCACTTTATAACGAACATAGTAAAATATAATATTAATAATTATCTGAAAGTTTTCAATACTTTTCAGTCGCTTGCATCTCTCGCCGCAGCCTGCAAACTTCTTTAGAACCTCCGGCTATTCGGAACTGAGCAGACCGCTCTCGTTTAAACTCAGATCAACTATTCACAAATCTGTCCGTTTGCTGGTACGAATGGATGTTTTGAATATTTCTTCTGAATAGTCTTAAGGAGGGGACTATTCAAAAACACCAAAATATGTGGAAATTCTTCGTAAAGATTGTCTTGGGAAGATCGTTCTCACTATTAGTTTGTACTGATTATCAGTATTATTATGGGAATGTCTGTTTTCTTTAAAAAACTTATATTTCATTATAGAAACATAACATGTCGTACATATAACATAAACACACCAGTGGATGTACATTTTCCCCAAAACAATAGTAATGCTGTGTTAACTCTGGCTAGTGTAGTGTGTAGCGTTGTGAGCGGTCTCAACTATAAATAATCGAGTGATGCTACAATATCACAATTAGTAAGTTAATAAACACGTAAACAACTAAAACGTAACGCGAAACAATTAAAAACATAGTACAAAACTGACTTTCTGGAGACGGTCTGTCATTTCGTTTCCGCTTGCTGAGCTGATGATAGCCATCCCCTGACCTTCAGAATTCTCGCTACTCGTACGGGCTGAGGGAAGGTGCCTAATATACAGGGTGAATTTTTGAGATGGGGCAGAAAGGGCAGCTACCTCCTCACACGATAGAGCATACGGTGGAGGTCTGCCCGGCTTGGGCGGAGCACCGCCGTGTCCTCGTGGAGGCGATCGCCAGCGGTGACCTCTCGCGTCCAGCCCTGGTCCAGGCAATGGTACGGAGCGAGAGGGCATGGGAAGCTGTCCCCTCCTTCTCCGAAGCAGTAATGCTCGCGAAGGAGGAGGCGGAGCGCGTGAGGGAGAGGCAAATTTCGCGCTCTCACACCCCTAGCCACCCTTAGCTCGCCGTCCGATAAGGACTAGGCCCGGGTCAACGGCGCGTTGTGTCCCACGCACGCCTCAAAGAGATGTCAGCACAACTGAAGGGGTCTGCTAGGACCGATGCCTGCCGGAGTCGCGGGAAAGTCCGAAAGGGATACCCTGGCCCCTGGCAACATACAGGCACCTGAAGGAACACGGGTGGATTTTAGTCAGTAAGAGTCTGACATGCCCGCCCGCTCCGGCCAGAGCGGGAAAACTTATTTGATAATTTCCCACCCAAAAAAGAGAGAAGAAAGGGCAGCTACCGTTGTAGCTACAGGAAAACGGTCTTAGGAGATTGTCCTTATCTTTTTGAGGCATTTTGATCTGCATTCGCATTTTTTGAAAAAAAAATAGTGTCAGCAAGAAAATGAGCAGTTTAGGCGTTTGGACCCCCCAGGTTGGGCAGGAGCCGCTTCAAAGCAGCCCCAGCCCTATCCAGTTTGGGAGCCAAACGTCGGAAGTGCTCCACGAAGTTCCACCGGCTGTCGAGGATGAGTCCCAGGTACTTCATCGTCGACTCGACACCGATGTGAACCCCTCCCGCCGTAATCTGGGAACCCGACAGTGGCGCGTTCCGAGGACCATAGAAACACATGGCCTCGGACTTGTGCAAGGCCACCTCGAGTCCCAGTTGCCGGATCCTTTCGACGATTGTCGCAACCCAACGTGTCGCTAGTTCGGCCGCCGCCTCATGCGACCTCCCCTGCACCAGGACCAGCGTGTCGTCAGCGTAGCAAACCACGCTGACGCCGCTAGGGAGGTCGGCGCGCAGCACCCAGTCGTAGCCGATGTCCCACAGATGCGGCCCCAGGACCGATCCCTGTGGGACACCGCACGACATCTCTCGCCGGTTCCACTCTCCGTGGTGACCGGGGTAGATGACGGCCCTGTCCGTCAAATAGGCCTCGACCACTCGACAGAGGTAGGTCGGCATCCGGTGATACCGGAGTGCCTCCCTAATGCAACTCCAGGGCAGGGTATTGAAGGCATTGGCGATGTCAAGAGACACCGCCAAGACTACCCCACCCCGGGCAACAGCATCCCCCGTCGTGAGGGCTCGAACGCGCATGATGGCATCCACAAAGACAGTCTCCTAAGACCGTTTTCATGTAGCTACAATGATTAAGGCTGCCCTTAATGCCCCATCTCAAAAATCCATCCTGTATACTGCGGATGGTAGCTGTGCTGCACATTACTTGCGCACGCTGCCAAGGTCTTCCGAAAGCTTCACAAACCTGCGGCCTGATGCCGCGAGCCTGTGCTGACAGGCCTCCACGTGCTACAACTACTACAACGCGCGATACCTGGTCATGCGAGGGCAATATGGCCTGTTGCTGGGCCTGCGCTGAGCAGGTCCCCCAAATCTGCCACGTGTTGCCAAGGACGGTACCACATGTATATTTGTGATAGTGCTCGGAACAGAATAGTGACTCAATGACACACCCGCGACCTAGCCGTGTTAACTACAGTGAACTACATGATTATGTGTATAAACTTATCTTGTGATTTAATTATCTTCTACCTTAACTGCCTACCTATCAGTTAACGGCCTGCGCAGCCTACCCGGCGCAGCCCTAGCCGTTACAAGTGGTGTGTTAGTCTAGTAAATGATTACGACAGGGTTTTTTTTTTTGAGGGTGGGAAATTATCAAATAACTTCTCCCGCTCTGGGCGGAGCGGGAGGGTATATCAGAATTTTACTGACTAAAACCCACCCGTGTTCCTTCCGTTGCCTGTGTGCTGGGGCCGAGATATCCCTTTCGGACAAACCCGCAACCCCAGAGGACAGGGTACACATAGCTTAGTATTAGGATTAAGGTAGGTATCCCAAAACCTAGACGTTTCATAATCATAATGAATACTTCTACATTTACCAAATCACTCATACATCCACTACCACGTCCAATTACTACACAATTATTCTGCCAGTTGAAAACAAACAACACTTATTTACACATCACTGGCTTACAATGGCGCGTACCTCGTGCGTTCCGAGTTCACGCATCGATGGATGTACGGGCTCATTATGCAGTAGCAATGCAACTTGCGGCACGTACATTTTAATTAGAGATATAAAAAAAAACGATATTTAAATGGCTGTTGTACAGATGATGTTCGCTGCCTGTTTTGTTTCTGTTACTATGATTTTAATCATGAAAGTCTGTGGTGTGGTATTTTCAAGGTAATATGGATGGATGAAGCAGCTTTTAGACCAACTAATATCAATCTATGGAAGATGTATACGGTATTGAATATAAAGCCAACATTATTCCCGCAAACGCAGCGATAATGCAGTATTCTATTAACCGAAGCTTAAACTGAAAACACAATACAATTTCCGAATATTACTGTTTGATTTAACGAGAACGTTCACATTGACTTCTCATATTAGACAAACACATTGCGCTCTGTCCTACGCTCAGCAACACGATGATACAATACAAAACGGATCATCAATTTCCATTTTCAGTGCAAAATGCAAAATAATAACATGAAAATAATAAGTAGGCACTAAGCTCATTGTAGTTTATTCAATTTGTCTTTATTTATTAGGTTCAATATCATTATTTAAAGTGGCAACATTACGTATTGTAATGAAAATAGTGGCGAGTAATGAGAGAGAGTTACGTGCGTGGCCGCTGCGGTTGCGCTGCGTGACTGCTGCGTGGCATCTGCGGTATTTTATCATCATTCAATATTCTGATATTTACTGTATCGGTGGTATTTGTAGATTTGTTTGTTTTAAACTGTTCTGTGTTGACTTTTACTTGTCTTCGTAATTAACTGTATTAATCACGAGCATGATGTATAATTAGCGTGAGATCAGACAGGCCTTTGTCCGGCAGTGGACTGGGTGTAAGCTGATGATGATGGCGATACATTAACAATTCAGAAAGGTAATCAGAATTTTATATAATGTGTTATTATGAATATTATTTCAAGCAAACATAAGTTAAATTAAAGAAAGTATACACACGACAATATTGTAATTTTTCACTCTATGAATGAACTTTTTAGTAAAACATGAAATGTGTTCAATAATTTTCCAATTACTGTATTATTTATTTGCCTATTTAGATATTTATCTGTATTGATCCTCAATTATAATAATTGAGGATCAATACAGATAATTATTATCAAATACAGACAAACAAAATTACACAATAAAACAGTGAGGTTAGCTTCGGGTAGTTCATTCTACCGACTCGCGCACCCAGTTTAAGTTCAGCAGCTCGAAGTGTCCTCCAGGGAAGGGTTCACTTGGCGCCGGCAGTCGATCGCACTTTACAGATGGAATTGAATGCGCATATTTAGGCTAACGACCTAGGTACGTAAACTATTTGATTGTTTATCGACTAGAAACACCCCGCGGTTTCACCTGCATAAGTCTCGATCCTGTAGGAATATCGGGTTAAAAAGTATCCTATGTCCCTACCCAAGTCATGGTCTACCCATATGCAAAATATCATCATAGTCATCCAAATCAGTTCAGCTGATTTAGCATGAAAGCGTAACAGACACACAAAAAAATGTTAATTTCGCATTTATAATATTAGTTAGGATGACGTAATAACAGTTACGTACTATTTATGTACTTTATTTTTAACCCGACCCGACAACATAGACAGGGCCATGTTTTTTTTCATGCATACGCATGCACTATGTGTGTGGGATTCTGTTGCCTGTTCCAATTCGTTTTCATTCTAATCGATAACGAGCACCACAAACTATCACTTACCGTTTCAATATCGCCCTTCCATCACCACTTACGTAGTGTTAAAGTTGCTTGTGAAATATCTTTAGAGGTGGTCATTATTGGTGTGCTGAGAGCTCGCCACACAGGGGCGGACTGGGGTGCAAACATTATGGAGGGGCCAGGAGGGGCCTGTAGGGCTCCTGTGGATATTGAACCTTGATGGTGGTAATTAGGTGGCGAGTTCTTGTGAAGTAGCGATGTGTGAAGTGTGATTAGGGGTAGAAGTGATGCGGATTTGTTTTGAAATAGTGTGGTTGTGTGCAGTGGGAGGATTGGTTGGTGTAATGAACATGTCTCTGCGTAGAGTTGTAGTTGTAGTAGTATTAAAGAATAGCAAACTGATCTTATTTAGATACAATTTGATATTACTTTTAATGCTACACAACGAAATTAACAGCGCACATGCTGAAAGTTGGCTACGTTGTAAATAGCTGTAAAAAATTTCGCTGGTTTGATGAATTTTTCAACATTACTAAATAAATCAATCTGCCTAGCCTTTACCCAACATATTATCATATTTATTTTCAATTAATGCAGGACTGTATAGAAATATTATTAAATCATCCGGAAACGTACCCAGAAGACTGGCAGCATTGCCACGTTGAATGGCAATGCTAATTCTTTGGCCAAAGAACGAGCCAGCCCTCTGCTCACGTGAAGTGTCGACCAGCCGGCGAGAAATATCCTTAAAAATAAGACGCGCACTCGGACCCCACGACCCGAGCGTTTCGACCCCAAACGGCTCAAAACTGTAGTTACCCGCAAGGTTACAGTATTTGCGCCGCTTGAAGGTCTCAGCTGCCGCTGCAGCGGCGCCAGCACAGCCCGCCGTGCTAGGAACATGAGATGGTGCAAGGGTGTCGACACATGTCGCGTCCCACACCAGAGGCCTACCCACCTTCCAAGGCAACAACGTCATGCCGTCTGGTCTCTTCCCATCGTCACGTACCAACCCATTTGGTTCTAATACCGCTGGTACGCCGGCGGCGGTGACAAGGGCTCGACGAATAATATCGTTGATGCTGACGTGCCGTGCAATGCGACCTGCGCTCCTGTAACAGGCCATGGTGCCCGAGACTGCAACAGCTTCACCGCAGAGACACCGATGTGGATTGCTCCACATCGGTGTCTCTGCGGTGAAGCTGCGCACAAGGTGCGCCCAAGCGGAGACACGTAGCGAGCCGAACCGATGAGTCATCCATCATGGTGCCTATGGTGGATGACGGGAGCGCCTAAAGCCACAAGCCTGACTCCCACAGCTAGCAGACGGGCACGCTCAACAGTATTAGGTGACGTGTTTACCAGGGAATTCCGTATAATACTGCAGAGCGGCACGTCCCACCGTCTCTGGGATGACGGGTTGTCAGGCAAATCCGTATTGGGACAAGCCATTTTCCAAGCGTTCAACACATCGGTCAAACACAGTGTGGAATATAAAATATTCCTGGTTAATTTATCGGCACTGTGGACCAAGGAGATTATGTTAGGGTCGGCACCGGATGCAGCTGAATACTGTATTTTACATGGAGCGACCTATCTGACCTCCACAACCCAGTAACTGGGTAATACGATACCCCATGGTAAGACTGGTTGTCAGGCTTTCGGGCTTCTGACGACCCGTAAAGACTGTCAAAGATCCACGAATTCCAGCCGGGACCAACGGCTTAATGTGCTTTCCGAGGCACGGTGGAGTCTCGGTATGTTAAGATGGTCACCCATCCACAGACGAACCCCGGCAAGAGTAGCTTAACCTGATGGATCGAACCGTCCGGCTGTTATTACTCTCCAGTCACGCAAAGCTCTTTAGTCACCAAAATTATTCGCACCCGGAACACTCCTGGCATACGTATTCAAATTTCACGGTTGGTCGGTTTCTTATAGTTAGAAACAGTTAGCGGTCGAAAGGGACAGGTGTTCGCTTCTGGGCAAACTTGGAAGAAGTTGTGGGCAAACTTGTGACATGGTGAGACCCAAATAAAAGTCCTGTGGGCAAGATGTTTGTTTAGTCAATGGTAAACTTTGATTTACTTAAGTTAAATAATTAACCGAATATGAGGGTCCCAGTGATCATTGGAATTTCAGTACCTACATATAGAGAAATTGTGTAGTGGAAGATCAAATTAATGTTATTAATTCAGTTAAATTGTTCTAAGATTGATCAATCAATCAACCAAATTAATTTGCTCTTCAAAGTTATGAGATAAGTTTTGCGACTGCTTATAGTATAATGACTTGTGTTTATGTTTAAGATGTAATAATATGTGCTTAGAAAAATAATAAAAAATTGCCGATCTTACTATGATGTTTTAAATGCAATAAGTTTTCCTTCTGACGTGCTTACAGATGCAACATACATGACAATAAATGGGTGCATTGACCTATCTCTTCCTAAGTCCGTCCCTGAGTAATTAGCAGGCACTTTAGGAGGCCAAGTTTCTTGACTGGCGACTGCAGGAGTTTGGTTGAACATTACCTGGTGTTAAGTGACTAGTTAACTTGCGGACTAGTTATTTTAGTAGATATCTAAGTATAGAATTTCTAAAGAGTCTTGGCAAAATTACAAAAGGTCAATGACGCGGTAGACGATTACAAAAACGCTAAATTAAAAGTAAAACATAGAAGGTTTACAATTCAAAAAACCATTTCGTGTATGTTCAAAAATGGACGACACGAAAACAATTTGGGTAAAAGTGAATACATTGTCACGAGTTTTCTCTTCAAACAGTGAAAATTGCAACATGCACTAAATTGGCTACGAAATAGCTACTTTCGCTGGAAAATGCAATTTTTGGAACATTTTCCGTCATATGAGTGAAACTAGAAATGAGATGCATATTGTTTCGGACGGCGACAGCACGTTGTCTGCTTTTCATATTGTTTCGGACGAGGACAGCACGTTGTCTGCTTTTCATATTGTTTCGGACGGGGACAGCACGTTGTCTGCTTTTCATATTGTTTCGGACGGGGACAGCACGTTGTCTGCTTTTCATATTGTTTCGGACGGGGACAGCACGTTGTCTGCTTTTCATATAGCTGACTACAAAACCCAATATTTATTTTGGATGAACTATAACTGTCTGTAACGTGGGAATTGATCTATGACATCTTTCGTCCATGACTGCGAATCAGAACAAACCTGCTGAATGTCGGTACCTACCTATTTTACACTCGTTTCGTGCGCCTATATATAACTAACCTAGACAACTCTATACTCTCTAAATTAAGTGTAGGTATGTAAAATTTAATATAGGTTTGTAAAATTGAATATAGGTATGTAAAATTGAATGTAGGTATCTAAAATTACGTTTTCGTATATAAAATCGACCTCGTAATTGCTTTACCATCCTAAAGTTGAATGTCACATTCACCTCATAAAACGAAAAGGTCTATTTCTATACGTGATACTCAGTTAGTTTCAACATTAGTGAAGTTTCAATTTACTGGGAATTGTTGCAAAAGTGATAAAGGTCGATTGTAAGTGAACATTTCATCAGTAAGACAACCTGACTGATGGCTCACGCAAGGCTATCGATGTAATTAAACGGGGTGTCAATATGTTGTAAAGGAAAATGTTTTTTTATAATGGGCAACTGTGTAAATATACAGACGCAACCACCTTTTAACTCAAAATTATCCAGTTAACTTAATAAGGTATATAAAGATAGAATACTCTGACATTCGCATCAGAATCACTCAAAAACTTGAAGACCCGGTTGAAAACTTTATACAAACAAGCTCCAAACTAGACTAGGTACTTAAACTTGCACATTGCAGGGCACTTGAATGTAAATATAATAATTATTTTGTACTGTGCACATCCTACGAACACGAAACACCTCTATTGCTCATACATAAGATAAAAATCAGTGTAGCAGTAAGTGTAAATACAAGTTTGTTTTGTCAGCATTGTAAAGCCGGTGTCTGAATATTGGAGGCAACATCGAGGCAGTCGGAGCCTATCGTGTGTACACGCTTTTACATTTTAGTCCAGGGCTGTGCTAGGTCTTATTATTCAACGGTTTTTTTTTTCAATTAATGACCAAAGATGCGGTTTTGCTGGATAAGCTCGACAGACTGCTCAACAACTGTATCCGGTTCATTTTCAACCTTAGAAAATATGACCATGTGTCTAGCTATAGGTCTGAGCTCAAATGGATGTCCATTCGTCAAAGGAGAAGTTTGCGCGCTTTGACCACGCTTTTCTCCCTTCTCAACTCTCCCACTCCTCCTTCTTATCTTGTGTCTCACTTTCAATATCTATGTTCTTCACACACTAAGAATCTGCGTTCTTCTAACAATCTTCTCCTACTCTGTCCTGCTCATACTTCTGACTTTGTTCATTCTTCCTTTCATATTCAGTCCATTCTTCTTTGGAATGCGCTTCCTCTTGATATCAGGACGGCCACCAGTCGGTATGCATTAAAGCGGAAATTGCGGAGTTATTTTCAAAATAAATAGAGTAGAGTCATCTCAACACCTCTCTCCCTTGAATTCGTATATATGTATATATATATAATATGGGTATATATTATAGTAAATATGTATGTATGTGTATGTAGTTTGTACTGTTGTACCTATTTTAGTTATAATGAATTAGAATACTTTTTTTTAATTTATCCTTGTTCCTCTCATATAGAGCACCTGCCATCTAATCTCTTCACCACCCTTGGTTGACTGGTAGAGAATGCCTAAGGCATTAAGTCCGCCTTTGTACTTTTTTGAGTGTGAAAAGTTTAAATAAATAAATAAATAAATAAAGATCATGCAAAACTCAAACACGCTTTACTAACTAGTTTCAGCCCTCCCGCTTGAGATAATAAAGCTTAGAATTCTGTTAAACCATAATATCGTCGACCGTAGGTTCAATTGAGGTAAGGGACAAAATACGATTTTTCAGGAGAGGCCGACAAAATTTTTTTTCGGACTAAATCACCCATAACTTTTTTTGTTATGAACCTTTTTCGGATCTGATTTCACACATAATCTTGTATTTTAGTGCTCTATCTATTTGTACATAACATTTATTTAAATAAGTTAGCTATTTAAGAAAATAGACGTCCCTTACACCTTATTATGTATTTGGTTAGTAATGTCCCTTACTGACCAAGTATCTCGCAGTCCCGTCCCTTACATTAAATTGACCTCTACGTTGGATCCAATCTATTCATAAAAAATAGTGTAAAGAGATTGTTGACAGAAAATGAAGTACACATTTTTGACGTACTGAGTAATCCTTAATGATAATTCGTTGATTAGGAAGACCCTTACCTTATTCGAAGTGGATTAGCGGCGGTAATTACACCATTTCAAGTTGCTATATTGCCTAGTTTTTCAGATACATTGTTATTATGGGGCTGATTCGAAATTTGGATCTAAAAAATCAGTTGGGTAAGGGATATTTTTCTTAAGCTAGAATTTTTTCATATAGGTACACCATTCGAAAGAGCGAAAAATTCTGAACAAAACTGTATACTCAACTCATTTTGGGTATTTTTTCCCTTACCTCAATTGAACCTACGGTCGACGATATAATTATGTATAACGATCTCAAAAAGTTTTTGTCCCTATAACTCTCAATGTCAACATCTCCTAAAATATAGAAAACATGTTCAAGACCAGTTTACCATTGCTTGCGTATTATTATTTCACTGAAATAATATTGACGATAACAATAAAGAGATATTGGCAGCCTCCGTCATAGATTGAATTGTAACGTTTTATTCTAAGTACCAAATAAAATTTTAGTACGATTTTTGTTGAACAGAAATTGTTAAAGCTGATCATAAATATGTAAAATGTTATGCCGCTTTTATGTTGAGCGGAATTAAGGAAAACAAAGAATATGTTAGCTGTTTTTTGTCTCAGACAAGTTATGAGATATAAAAATTTACTGGGGGAGTCGTTTCATGTAAAATTTATGTCTAATTTCTAGTATAATTCAATAATATTTTAGAAACCGAAAAGGGGCTAACGCCTTCTGAAATACTTACACAGGTAAGTATTTCAGAAGACGTGTTGATGATTGTGCGCTTAGCTTACAATAATTTAAAAATCTTTACAGTACCTTATAAGTTTTGTAACAAAAGACGCCATTAATTAACTCTCTTTCCTGACATTCTATAAAAAAAATCATCAAGATAATAATATACTTCTAATTTTACCGCTACCTTTAATCAACATCCTTATCACTCTCGGATATAATTAAAAATGTAAACGAAATAAAATCTTGCTCCTGCCAGCCCTACGACATCTAATCCGCCTCTAGCCAAGCTATCGAGGCGTTGAATTTTTGAAATTCCACTTGGGCCTCTTCGTTGGAAACCCTACAGGATTGAGCCTAGTGCACAACGGTCGAAACTGTACACAATACACTTCAGTTCAGAAAAAGACTTGTAAATGTAGATTTTTGCGTAGCTCGTACTAGGAGCGAATGTTTTATAAATAGGAATGTGGACACTAGGGTTTATAGTATAGTGGTTCTGTTGGCAGATAAGGGTTTTTAGGTCTCGATGTTTTTTTGCAAATGTTGGGTTGAAGTTTGTTGATTATTTTTACTAATTATTATTATTATTTTTGTGTGAGTGGAAATTTATGCAGGTGCTATATTAATGTCTAAGAAACGTATCATTATGTATGAAGGACGTTATTTCAGATTCGATAAGAAAAATAAACAATAAGTAATATTCAATACAAAATAAATAAAATGTCAATAAGCTTGACTTCGAAGGTAAACATTCAACTTTGCCTTTTCCAACGAACCAGCCCAAAAACAATCAGGCAAGTTAAGACAATTCAAATTAACTCGCTGACAATACACATCCTATTTGCTTATCTCAATCTTAGAAAATAATCTGTGCATGAGTAAAAGGATTAAATGTAAAGTAACAGTAGGCTGGGCAAAGTTAGCGGAGATTATGGTAATTACCCGGGGATCTGCGTGGCGTCGAATCAGCAGCTTTTGTACCCTAGATTGGGGAAATCGTGAGGTAAATTCGTTAATTGACCTAATTTCAGCTTTAGCTGACCAAACTCTTTGTAGTAAGATTTAATTGTAGGATTTTAATTGGTTAAATCTTGTGTAATTATCGTTTGTCGCTATTAGGTAGCTTTGTGCGAAAAGGTCTGCTAGAACTAAAACTTTATGACATCGTATTTATATAAGGTACAATCAAGAGATTTTGAAAATTTAGATGACAATTTTCTATTCTTTTTGAAGTTGGTTATTACTTTTTATAACAAAATTCACAGTAATCATTGTACAATGAAGTAACATGAACAAAGTTAATTTGATTTGATTTGAACAAAGTTAGATATATTTTCATGAAACATGAAAGAGAGAAAGTAATGAACTAATGTGTTCATCATTAGTTTCAATGTTTATTTAATCTAGATTCCTACACTCACTTTTCTACCGAATAACATTCATATTGGTTTGATTTTAATTTTCCCTCAGGCTAAATAAATATTACTTTATCATAGTACTGTTCTAGCGAATAAGCTTTTTATTTGAAACTGTGTACTTTGTTCAAATACAAATCTGAAAATCTGTTTACCTAACATTTGCAAAAAGCTGAACTCTAAATGAAGTAATTGATATTAACATACCTATGCACATTTTCATAATTTCTTTCAAAGTTCATAGAAAACTAATGTATCGTAAGTAGGTAATTGTTTAGTCGTTTCCTGAAATGGAATTACTTGCGCCTATCCATAGGCGAATACAGAATACAATTGTAAAACATCTTTTCCGCGAGAGCAGTCACACTGAAAATATGCAAAAGCAAAATAAGTCACTATTCTAACAAATAAGTAGTTAAAATATCCCCGAACACTAATCATAAAGTTACCAATTAATTTGGTGTGAGAGTGTGGGGTGAGACAGGGAGGTTTGACTTCCCCGGCGCTCTTCAATCTTTACGTCAATGAGTTGATCGGGGAGCTCAGCAGCACTGGTATCGGATGCTCTATTGATGGGAAAATGATTAATAGTATAAGTTATGCAGATGATATGGTGCTGCTGAGTCCCTCGATTGATGGACTCAGACGGTTGCTCGAGGTATGTGAGAGATACGCCACGTCTCATGGTTTATTATACAATGTACGGAAGAGTGAGCTTGTGGTGTTTAGGGTAGGTACTAAAAAGCCTAAGACAGTTCCTCCGGTATTTCTCTATGGTGTACCACTAAATAGAGTATCACATTTTAGGTACCTTGGCCACATATTAAATGAGGACTTAAATGATGATAGTGACATAGAAAGGGAGCGAAGAGCGTTGTCGATCCGATGTAATATGCTGGCCCGTAGGTTTGCACGATGTACTAGAGAAGTGAAACTCACTCTTTTCAAGGCGTTTTGCCAGTCGTTTTACACGTGCAGCCTGTGGGTTAGACATACGCAGAGGGCCTACAACGTTCTTCGCGTACAGTATCACAACGCTTTTAGGGTGCTGTTGGGGCTCCCGCGGTTCTGTAGCGCATCGGGCATGTTTGCTGAAGCAGATACAGATAGCTTTCAAGCTATTATGCGAAAAAGAACAGCATCCCTGATGCGAAGGATTCGGGGAAGCACCAACAGCATTCTAAGGGTGATAGTGAATAAGCCTGATTGCCCGTTCCTGGGGCACTGGACCCGTATGCACAGCTGCAGGTCTGGTGCAGCGGGAAGCGGTCATAATTATAGGTTTTTAAACTAGTTGTATTTTTGTTTCTGTTTTGTTTTGTTATATTTATTTTCATTAGAAATGTTACTAACATAGTTTTATAAGGATTACTAACAACAATATGAATCACATGTGTTCGATTTAAATAAAAAAAAAAAAAAAAAAAAAAAAATTTACTACATACTTTCCTACTCCAATTTCCTCATTTTTTCCTGGATGGAACTATAAATCGCGTCAGTCTCGCGACAAGCTACACGGGAAGGGCCGCAGTGAGCAATCATTAAATTCGCATCACCCGCCGCCGAGACAACGGTGTTTCCTGCAATATATCGTTTATTTCCAAACGACGACTTCCCGGGGAAAGAAATAGCGAAGGAATTACCGGGTCGAGGGTGATACCATTGTTGCAAAGTCGGAAAGATGTTTGATGCGAGTTTATGGAGAGTTTGATGTGAATCAGCACTTTCCCATCATCACAATTGTAGTCCTTTAATATGTTCCCAAATAACATGAAAATAATCACAAACTACATTTAATTATAAATACAAAATTTATGTAGTGATTGCATTGGCATCTTGGAAACATCAATAATTTCCACGATTTCACAACTGAAATAAGACATAAAAATGCTAGAACCTTCTTATAAACGGAGACTATTGTATTCTGGTAAACCCGAAAAACATGAAAACTTTCCCTTCACACCGAACTTTCGAGAATCTTGCGCGCACCAGTAGTACAATCCAACAAGAACAACGGCCCTGGGTAATCACCCTGGTTGACGACAAATAGGAATTTTATTCAAATCAGCACAAATTTATTTTAGCGAAATGACAGCTGCCAGCCATTTGCTTTTGTTGCTCCACAATATTCGTCGGCCGCAATTATTAATTTCACTCCTTGGAGAATGATTAAATTGTGACCTACGAATCTTGTAAAATTTTTCAATTATCAACGTAGTTAAGGCAGGAAAATAATAAAGAAAAAACGGATTTGTCCATTAACTAATATTAAGTTCAAAACTAATATCAAAACAGCAATAAATAAATATATCTCTCTATCTCAAAAACTTAACCTTTAAAATAAAAATTATAATCTAATACGATGGTTCAAATTCAAACATAACACGAAGCGCCATCTGTTGAAAGTTTGTATAAAATAGTAAGCTACTGCCATCTATCGGCGATTGGTAAAATGGGTAATGGAACTTGGCGTGGCTAACTTCACGCTATCGCCGGTGTGTGTCCGCCGTTCTTAGTTCAGCAGGGTACTACTAGATGGCGCTGTAACAACCCTATTAGTTCTAAGACAGACGGATCGATAAAAACAACAATCACGATAGAATACATTTTTGGCACAATTTTCTTACAAATTCCAGCAAATTGGAACATAATTCTTGAGAGACTTTTTTCTTATTCCAGTGAAGTGTAGTGAACAAATTAAAACAAACTCTATGCATGAACATAAAATAATCATAAACATTTAAATGAGCTTATTTGATAGACGTAGTGAAGATAAACTTCTACTTAGCAGCAAAAAAGTAATAATTAAGTTACCACTTTTAGGATTTCAAACAACACTGCGGCTATTACTTACTGAAATCTAAAATTAGTTAGGCAGTCTTATCGATAACTACCATGAACTGCAAAGCAATTAGGTATTCCAAATGAACTCTGAAACTTAGCTCTAAGCTGGACAAAGTTAGCCTTCTCGAAAATTCGCCATTAAAAGTAGATAGTTGTAAGTACAAAGTAATAATTACGGATGTCTAACTTCGCAAGTGGACGAGCAAGGCAAGGCAAAGTTGCCACAATTGGTATCTACTGAGAAATAACTTTGTAGACTTCTTTGGCTACAACTGGGATCATTTTAATTAAATTCGTAGAGAAATTCTCAAGTTTAACTTTTGAAACTGAACGTATCTTGGGAATTGACTTAAATAAGAAGGTACTTATTTTGTGCCTGGTTAAATGCAGATTAGCTTCAGTTTTTGCACTTTTTATTTTAAGTACCTAATGATGTTGTTTTAATGCAGGAATGTATGACATCTATTCAATCAAACACATTTGAAATTATGAACACTAGTGAATTCTCTGCAAAAAAAGTTGTTTCTGTTTTATTTTTGGCCATCTAGCGGCAGTACAGTGAACTTTTATGTTACCAACAACCTGTTCCATAGTTCTTTTACACAACACTTTTTTGCAGAGGGCGCTTTCTCTTAGTACCCACTACTCCCGCTAGATGGCGGTAAAAACAACATTTGCACTAACGGGAAACTTACCAGTTCGTAATGTTGTGATTGACAGCCCTTCACTGAAACACTTTTGGTGTTACTTACATGTTATTAATAATTCAGTTTGTGTCGTAAAGTTACTGCTGTTATTTCAGTCAATATTTAGCATTTCTCTTCCTTTTGGAAATTAGAAATGTTCACGTTTCACGCTGGTAATCTGTCCGGTTTCTCACAGAATAATTTTTTTTTTTTATAAATCTGCAACTTCGCCCATTTTTTTTGCTGCATGAAATTGCCTCGATATCTTATTATTTTTAGGTCAGACAGACACTTATACATACAATAGATTCGTCGCGATTAAAAACTAGTTTTACCTAAATAATGTACTTGGAGATTTTGTATCTAACTACAATAGCTGTAGAAGGAATAGGCCAAGTGCGTTTTGAAGGTATAATTTATTTTCAAAGTCTCTCAACAATTAATGTACCTAATACCATCGCCAAAGAAACTATGTCTTGCTATTCATGCAGTAGAGTGCATCGGCGAGGATCACGCCGAGTGTCGCATAATGAGGCGCGTCTGACTAGTGTTCAAGTGCTAGCACTATAGTGTACCTACTATTGTAGCATACAATTCAGCACTTTTATAGGACTTGAGTAGGGCTGCGATGACGCGATTTTGATGGAACAATAAATTCGTGTGTGGTTACGAAAATTGCTCAGAATATGTGAGTAATACAATATTTTGTAACTTTGAAAAGCTCGGAATCTACCAATAAACACGAGGCTCGAAAATTAGAAGTGTGAGACAGTAAAGTACCGCAAAGTTAAAGATAATAAAATCACAATTACTACAATGTTCAAAAAGATACTAAATGCACGCACCTTATCATTCTTGTTGCTCAACTATCTATCATAGTTGATGGTATTCGGCATTATATAATGCATATAAATCTAGCTCAGTTTCAGTGAAACTCTTGGACCGAGGTAGGCTAACAAGGAAAACGCCAATCTAACAATCTCACCAATTATTATGGCTACCGAATAAATATTTTTGCACCTATTCTTGCATTTTTTTCGTGAAAGCTGTCATCCTTAAAAATGCCAGTACAGCCACCGTGAGGGGCGCGCGTCAATTTTTTTGACGCATCCGCCATTGTTAGCGCAATAAAATGAAACTGTCGAGTTTCGCCAACGATCTCAATTTCATGATATTTTTAAAATAAATATAAATTGTTCATGGTCTACTCCTCCGTACAAATAATAATAACTCAATAATACTAACGAGATGGCATATTTCAGTGGTAAATCGACATTACTCTTTTTAAAGTCAGAACATGAAAATCATTGTCTTCTATAATAAAGAATTAAGGTTCGAAGGTTCTAATTTTAATGGTGATACATGAGTAACATTCATGTAGCCCTCTGCTGGCTGCTTTGTAAGTTGGTATAAGTTTGGTCTTACCTGTAAATAAAGATATATAAGATAATAAGAAATTTCTAAGGATATAATAATTTTCATAAATCTCGAAGCTTTTTAACCTGTCATTACTTTTACAAAAATATGCTGACAGTAAATTCAACCCTTCCCAACATGACATGACAATTTGCCAAACAACGATTCCACTCCATATTTTCTCGCATTTTCAAATCAGCGTGCAAATCAGAAAACTTAGAGTACCTTCCAAATATTTTTTATACTTGACAAACTCTTTCAAACTTCGTCCAACTAACCCCGAACATTCATACTTCGTTATGATGAAAATATTCGCTGTCACTTGAAGAGGGAGGGAACAATTCACACGAATCGATTCTGGAGAGAGTAAGAAAAAGGTGTTTAGGATATGAGAAGTTTCGTATTTTCTGTTTTATTATTTCGCTCTGTATTGTTATGAGGTAAATAATCTCTACTGACACCTTTCATATCATTACCTTATACCACTTGATCATCTGGGACATGTTCTTCATCAAGAGGCAAAGTTTCAAAGATCTAAGGACCTACAATTTCAGCACCCTTTAAATTAGAATAAAACAATCAAAATCAAAAATCATTTATTTAAATGAGGCTGAGAGGCACTTTTTAAAAGCTTTTATTTAACTTGCAATGTATGTTTGTTCGCGTGGAATCTTGCTACTCAATTTTGAAGCAGATATCTTTAACCGATTGAGCTGAAATTTTGTACACACGTTTAGTTTGGATGACAATACACGATAAGCTGTGTGACTTTATTCTAAATCCAATATGGCGAACCATCCAAGATGGCGGAATAGTTATTTTTAATGCATTTCTACAAAATGGGTATCAAATGAAAGGGCTTGTCGAGAGTAACTCGAAAAATGATGTGACGTCAAACTCAAACTCAAACTCAAAGCATTTATTTCAATGAAACCATTTACAGGCACTTTTGAATTGTCAAGGAATCGGTCAGTCAGAAATATGAAGCTAGTTGCCCATTCCAAAGCGTAGTAGGTACCTATGGAGAAGAACGGGAAAGAAACTCCACGGACACTCTTTTAAATAAGTTGTTACAAAATATTGGTTACATCATTCATGTTGAAATTAAACATGTGAGAACAATGTAGAAAGACGTGCACGTTAGAAGCGTCTGTAATAAAAAGATAAAACAAGGAACAATACAAAAAATTTAATCAGTCAAGGCAGCTAAGAATTGACCAGTCCCAACTGACGGCGCCCGTTCACGAACATGACGCATGGATTAGCACCATTCAGCTCAACCATTTTGAAGGGAGCTGAATGATCCAACACACGCGCCACCATCAGCGAGACATTTGAGTGAGCATGACATACTCACAGCCGCCAGGGCACATTCAAGTCAATAAAAGACGTATTACCCGGTAAATGTTAGCTCATTAGTACATAGTACTCACACCTGTGCTCTGAAATTATATCGTCATTATAAATCCAATATGGCGGAACATACAAGATGGCGGAATAGTTATTTTTATGCACTTCTGCAATATGGGTATCAAATGAAAGGGCTTGCCGAGAATAATTAGAAATAACTAAAAAGTAAAAAATAAATTAAAACTAAAAAAACCTTTAAAAAAAAAGCTTTTATTTAAATGCTCTAAAAAGAAGAAAACTAAATTTTCTTTTAAAATTTTAACTATCAACTTATAACCTCATTATACACAATTTATATTATCATAAAAGCTTGTCGCGAGGTTTGCGTAAGTACCTAAGTATTTAATTAAACGGAAATTAAAATAAAAAAACTTAGCAGATTAAGTTACTCAATTAAATAGGTAAGTACTATTTACACAAGTAAATCGCGCGACAAGCTTTTATGATCATATAAATTGTGTATAATAAGGTTATAAGTTGATAGTTAAAATTTTAAAAGAAAATCTTCTTTTTAGAGCATTTAAATAAAAGCTTTTTTTTACAAAGGATTTTTTTGCTTTTAATTTATTGAACGTCAATCATTACATAAGACAGTCCCCCAAAATGTCCGCCCTTCACTAATTCCTAGTTTCTTAGCAGGGGATTTTTTTTTTCCCAGCTAAGAAACTAGGAACAAACAACAACAAACGCAACAAACTTCAAATGTTTCTCTTTTTTAATTTATGTAGATACGCAACAATGAATAATATTGACAAAGTGTTAAATGAATCTCAAAAAATATATCTTGACGATGTTCTAATTCCCTTTATCATTAGTTTTTCAGCCACCCTAACAATTCTCGTAATGAAAGTGTTCAGAATAAAAAGGTCTACATTGGGAGTCAATCGCGACGTCGTTGCAGACGCTCATAAATAAAACGGTTTCCTTCTTAGCACCGCGACTTCACCCGCTCTTGACAGTGGCTCCCAAGTTCCAATGCCGGGGCAATTGTCTGGCTGAGACTTTATATTAAACATGTGGTCGCAATGGGTATTATTTTCTACTGGTTTTGATCTGTACCTACCAATCATATTGGGAAAAACAAGTAAAACTACTTACAAGCACGGTATTCGAATTTAAAAAATCATTATCATGAATTACACTTCAATATTTATTTTTGTTGAACTTAGCCTAGAAGTTAACCTTCCCCTGACCTGACCTTTAAAAATCGTTATAGTTATAATTTTATTTAAAAAAACAGTGTGATCAAAACAACAGTGTCAACAGTCAATTTCTAGCAATACCACTTTTCAGGAATGCTTCAGCTTGAGCAGAAGCACGATACTTCAGCTTATCAGCCCTGTTGTGGACGGTGAGAGGTATTCAGGATCCGTATTGTGTCTGTGTTTTAAAACCACTGTCCATTTCGAAAGATAATTTTACAAATATTATAATTATGTTTGTTTAAAGTTCTTTATTAATATCCAGTCAAAGACAAAAGCTCTATCTTTTAAGTTGACATCAATCTTATTCAGTAATGGCATGTACACAGTACACACAGTCATGTTAGCTACTGTAATAAGAAAAACATCTTTTATTATCTTTTCATGTCTAAATCTAGTAGCACCATTAATCAAAAAATTCTTACTTGATATTATTTCTTTTAGAGTCGTGTCAAATGTCAAGGTCCTGAGGAAAACTGAATATTCTAATATAAAAAAAGAATCCGCAAAATCATTTGTCAGGCAAAGGTAAAGGAATTGAGAGAGAAATAAGGGCAGAAAATAATAATGTCTTTATTCAAGAAAATCTTTTTAGGTATTTGAGAACATCTTTATCATGGAGATTTGGATGGTTAAATGATATCAGATATTTATGATAAAATCGACTTATATTCGGGACTGGTACGGTCAGCAACAGAAGTAGTACACGGTTACTTTTACAAATTATGTGAAATCAATACATCTTAAACTACTTTTCAGTATTTTATGTAATAGCTAAGAGTTTTTATCATCGTCATTTAATAACAGTCGATTTTTTTATTCTTTTGCACATAAATTGTGTTAAAAAAACTGAAGTGTTAATCGATTTTGTTGATGACGGTATCGTTAAACGTCACTGACCAAAGTGCAGAGTTGCCGTTTTTTATTCAACACTATTTCTCTTAGTAATTTTTTGACATAGTTTTGGCAGCTGCACCAACCAACAACTAACGACTGTTAGTTTGACAAAAGTTATCGCCACCAACATCTGTCCACAGTCGTTGGCGACACCTTCTTACAATCAACCGTTGACGTGGAAAATTGCCTAACTACCTTTGTCAAATTACTTTATCTTGAATCTAGAACTGGCTACGGCTGGCATCTGACTGGCAAGTAAGGCATCTGGCGATCTTAAGTTCACTATCTCCATTCATCTTAAATGTTTATATTTAGCTTAGTTGAAAAAATCAACAAGAATATTGTTACTTGAATCCCAAATAGCCGCTTAATAACCAAGCTACGTTTCCCTCGTTTACTTACTAAAACACGATTCATTTCGAAGTCAATAAAGTGTATTCCCAAGCAATGCAGTAAACTTTCCAATCTGTCCACAATCTGCAGTAAAGTGTGTCAAGTTGTCGTGTTTCAATCCGGCGCCCCGTGGGACGGGAGTTCGATGCCGCGTCGGGGACCCCCGGCTCGTCAATACGAATATTATATGACATGCGATACTGGATCAGTTTACATGTTTTATGGATAGTAAGTATACATGAAAGTTCAATCATGTTAGTAGGAAAATATTTTTATTTTAACATTAGTTAAAGCTAGACATTTTGAAAGTGACATATCTTACCAAAATGTTTTTTGGTAAGGACATTTGTGAAGAAAAAGAAAGAAGTGACGAAGTGGTGAAGTGACTATCAATCACGTCGATACAACCTCGGATGTCCTTGGCAGAACGTTAGGATACTGCACAAAAATGTTTATAGTTAGTAGCTGTAACTCATTTACAATTTAGGAACGCGATATGAATACATCATAGCATCCTAGCAAAGGAAAACACGAGGCTAAACTATAAGTTTCCACATTATTTTAAAAGAACTCCTCACCACCTCACCAAGTCACCAACTCTATTCATCTTGGTTCAACTCTCTCCTGACAACTTGGCAGACATCAAAACGTCGGAACTTGGGTTTTATTATTAAAGTTCAGTGCGACAGAAGTTATTTGATGCAGTTGCCCAACCACTGCGGGAGTGGCAGAGTGGCAGAGTTCTCAAGGTCTTGTCAAAGTAAAATGGTTTTGTAGATTATTGACGTAATGGTGACGAGTTTAGTAGAAACGGGCCACGATAGGCTACAGTTCAACAAATATAGTGCTGATTTTTACTTGCTATCTGCAAATTGAAATTAGCAATATATGCATAGATAAAGATAGATATATATTCTTTATTGTGCAGTGAAAAGAAGAAGAAAATACAACAAACATAAGAACGGCACAAACGGCGGTATTATCGTTTCAGGCATAAAAAGAATTATTTTCTATATTGAAACAAAACTAAAGAAAGGTACTAGGCGTTAAAAAAATTTGGACTATCAAATTAAGTTGAACTGTATTCAATAGATTAAAGACGATGCCGCCGGCGAACGCCTCTGACTAATTTTATAGATCTAAATAATTTTATTCTGACCCTTTAATAGTTTTATCGTTGGTTTAGCTAGGCGGTCCTCTACAGAGTCTTTTTCTGTATCTATCCAATCCAATAGTACTTCAATGCTACTAAAATTGTAGTTGACGATAAGTAAACTTGAGATGCTCTTAAAAACTTGGGCACGATGCGACCACCTAAGTCAAAATAGAATCGATCCTATGAATACCGACACTTGAGCTGTCTGGTTAATTTTTTACATATAAATCGACCCTTATCAAGCAACCGACACTTGAACTTCCAACTACCGTACAACCCTATGAATTTACACTAAGTACTGAGCTGCTCTCGATCGAACATTGTCAATCAATCGTCGACAACACGCCTAAAGCGCGGGCGCAATAAATAATGCAGAGGGCATGCTCTTGTAGCTCCGTACTGAGGTCATAGCGAGCGAAGTTCTGAACGGGATAGAAAGGCTGTCACTATGTGTTAGAATATATTAAGAATATTGGATAAATGGTAGTTTACTATGATTCGTAATTGTCTATTCTCTGTAGCAATCTACGAGAAGAGCGTTAAGGCCGAATGTTTGGCGAAAACGTTTTTCATGATAATTAATTAAATGCATGTTATAAACTGACAGACAGACGGCATAGATAAAAAGTTAAAAGATAATTTTGTAAAAACATGAGTCTCATAAGAACATTTAAAATTAGAGTTTGTAGGTAATGAGCAATCTTAAGTTCTTATTGATGGCATACACGTTTTGCCATGGATACTGGCGTACAAAGTAAAAGTAGAATAGGAAACGAGACGAATAGTTAACTGTATTATTATATATTAAAAAAAGCAAAAACTATCTACCCTTTGGGTACAAGACACATAAAATAAATTTTACGAATTTGCGTTGTAGGAAGTATTTTAATTATTTATCGAGTTTGTAAAACAATATAAATTTTGCAGATCACTATCAGCTGCTGTACGTATAATAACCACCACTAATGCCTACTAACTTACTTAAGATAATCCCATCATACAAGCATTAGCATTAACTTAATCATGGAACTAATTTGCAACCACACTCAACTCGCTACAAATCAGATCTTATATATATAGATTCATGAAAACACACAGGTATCTCACTAGAACATTGTCAATCAATCGCGGCGACACACGACACGCGGCGCGCGTCTCTTGCCATCTAAATAATGCAGGACAACCTTGGACCCCTGGGCTGGGGCTGTGTCATAACGTGTCGATGTAACTACTGGTATGTGCTGCTTCGTAGTTTGGGATTTGTAGAAATTTAAAAGTCATTTATTCAAACTATGCTGAGAATCAGCACTTTTCGAACGTCAAAATTACATAAGACAGTCCCCCAAAACGCCCACCCTTCACCACTTCCTAGTGCGTTAGCTGGGAAGAAGAAGTGGCGCAACAAACTCCCCAGCAGCAAGGCTGTGTGTTCAGTTAGAAAAAAAAAAAATCTATATAGTAGTATGCACAATAATTTACATTACGGAACAAAAAACATAATTTAAATTATTAGCTATATGTCAGCTAGCACACGCCAATATACCAACCAAAATCATCGAGAACTTTACTCAGGCAGAAATAAAAACTAAACGTAAACAGAACTTAATATCTAAATAAAAGCCTCCAGGCATAAAAGGGGGTGCCCGCTTACATATAGCTATGTATATATAGCTGTAACTGATGTTTGCAGGACAATTTTTTATATTTTTTTCCTCTTTGTTTGTTTTGGGGTTTTTATCTAAATAGATATGTCAACCCCATCGTGCCTTTTACCATTGTAACATTAACACATAATCTATACTAACAGTTAAACAATATATTAAACTCTTTGTGATAATGATAGAAGTCACTGATAAGGACCGTTATTAAATGACGTAACTTTTTGGCACCTTCTGAAGTTGGTTGGGATAAAATTTATTGTATTAATCCCACGTTAAGCCCATTTAAGTCTAATTCCTTCAAAAGTGACTCCCTCTAGCGCCTGTTGCGGACGCAATCCATCAGCAAATGCTGCACGTCCTCAATCTGATTACATTCTCTGCAATTCGGTGAATCAGTTTTTTTCATAAGGACTTAGTTGATCGAATACTAATAAATATGTTGAATGTAGGTAAAACTAATTTTTTGCAAAGTTTAAACAGCGAAGTATTGCGTAAAACTTACAATAGGTGTGCCATTAATTATGACAATTTAACAATGCGTTATTTACGTTGTCGACCAGACGAATTTTCCAAACATATTATATGTATATTATGAAGCAAAAAATTTGGAATCTTCTTAAAACCCCTTAGGATTGTATCAAAAAGCGTGTTACGCAATTGGGATGCAGGTAATCTGCATCAAACTGCATCGATGATGAGCAGGGTCTGTGGTAGCACCAACACTGTCCTCAGAACGATAGCGTGCAAGATCGACAGCTTGTGTTATTGTTGTCCTTAATCGTGTACTGGGCAGGTGTACACCTGCAGAAATAGGAAGTAGACTTGAGCAATTATTGTGTAACTTGTTTTGTTTACAAACAAATTAAACACCTTTTATTTGTATTTTTTGTGTACTAACAACCTTTACTAACGCTATGTTTGTTAAAAATATGGACTGCGTCTGTATACCTATGTCTGAAATAAAGATATTAAATTAAACTAGTCTTAAAACACCAATTTGTAAGTAATGTAATTTTAGAAGAGGAAGCTTGGTTCTTCAAATAGTAAGTTAGAAGGAATGTTCGGCGCAGTTACTGAATAATTGGCTTACTGCATTACGTATTCGATTCCCGCACGTATGAAATTATTTTTATTCATATCGAACATCAAAATATATTGACGCAAGCGGCGACGATGGAAGCTTATACATGGTTCCTCTAGTATGTACTCAGTTACAAACCCTACGATTGTTAGTACAGGCTGGCGGACATTAAATTTAAATTAGCGTCGTGGAACATGAAAACAGTAAGGAGACACGCTTAATTATAATTTGAAGCGAGCGTGGGACCGCGACGCGTGGCACCATCTGTGATGCCGATCTGAACTAGAACGAGACTTGTATGGCTCAACATTTTACAAGAGGATTATAATTTATATGGTTCTAATTAAAAAGTCTTGGTGTGCGATACCTGCCACATAAAATCTGGCAAATTAATTAAAGCAAATTGACTACCAACTAATATTGTCCGTATAATTAAATCATAACTGTCATCCTTTGACAGTTGTATGAGATGGCTATAACACGTCGAATTGACGTAGGGTGTGAATTTGCTAGAGAAGACGAGAACTCTTTCTTGGTATTCGAACAGAAAATCCTCAGGCGCATATTCGATGCAGTGCTGGAAAATGAGGAATGGCGAACGTGATACAACCATGAGCTCTACGAAATGTATGACGAGCCTAATGTAATAAAAACAATCAAAATAAGCCGTCTCCGATGGGCAGGACAATTAGTAAGAATAGACGAGACTAGACTAGAGCACCCAAACGTTTACTGGATAGTAAACCGGATGGCCGGAGAAGTCGAGGGCGGCCCAGGCTCAGATGGTTGGATGGCGTAAACCAAGATTTAAGAACTGTTGGAGTGACAAACTGGAGAGAAAAAGCTGGAAATAGGTCACGTTGGAGAAATATACTTGACCAGGCTAAGGCTCAGCCGCGGTTGTAAAGCCTCAGATGATGATGATGATGTCAATTTACTTAACAATTAGTTTCTCCGACTGTACTTAATGTAGTTTCCACAAGGCTTGATAAACGGAATTTATTGACATAGAAACAGGGCTTAAGTTAGCAGAGGACTTATTGAAATAATAATATAGCTGATGAACAGATTCTGATAATTAAAATCGTCCGCAAAATATTAGATAAAAAAATAAAAGATACGGAAAACTCCAAAACAAAAATGATAAATTACCGAAACAGTATTGCGGTCGAAATTCGCGAAGGTCAAATAATTACTTAGCCTTGGTGAACGGCTCCGAAAATAGCTTGTATAAGAAATTCTATCAGCAAATTGTTTACACCACAAAATAAGGAGTTTTTATAAATTGTTTTAGTCTTGTCTCTGTGTAATATATAGCAATTTTTTATATTAGTTAAATGGTTCGAGAAAAGGCTTTAGGAGATAGACCGTTCGAGGTCAAGCTGTACTTCCCGCGGTCAGTTCATAGATGGGTGACATTTTTACAGGAAAAATCCCTTCGTTATTCGAAACAATTTTCTACCTATAACAGACATCATCTTTTATAAAATATCTTATAAATACAAATCAGCTAGGATGGTTCCTCTAACAATTAGAACATAGAATTAAACATATAATAACAATTGAACGTCTGAAACTGCCGCAAAGGTTAATCTTTCAACACTTTCTACTGTTTATGCTGAGATAAAAAACTGCCAACATTATTTCGAATAAGTTACAAATTTTATATTTCTAATTAATTTCACCTAATTATATCAGAAGCCATACAAAAAAATCAAGAACGTTCGTGTTACAATCTAATCTATTTCATTTTCTGGTGTACAAAGAGAACCATCATCTAAATTCTAGAGCCCCTATAGTTTTATTATTTCTATTTGTGATCACCTATTTTTGAAAATGCTGTTAAACCTGTAATCGGCGACTGAGTAAGTCCGAGGTAAGATGTATTATTAACAGAAGCTGTTGGTGTAGCTCTATAAATAAATAAATAATCTGAATCCCAACTCTTCCCCACTCCGAGGTATTCTCGAAACTCCAAGCATAAGGCTAAGAATGTTGGAAAGCAGTCTTTTATGTATCGCACGCAACTTGAGGCAAGTTTTATTGCCCGGCCCCTCGCTCAAGATATTGTGGACTTGAATATTGATTGCTTAAATGCTTTCCGAATAGTTAGCGTCTGGGTGGAAGGTTTGGAAAGGAAAAGTTAATGTAGATATATAATATGGTTTTAGATATAGATATTTTGTCAGCAGTTTAACTCTGACGGGATAAGTTTTTAACTGATATTATGTATGGATACGTGATTGTCTTCTCTTGTATTGACAGGATTTTTAGAAATTTGCTCAAGTGGTAAAAATGTTTAGGCTGTCGACACGACCATCATCTATGGATCCTTTTCCCAACGATGGCTGTGTGTGTTTGAAGTCTAACTGGATGTAGCTGAATAGGTACTAGTATTGAGAGTGACTGTATGCACATTCCTAACGTTAAATAAATAGGGTGGTATACCGACGCTCAGAAAATGTCGAGAGCAGGAATAGTTGCAGACTTAATGACTAGCCAGTCACTTTAAGCGAAAATGTAAGTAAAGGAATAATATTATTAAGGAAAACTTTTACATCACCCTGAAACAGCGTGAAAATTATCTTAGTTAAAACACAAATAATAAAAAAAACGAACCGCTTCGCAATTAAAGTTTCCACTCAAAGTCGATCTACTTTGCAGGGCGGTTCAGTCAAAGGGTTAATAGTCACCCCCTTCCTCCCTCCCGCAGGATAGACGACAGAATTAATTTATGTACCCTAGATCTAAGACCTGAAAAAATATATGTTTCTAGATTAAAAACAAAAGGGACAAGAACTTTAAGGGGATGTGTCTGCTTTGTTTTTTTGTGGCGTTGATTTAGCTTGAGATTGAAAAGAGTGGTGAGATTTAGTTACGTAAATTATAGAAGTTAATAATAAGTATGATGCATCAGATATACAGCAACATTGATTGTGCTTAACGAGACTGAACAGATGGTTGAAGCAGCCCGCGCAAGCCAAGACAAAAAAAGTGAAAATAATATATAAAGAAAAAAAGGAGAATGGTGTTGTAAAAAAAGAAGAATAATAAAATGAATAATAATTATCCTTCGTATACATCTGAACCCGAAACTGACAATTATGAAAAAAAAAATGCAAAGGAACTAAACTTAACTAGGTACAAGGTTCTAAGTACTTAAGCTTAGTTTACCAGCATGATTTATTAAATCCATAATAGGTAGTTAATGGACTCAGGCGTGATTTTGCGGAAATCCATTATAAAATACAATAGACGACGTATATTTAGTAACCTAATCCGCTTAAATGTTCTTAAAGAGTCATAAAGAACACTGTAAGAAATCTACGTGTTTCACCTCTGAACGAGGCATCAAACCCGGAGCGGACGTGTTGACACGTCAAGCGTCGAGAGCAGAGACTCTCTCTCTACATACGATCAACAACAACTGTCATAACAACCATCATTCGGTTATATGGCCACACTAGGCGTTATACTGCTATCAACTAAATGTTGATCGTAGTATAACGTTATTATCATACAGGAGGATCGCTGGCCATTCCCCTTGGCCCTAAGTCGTGTCTTACCATCCCCCAAGGAGGATTGATAGGTCGTGGTCGTGTGCGTTTACCTAAGTGGTAAATACACGTGCTGACGTGGATTTTAGTTATTGTAGTTAATACGAAGATATTGCTGTCTTTTACGAAGAGACAACATAACACAAGTAAGGGATGAAAGAAAACAGCCACTGAGATTTTAATTAAGTAATTAAACATAACCCATACCTTTAGGAGCTACCATTTCGGAGGTCACCTAAACTTGTTGAAATCTTTTAGTTCATCGTAATTCGATTAGTTTTTTTAAGAGCCTATCCAGTGCCCAGTTCCCTAACAGCGTTAAATAAAAAAATATATGTTATAAGTAGATATTTTTTTTATGAATGAAGGAAGTCGTTTGACAAAAGAATCGGATTTTCGTGGTAATGAAGTCGGATCTCAAGAATTGCACCGCGGAAATTGTTCGTCATGAATCATTTGGAATTCGGATAACGGGAAATGAATGAGAGATTCGAGTTGTTAGCAGATCTGATAACAATTTTAAGTTCTTTTGGATAATTTTTTTAGGATGGAGTCTAAACCATTCATAACAGTTTGATATAGTATATTTTGTAGAAAACAACGTACCTACTATTATTGAAATGGATATTGTTTTTCGTGATAGTGAGGCACATTTTTAATCGTGAAGCAGAACGATTAGTTTTCAATCGAGTATTTCTACAGACGATAGTTAATCAAATGCAAAAACTTGATAACTCGCGTGTTCAATTAGAATACGTCAAACCTAACGTCACGGCCACACCGCGAGCAAATAGTCCGAAAATCCTATTACTTCGCGTTTTCTGAGGAAAATATTTTATTTTTTTATTTACCACCCTGAGTGAGTTTGACGAAGGGCCTAAGTTTAGAATAAAACTTTGGAATGCCGGAATACCGCGATTTATGTGATCTACTCCCGGCTTACTTCTCTGCCGTCACCCCGTGATTTATTCGGCGAGATTATTTTTTTCAACCCTTTTCCTTCCTGTGAATGTGTTACCTGAAGTGCCGTTTGAGATTTGTGGCTTTAATTTAAATTGTACTTAAGACTTTATTAATAGACGTCCTTTTAAAAATTAGGGCTTTGATATCAACTCCTTTTTACATAAACTAACTATAGCAAAATAAATTGGCCCCAACTTTGCTAAACGTTTTTGTTTGTCATCTATGTTTGAATTTTAAGAATCAGCCTATACCGAGTTAGACCAGGGTCAACTACCTCGCGTTTACCGACAGCTAATAAAATATATTTTCAAAAACACCTAATAGGTTCATCCCTTTACCGTGAAAGGGCCAATAACCCGTACAAATAGCTGACACCAATCAAGCCCAGTGTCTCATTCGACACACATTTACTCATTCCACACACATTCACTCATTCAGTCCTAAAACCTAACGCGCTTAACCCTTCATAGCCACTCGTTAGCCCGTAGGTGCGGTCTCGTTACGCCGAAAGTGTCGCCGTCGAATTTAATCAAACCAATTTAGCTTGTTCGCTTCCCGCTCGCACGTTTTTCGTTACTGCCAGTAAAATTGATGATTTAGCACAATTTAATTGAAAATTCTTATTGTAAGCTCTGTGCGGCTTATGCGATGTTTCTCAGTGTAATTGGGTGTATTGTTATGCTTTATTGTATTTACGGCAGATATGACAGTTAATTTGTCTGGAACTGAACAGGTTACCTCGATGATGTGGTGTGTTCCACAGATTTTTAATGAAAAGAAAAATAGACCACAAATAAAAGTCTACTAATCTTTGTCACTCGTGTGGCCCATTTTCTAAGTATTAAGTAGCTATCGATCACCATTCCACAAAACTCGACCCAAAAATACTTTATAATTAATACTCCCCTTCCCCAAAATGTAAAGATAAGTGAGCTCAAAAGCACCCTTAGTCAAGTTAAATAATTTATCTTACAGGCTTTTTATTCCTGCTCAGCCCGTAAGAGATATGACGAGAAGATGAGCACAACGGGGGAGACCTGTCACTCAAGAAATGACATTTAATTTCCTTATGACCAAGAACAATAATTATTTGTATGTTAGGTTAGGTTATATTGTGATGAGGGTAAATAAAATAAATCTAAGACAAGCTCATTAGAAGGCTGAAACCCAACGGGCAATGGAGAGGACTATGCTTAAAATTTCCTTACGTGATCGAATCAGAAATGAATAGATCCGTAGGAGAACAAAGGTAACCGACATAACCCGAACAATTACCAAATGAAGTGCCAGTGGGCAGGGCAAATTGCTCGCAGAACAGATGGCCGCTGGGGCTGAAAGGTTCTGAAGTGGCGATCGCGTACCGGAAGACGTAGCGTTGGAAGCTATCCCACAAGGTGGGCCGATGACCTGGTGAAGGCCACGGGCATCTGCTGGATGCGAGAACCACAGAACCAGTGGAAGTGGGGGTGCTCGGGGGAGGCCTATATCCAGTAGTGGAGGCTTTCGGCTGAAGTGGTGATGACGATAATGAGGGTAAAATAAATAATGATAATAATCGATCTGTAAATAATGAATCGCCCATAAGTAGATAGATACATCTAATAAGGAAACAGTTTAATTCTGAATAAAAACCTTACAAACCTGATCTTTTAAATAACTGATTTATCACTAATAAAATCAAAACTGAAACAAATTAAAATACATTATAGTGCTTATTGCTGTATTTGAGAACATTAAACTTGCAAAAGTAAATACTCTCGAATGTGAATTATTTTTAATATATCCTAAGATAAATGTATGGAGTAGAAGGCACTAGAAGCTAAGCATAAAATCCTCATTACAAGACCTATTGTTATTCGCATGCATAACTCAACAGCTGGATGGTTTTCGGGGCAATTTTTCCCAGTCATATCCTTTCAGATTCAGAGAATAATAGGCTATAAAATTTTAGCTCCTCTCACGCGAACAAAGCAGGGACGTGCGCTAGTGAAGATTTAAATATTTATTACTTTGATTAAAACAAGTGTTCCAATTTAGTTCCGACGATACCCGTCCGTTAGATGAGTGGAAGTGATAAAATTCAAATTGCAATTATGTCTAACGATTTCTTTTCACGTATTGGAATGCTCATTATCAAAAGGATACTTCCGTCTGTGATTGATTAAAAATTTGTTGCTGGGGAATAAACAAAAAGTTTCGAATTAATTAATGTGTTGATGTTTCCTAGAATCCATTTGAAAAATAAAATTATTAGACACACAGCTAAGTTTAATATTCAAAAGTCCGTTGTTGTCAATTTCATTGTAATTCATATTTTTGGGTTTATATTGCACAACCGTCTCAATACGTACATGCATCAGTATGTCCTCTAAATTACCGTCTAATTTCTGTCTACTTCCAAATTAAGTGAAATGAAATGAAATGAAATAAAATGAAATTTAGATTTAGTAGTAGATTTCATAAGTTGCCAAGCACGCATAAATTCTCAAGAAGAGCCGGGTTATTCAACCCTTGCAGCAAGTACGGTCTTACTACGTCAACCAACGCCTTTGTACACAATTTCAACGGAAAATGTTAATTAAAATAAATTAATTGACGTTTTCCGTGATTATGTTGAAATTCCACTGTCAATATCTATTTGTTCCATTTTTGTTACTGTAATACTCGTACACGTGTATTAGAGTAACAAAAATGGAACAAATAAAAATATTATGACCGAAAAAAAAAAAACTTCTATATCATAGTCACTTTTTAATAACGAAATCAACACCTTGCACCAACCGTGGTCTGGCCACGTCAATCAAAATGTTTCAAACGCTTTCCTTGGTAAGTAATTTACTTTTAGTTTTACGATACTACCTCCACCCAAAAATAAACTAAATAACTCTAACCCACATGCATTCTTGAACAATACCCACTAACCGAAAACCGAACCCCAAAAAGTTGTAACAACTACCAGGCGCCCAGAACTTTCAAAGAGGCTTGGTAATAACCCTTGCACCGAGTGCGGTCTCGCTACGTCAATCAAACTGTTTATATTAAACGCTACACTTTGCCTCAGAGTGGCATTAATGAGTATTTGAGGGAAACTTTGTTGAAGACTATTGGGCATAAGATGACAGACCACTGTTCCAGATGGGATTTGATCAATTAAACTATCTTCGTCGGTATGTTAGTGTTATTTCTTTGCGTTTACTTGCTGCACGCTTGTGCAAAGTTGCTTTGGTCAATATTGGACGTTGAAACTTCTTTGAGAGTGAAGCCTTATGAACTAAAGCTTGATGAACTAATTACTTTCGATTTTTAATATTGATGCACTTCTCTCACACTAGGTATATTTATGTTAATATCTTGCATAATATAGCAAAAAAAACAAAAACAATAAAAAATCTATTAGGTATTATTTCTAACTTACAATAATAAACTTTTTGCTCAACACCAAAAACACCAACACCAGACTTAACACGCCACTAGACTTTCATCTTTGGGGTTGGATGAAGCAAAAAGTTTATTTTGAGCCAGCCTACACCAGGGAAGAGCTGCTGGAGCCTATTCGCGTGGCTGCAGCAGAAATTAAGGTTGATCCGAGCCAGTTAAGACGGACAACACAGCAGGTGGCGATCCGAGCTACTGCGTGCCTTCAAAATGTCGGGGGGCATTTTGAACAACTTTTATAATTTCTTGTGTGTTGTAAATAATAAATAGTAATTAATACTTGTTATTTGTTTATCATTGAACTGTGATGACTGTAAATATCTACAGAAAAACCAAATCGTTATGAACTCACTATCTACGCAAGCCTATGTTCCAACAACAATATCTCTTAAACCATTAGTCATAGAATATTTTTTTGGTATCATTATTTAGGTGAACTAAACATCTGTTAGACGAGTAGATAAAAAAAGGTAGTTCCTCAGGGTGAATTTTGTAATAACCTTGATTAACAAAAAAACTATGTTATTTTTAACGTAAAATTGATCTTTTAGCATTTATTTGAATATGATGCAGCATTTAATGTTATTATATGAGTTATTTAACCCATTGTTAATACTTTTCCGTTGCTAAAAATATATTTTTTATGACAATTGGGCTTTAAATTTTAAAGTTACTGTTCTTTTAGTATGCACTCTCCATTAAAGGCGATTAAAACACAAAAATGGCTGCCATTCAGGGGGGGATGGGTTCCGACCCTACATGTAGAATAATTTTATTGATAGAATAGAGCAAACCACCACCTCTTTAAGTTTGTACAGTCCGAAACCGGACATATTGTATATATATATATATATATATATATATATAACTGTATTTGTCAAAATCGAATACCTATGAAAAATTTCCTGCATCAACCAGTATATGTTGTCAATGTCTATTTACGACTTGAAAAGCAGTTGATCATATTCAAATCTGGGAATAGTTTACATCGGTACAAGTTAAGCTTATTGATAATAATTATCACTACCGCTTTGTATCTGCTCATCTCGTAATATATGGGCTTAAAGATTACAAATTGTAGCTAACTAGTGACGGCTGTTAGCCCATTAGTTATCGCGCAAACTGTTCCACTCGACGTTCACTGAGGGATAGCTTTACTAACATAAGTAGGTATAGGGTTGATACATGGAAAAAAATAATTATTCGTTTTGGAAACCGGTTTTACTAGAAAGCTAAAAGTAATGTTATTTTCGACAATAGTGCAACAAGTGGGACCTTAAAAGATCTTTGACTTCCCGAAAATTCTTGGTGAACGCAGATAATTTTGGGTTAACTAGAAGATTTTTCCATGAATAGGTGGCATTTCTTCGTCTTTTCAATGCTAAAGTCCTAAATAAGAATGCTACCCATACGTCTATACAATCTGGTTTATTATTTCAGGGTCGTAAAAGGCACAGGCCATTGCCGAAAAATTCAAATCCCGCTTTAGTGAAAATTCCGCACGCCTAGTTATTTCACAGAAAATAACGATATTATTATCCTGATTTAGAACGTTCCACAACCCTAAATACGCACGTTTCGGTCCGAATATTCGCGCTAAATATTCGGCGGCTGTGTGACCTCAACCTTGGTTCAAATTCCATCAAAACTTAGCTGTTAAGTAGGCGTTCGATCTTATAATTGACTTTGACGTGTTTCTCTTGAGAGAGAATTACAGTTTCCTTTTATTTGAGTAATATTTTACGTGACTTCGTTGTAGTTTCAAACTAATTTCAACGGTGGAAGTGTCCGTTGTATGGCGAATACAAAAAACCTCTTTGAGGGAACTCTCTTTAGTAAATTGGATTTTATGTGTAAGTGAAGAAGTGATTAGAACTATTTTTAGCAAAAAGGAGTGATTGGAATTTTCTATGAGCTTACTTCTTGATTACGCAAAATCTAAAGCGATTTAAATCGAATTAAATAACGAACCGAAGCGATTTTTTTTAAATTTGACAATTAATATTATTCGTACTACCTGACTGAATCAATGTTTGAAAGCTTTATTTACTCTGATATAAGAATATTTTGGGGCAATAATTTAATTTTAAACTGTAATCCAGCTATTTTTACATAATGTTTCGAGACAATGTTAATGATCAGTTGCAACTTTGTAACAAAATCTAATTAAGTTCCGTCAGACTTGATCTAAACTAAACAGACAGACAAGACATTCCTCTCAAAGCATGCAAATATGAGCAGTAAAACGTGATGGGGTCCCACTGAGACAATCGCAGAGTCTCGCCCTGATGGCGCCTTGCAAGTGACTGTAATGTTAACTTTATCAACCCGCTTTGAAAGCCATGGCGGGGAAAAACAATTATGAGTATCCATATGGGAAATGTTTATTTAGTTTTAAGGTTTAAGGAACCAATGGTTTTTTTTTTGTTGTGTATGACAGTTTTGGGTTTGCTAGCCTGTTGATCGAAAAAAGAAGAAATAATTACGAGATTTGCTGAAACTTTAATGACAAATCATCTTACATTTAAAACTTATAACAATTTATGTTTCATTCATACAACATGTGACAAGTCTTTGCTTTAAGCAGCTTACGGGAAAAAAATTACTAAAGATAAAAAATTCTATGCATACCTACAGCTTATTCTGATAATTTTATTATTGAAAAGAAAACATGCAAAGAAAAGGACGAACTTTGCAGAACCCGTAATTAATTTACCCATGACCGGACTTTTCACAGCACACGTCAAAAAGAAAAAATAATTTACCGAAGTACCAACGTCTACCTTCTTTCGTAGCTAGAATTTGTTGAAATGAAAAATTCATGACTTTCCGTAGTCCAGTCTTTCATAACTCAGAGCACCTTTCGCTAAGAAAACTTTTCCGACCATACTGACAACACTTCCTCCACAACCATGAGATCCTATTCTATAAATGGCCACAAATTTATCCCATACATCAGCCAATACTGAAATACGGCGTCGCAAAGTCTAGACCCTTTTCGCAGGACATCATATAATACCGCAAACATATGTCTACGACCGAAACAATCCTTAATCCCTTGCTATAAGATTTATAATTGATTGTACCAGGTGTGTTGTTAAGTTGGCTGTGTAAAGGCTGGAACATCGTCGCATGCATTTTACATCGCATTTGTGATGATTCGATGAGCAGACTATTTATTATGGTGACATTCGTTTAAAACGCGCTCAGATATAAAGGAGGACAGTTGAGGGATGGCGGCGTGATTGCGGTGTGGTTCACTTTATTTTGTTATCCTTTTGTGGGATCTTGTATCCTAGGAACAGTATATCAATTAATTTAAACTGTGTGAGAACATTTTTCGCCAGCTTATGTCAACAATTAATTTTCGTGACAAAAAGTGAGTAAGATGATGAGGCTTAATAAACTTAATAAAGAAAATCCGTTACTGCTGTTGTGTACGCATAAGAAATGTAGTGGTGAATAATGAGAAAATGAGTTGAAATAAATTTCATCAAACGTAGTAGTCACAAATAAAGATAAATGCCGAGCATACCGATGGTCAGAAAAAAACCCATAAAAGAAACAATGAGAAACGAGGGGAACAAATTCAAAAACTTGGGAGATAGAAAACAGAAAATTGCCATTACAAACGAGATTAAGGCTTCCTTCGTCAGAGGTGTATGTTTTTATGTGTATTGTTCTCGGATGAGCACGAAAATTATTTTTCTTTGCCACTATTTTTAGCTTTCCTACTTAATATTACGCTATTACCTGGCGTTACCTAGAAACTGCATGCTATCTGAGTTCCCAAAGCTTTCAGTATGCCAATTTTAATTTTACTAAAAGCAAAGTTTTTCAAGCGTAATTATCATGATGTTATTTTTGTTTTTAGGTTTACCACTCTAATTTCTAAACCTAGATGTCGACATGACCATGTTTATAAAGAACGAAAATTCCCGCACTAAACATTTGCATGCCAATTTATTCTAATAATGTGTCCCTGAATCCCTTCTAATCTCCCAACTCCGTTCTATTTAATTAGTCTTACAATTTTTCTGGCACAAAACCTCTTCATCTACTAAAATATTCTAAAAAATATTCAGCTCTTAATTAGATTATCCTCGCTTCCAATCAGCCAGAAAGTCATTGGCCAACGATTATATAACAAACTTCTGCATAATTTATAAGCTATCTTGTGCCTCACTTAACTAAATTAAATCGTTCATCGTGCAGATGGCGGAGTTCAAAAATATTGGAAACTTTCCCGTCAGTATCTACAGTCCTGAATTATTTGCCTCCAGTTCTTTGGGCAAAAGCTGTTAGCGAAATTATTTGGAAAAGGACCCCAGGTAGACATTTATTTTCAGGCCGGCCTGGGAATTAGAAATACTTTAGATAACAAGTGGATGAATTTTGGAGCTGGTATTATAGAAGTGGATTGAAGTTGTTACGAGGTTAATCTTATATATACGTACAATGTCGCCCATGTGCCCGCCCGTATTTTTCTGAATATTCATGACAAATTATCGAAAATAAACTTAAAAAACTGGCCAAGTGCGTGTTGGATCACGCACAATGAAGGGTTCCGTAGTAGGGATGAATTTATCCCAAGAACAAACTTAACATTGTAGTTGAAAAACATGTTCTTTCATACGGAATGCATGGGAAATCATGTTTTTCAAATTGGAAATTAAAGTTGGTTGATTATTACTCGTTAACCTGTAGAGCCTACTTAGCTTTGATAGTTTGCCTTTTAATTTCGTTATATATACTACTGCTGTGAATATTTTCACCAATCCAAGTACATCCACTTAGCTGGCAGGGGGGAGGACACTCGACTATAAATAAAAATAAATCAGTTAAAAACTTAATATTTCGCAATCGTATCCCTGAATCCAAAAATGGGTTTCACGACAGACAATATTTTTGAACGACCTTTGTAACAATACCCCACAACATGGGGAAGTTGAGAAAAAAAAACATCCCCACTTTACGTGTAGGACCTCCCCTACATTTTTTTTTCTTGATTTGTTTTTACCACTTTGTCGACATGATTAATATGTCAAATCACAGTTTTCTAGTACTAACCGTCTCTGAGCTAAGACGCGGATAGGCAGACGGACAGACAGACAGACAGACGGACAGAAGCGAAACTATAAGGGTTCCTTGTTTACTACGGAACCCTGAAAAGGGGGATCTTTATTTTTTTTTAATGTCCCGCTATGATTTTATGGACTTACACTAGTGTTTTTTTAAATAGATACTGTTTGTAATGGAAAAAAATGCCTTCACCTCGTTGGTTTTCCATAGTTGACTAATTTTAATAAAAAATTTAGTTAATCCGATAAAATAACTCATAAGCTATTAGAAATAATAAACAGAATCCAAATCGAGCCAATAACATAGGAGATATGGCAAACGCTACTAAAAAAAATAAAAATGTA
The DNA here is from genome assembly GCA_947364205.1 of Agrochola lota. NCBI lineage: Eukaryota > Metazoa > Arthropoda > Insecta > Lepidoptera > Noctuidae > Agrochola > Agrochola lota. The sequence continues at coordinate 19,572,203 of OX376237.1, read as the reverse complement.
ATAACATGACAAGTATTAAAGATAGACCCCCCATATAAAGTTAATTTTCGAGAATTTTTCATGAATATTATTAGAAAAATACGGGCGGGCACATGCCCATGGGCTACATTGTATAATAGTTGATTTTATTTCCCAGGCGACATGAAACAAACATATATTACGGTACAAGAAAAGTCTAAGCACCAATATCTATCGCTAGTAATTGACTGCATAACAATTGCATAAAAACGCTCAAAAATTTCTCGTCATTATTTTGGCTTCCATTGTAGACGGCACAAACTGTTCCGCCGAACGTTCATGTTATTAATACTGTGACGTCCATTACACTAAGTGTGGCAGAATGTCAAGCGGCTGACATTTGGCGTAATGAGACAGAAACACTATGGTATTTCTGGAATGAGGATCATGTAATTAACCTTTGTAGGTTGATGACATTATTGCTGTTGGACGGGAGATTCAAATGTAGATAAACATAGTTGTATTAAATAATAATTATTAAGATATCCTTTCGATTTTCAGCAAAGAAAAGCTTAATAACCATTTATCTAAACTACACAATAACAAAGATTTTTACATAACGCAAGTAGGTATATAAAAGTGGGTACGTATTTAAGCTAAGTGTACAAGAAAATCTTTATAAAGGACTATAAATACCTAAACGTGGGCGAGTTTATCCAGTAATCCATTTCAAGCCGATCGACATACCCTATTCCATCTACAAACACTCAGATTTAGCAAATGTTTGAAAGGAGCCAGAATTGGAACACCTCTGTAATTTCGTACCAAATACCTGTTATTTTAGGAAAAACATCTCGAACACAACACAATGATCGTCCACACAAAAGCACATTAGTAAACAAAACCGAAACTTCAAACGCAAGAACTCCTTTCAACCGGCGATTCCGATACACTCAAGCTTGTGAAACGCGTAAGCTGAATCCAGCCTTGTGTACCTAGATGATGTGTTGATTTTGCTTTGGCGTTAGTCTCTCAATTATAAGGGCAAGATTGTAAGGGCTCACAATTTCCCCTACCCACCTGTCAAACGTCCACTGAAGCTTGAAGATACGTGCGTGTATCGGGACGCGTCATCTCACTCATCCCCTTGAGTGTACGTCGTGATGTTTGCTATCTTTTTGACGTTATTATCTGCGATACAATGTTTGAGAGTTTTGTACGTGATTTTTATCTCTTTTCTTGATTTTAAGAATAATGAGAGTTGTATGTTGTTTCGTAATTTATGAGTGTCAGATCCTTGGTTGTAATGGCTCAACACAGTTTACACTATGACCCATGATAACATAATTCACGTCCATTGATTTTGTGGAACTAATGAGTACTAAATACTGTATGGTAGGTCAAATGTGTTTCCAAAGTGCTTTCAACACAAGCTGTTTTCTCTGTGGCTATTTTGTAACATGGTTATTTCGGTATTTCATTTAGTTGTCAAAATTTGCAAAGAAAATGAATAAATAATCAACATATATGCTTCCTTTTAGCTATAGTATTTTTACGTGATATTTTCGCTTAACAGGTCGTCTGGGTACTATAGTTATAATTTGCTGACGTAACCGACTTCCACATTTAAAACGTTCGTTCATCCTCCGAACTAATGCAACAATCCACCCACTCAGGTGATTAATCAACCCGCAACACTAGCTTATATTGTAACCCATCAAACCAATATTAATCATACAAAGTGAACATATTCACCCTGAAGTAAATCAGCCGACTTAATTATCAGCCGCGTTACGCTATCGTTGCCGTATAGTAGTCGTGTCGTGCCGATGTCGTGCGTGCATCGTCTCGTCGGCCATTAATTCCATTACGGCACCGTTGTTCGAAACTACATTAATTCTCTGTCTACCCCTTGACGTGCCCGCGTAATGAACTAAACTTTGTCAATACGTTTTTGGTGTTTGAAAATCATGTTTAGCTGTTTAATTTTGATTTATTATGTTTGGTTTGGCATTTGTTTCCGATATTGATGTTGTTGAGAGTTATCTGCTGTTGTCATAACAATTATTTGAAATTATATTGTAACTGTAATAAATGTTTGCTCTTTTCACGATGGGGCACTCTTGAAACGTAGGTATACTATGTAATCTAGCATTCAGTTTCTCCGATGACGCCAAATCCTGAGGATGAAAGTTATGAAGACGTGGAAAAAGTTGGAATAAACTACAAGGACTCAATTCAAGGTACTCATGAGCATTTGTACAGAATAAACATACACAAATGAGCTAATTGGCATGAGTGGTACCTACAGTGTACACAAATACCTGCCTCGAAATAGCTTATTAGGCAGCTATGCAATGTGCCGGTAACAAAATCATCGCATTGTTTTATTTAGAAACACATTTCAGCGCCTGTCCTATGAATCAAAACAACGCGTTTACTTTCCTCTAGTCGCACACACGCGATAAATTGTGCACAAAAATATCTTCATAAAAAGCAAACAATGGGAGGCAACAGAGCGACGTTGAACGCAACATTTGACGCGACAAACGTTTGTCGCGCGACGATTTGTTTTGTCGGAACACGGTCAGTGGTGCGTGGTGTGTGCTCAATTGACAAACGTTATTGTGACTCGGTTTACAAACGTTTGATGGATCGTAAAAGGGATAGGGTTATAAATTTAAGGTGTTCAGGAATGGATGATGTATGGCTGTTTTGCTGGAGTGAAAAATTAATGGAATTAAAAGCTAACAAAATCAACCCCTCATCTTTCTAGATGAAAAGTAAGTAGAAAATGCTTCTATTTAATTTCGTCTGGCGTCATCGACGTGAGTAGTCTAGGTAGCCAATCAGCTCGTATACAAGTATGAAACCTCCCACTTGGCTTGACACAAATTCCACATTACATAATAGCTGATAAGGGATGAGGAGCTCGTGGCTAAGTAATAACAGCCGCACGGGCCGATCGATTAGGATAAGCTACGCTTGCCGGGGTTGGTCCGTGGATGGGTGACCATCTTTACATATTGAGATTCCTCCATGCTTCGGAAAGCACGTTAAGTCGTTGGTCACGACTGTCATTCTTGAATCTTTGACAGTCGTTACGGGTAGTCAGAAGCCCGAAAGTCTGACAACCAGTCTTACCAAGGGGTATCGTATTACCCAGTTACTGGGTTGTGGAGGTTAGATAGACAGTCGCTCCATGTAAAATACTGGTATTCAGCTGCATCCAGTTAGAATGGATGCCGACGATGTGATGTGATGATAATAGCTGATAAAGGTCCAAAACTAAAACATTGTTTATTTGAAAAAGCCATTATTAAAAACGCATGTCCCATTGACACAAAAACTACCTAGTCAAAACCATAATTGTTTACAAGTATCGTCAATGCTCTACATCCCTACTTTGTATAATATTTGGGCTTACATTTGTGCTGCAATTTGAACATTGTTTTTCCGAGGCACTTCTATCCACTTCCCATATGGGATAAACTCGGAATCGCGTTGTAACACGCGAAGACCCCATTTGCCGCTCGTTTTGGGACTGTCTATAGTCAATGTTTAAGCAGATCAGCAACTTTTGAGCAACATTTTTGTTGATTCTGTTTTTTAATTTTCATTCTTCTGGAATAAAATAGGTAGTCAAATTAATAGGTGTTATAGAAAGTTACATAAAAAATAAAAAATACACAAAATGGCCGCTTTTTGGCGCCAAAACATATGTTAAAAAAAAAACTCCCTATCATATCGAGTGGGGTATCAAAATTAAGGGTTTTGAAAGGTGATTACAAAAATATATGCAAATTATGTTTAAATGTAATTCGGAATGAAAAATTATGAAAAAAAAAACTGAAAAAAAAAGTTATTTAAAAAAAAACTGAAAAACCCGACGGCAAAAACACAAACCTGAAATGAAAATAATAACTAGCATTATAACATATAGAATATTGGTAGATTTTTGATTTTTTTTTTTTTCTATAGACAAAACAGAAACAAAATCAGTATAAACTGGCCACTTATTCTATTGAAATTCATCATAACAAGGTCAAAGTATTACCACTGTCGTGCGGCCGACTGTACGACTGTCGGAGTAGTTTTTTAATCATTTGTTTCCTTTTCATTGACCCAATTTTTTTAGCTCAAAAGTTACCTAAAAGTATCCCGTCTAACCTTCCCTTATCGAGTTGTTAATTCAGGCTACGGCGTAGCAAGGTACTACGTGCGCCGGTTACACAGCGCTACGCTGCTACGCCTTATTTACGACACTCGTATCCAAAGTGATCATTGCTGTAATATTGTAGTAATGAATTGGAGTTTTTTAGTACTTTCGTATGAATTTATTCAAGTATTCAGGCAATATGTTTTTATGAACCAGTCGAATTCCAAGCGGTTACTTGGAGACGAGTTGATTAAACGATCCCTAAATTAAAATGTAATTTGTAGACGAATATGAAACATAGTAACGTGGGTGATTTCTAATTTAATGTCTGTGAATAGGTTTCCCATTATAATGTAGGTCCCGTTCACCAATATTTTTGTAAAACTTGTAAAGTCAACCCCCATGGTAAAAAGGCGAGATTTTATGTAGGTGTACGTGTTGCACACCATACTTTATAAGTAACACCCCATTTTAAAAGAAACCACAAACATGTTTTATGAACCAGTTTAACCAAATTGATATAGTGTGCGAGTAGATCGCGGTTAGTAACGTTTGTGAAGAGAGTTTATCTTTGTTATACCTACTGAGTATGTTATTTCCAACGAAGTGAGATATTTTCTTAACATTTTACAGTAACCACAAGGATGCAAAAAGTATGTAAGAGTTTTGGGTTATCCTATGTATAGGAAGGTGAACGCTTTCAGAAAATACTCACTTACATCGGCTTTCTGAATTGCGAACTTGCCAAATGCCTTCAGTATAGCCAGCAATTTTTTTTTTCTTATGTTTTTTGTAAACAAATTTTAAATTTCGCAAGCTATCATAATATATTGAAGGAATCACCTTAACAGATGCTAAAGTACGGTTGGAGAAATTCAAATTCACAAATCAGAAACCGGGTGTTATTAGTAATGCATACTTTTAAAGTTTCTATTATTATGGTGCTCAGTAAAGTTCTTTCCATCTTTCTAGTAACACCAGCCTGCAACTCTTACATTCTAAGGGCACAGGCAACTTCTACAGAGAAGAAACGAGCATTGATCCAACACGTTTGCTTCCGACGACGTGTTGGCAATCACAACCTATTAAGTTCGGACTTTGCTCATGACGTTATCTTTCACCATGAGTCTTATTACAAGTCCAGAAACAAATTATATGATGCTACCCATAACATGAGTATCCTATCACACAAGTTTGCAGTGCTAGCTACGTCGTTTAAAATTGTATGTATTTTAAGGTTACTTCCAAAAGTGTCTATATGTCAGTATAGTTCCAGAAGAAACTGTAATCTAAACTTTGCAACCCAATTACTAGAGAATATTGATAGGAACCTTAAGATTACACTGGTTGTAAGCGATATTTAGGTATCATAGTAAAATTATGATAACACATATTTTGAAGGCAATCGGTGCTTTACGAAGCACTATATTTAAAGATTCACTGTTAGAATAGTATATCTGTAGTGGCTCGGATTTGTGCCCCCGGTTTTTCTAGTAGGCTCGCCCCCTATTATTTTAGTTTAGTTAAGTTTGTTTATTAATAATTATCAAAATTACAGGTCATTCATACGATGTCATTAATTAGCATTAATTCAATCAAAAGGAGTTTATTGTAAAGACATAGGTACTTAAAAGCATTAATAGAAATTAATAAGCATTAAAAACAAAATATTAAAAATCAACACACATTGTAACATAACTGGCGATTTGGTGCACTTTTAATCTCAACATATCTTAGAGGAATACAGGCAGGATGCTTTGTTTTGTTCATATTTCAAAACATTCTCATACTTTCTGTTTTTTTTTTCAGTAATAGGCACTAACATTACAATTCCAGTCGTAACAGTAGATTCCACATGCGGTTCACGATTACCATCGAGTCATAATCCCATGTTTTTGCCGCGAGCACGCGATGCGCATCTCTCACCAATACAGGCAGATACATGGCTTCCCGATGGTAATTTTCTTTCGAATGCTTTTTTATAGTTTAGCGGCGTATTGTCGGTCTGTTTGGGGATTTTGGGAGATTTTTGGATTTAAAGTGTTTGTTTTGATGTAAATGTGTGTTTTAGTGTGTGCGGTAATTGCATACAGAAGATTATACCTAGATTAGAAATCGTAACGTGTTTTACGCAACTGACTAATCTTTATACATCAAGATCTTTTGTTGCCTGGGAGCGAAAGGTTACTTCGTCTGATCCAAACATAGAAAAAGGTGACGCAAAAAATGAAGGAGGTTTATAGTGTAGCGTTGCCGTAACGATTGCTGGTAATAACTAAGCACTGTCATTCTTATGCCTTGTATCTGCAATTCTGCATATCCGAATAAATGGCAGGATTATTGTAGCTAGTGATTACAGTATCCGACGCCGAGGGCCGAGAGCAGAGAGCTGAGGACCGAAAGCCGAGCGTCGAGTGCCGACGGCGGCTACTGAACCACCTGTGTCTGTGTCGCTGTCAGTAATGAGAACCGGGTTATTTGGTGTGGTGCTAATGAGATGCGATAGCGTGGTTTTGATTGTTGATAGATGAAGTTTTTATACTCAGCTTAAAAATTTTAGTTCTCAGATTCGAACCCAGCCAGGCACTTAAACTTCGTGTAAATTCACAAAACATCACCATTGCTCTCAAAATTGTGAAAGAAAACATCGTGACCGGCTATGCTAGAACCAAAAATTCGAAGGCATCTGACATCCATCCGCACTGGGCCCGCGTGGTGGATTTCAGCCCAGACCCTCTCACAGAAAGGAGGTCTGTGTCCCAGCAGTGGGAAAGTTATAGACTGATCATTTATTATCTAGTCTCAATAAAAGTAGTAGTGTGTGTGTTGCTGATATTCTGGAACAGATTTCTTTAGAAGTGCTTGGTTCTAAAGAAATCTGTTCAAGCATATCTGCCACCATGGTACGTATTTTTCTGTTCCTTTCTTCTTGTCTCTGTATATGTGTGTACGCAAATGATTAAATAAAATACATCTAGAAAGTCCATCTCTTAACCCTCCCAAGCTTGCGAGCGGCACTCTGTTTGTCAGTCTACTCAAGTTGCCGTTACGCTATAATAGCCTCATAGCCTGATTCGATTGGATAGCTTCGGCTATAACCTACAAGTAGCTCAGTGGAGATACCTGGACGCTTTGTTTGTGAAGATTTAGGGTGCTTAGTGGGGCTTGTCAAGTATTTGTGGCCTTCGTAGGTGTTCTAGTGTGTTGGAGTGTGCGATGAGCTTTGCGATGTTAATCCTGGAATATTACTGTGATACAATAAAGAGCATTCACTCTATGCTTTTACTCCAGGTAAAGTAATAGAAAGTGATGTGAATAGCATTTAACAAGCAGACAATAAACACGGTATAATCAGTAATACTTGTCAAACGATTAGGTTAGCAAGAAAATTATAAAGTTCTCTTGCCTGCGTATATTTCTATTTATAAACGCTGTCAATGTATGTTCAACACTAAAGATTTACTGAGTTGCAGAAAAAATATTCTTTCTCTACTATACTTGTTTAGCAATCGAATCTTAAACGCAATCATTATTAATTCATCTCAGATGTAAGCGTAGCTACCTTTTGACACAATAATGACTGAAGTCCATCCTAAGTAACATCTTAGGCAAAAAAACCGGCTAAGTGCGAGACGGACTTGCACACGAAGCGTTCCGTTCTTGTATGGGACTTAATGGCACCCTTTTATTATTACATTTATTTAATTTTTATTATAAGTTGTTATAGCGACAATAGAAATACACAATCTGGGAAAATTCCAATTGTCTACATATTACAGTTCAGTCCGCTGACAGACAGATGGACGGACGGACAGCGGAGGCTTAGTAATAGGGTTCCCGTTTGGCCCCTGCAGGTACGGAACCCTTAAAACACCACTTTCCTTGATAAACTCCAAAAAATCCAAGCAAACTTCCTGCCACGGAATATAACAGTAACCATTTATCCAAAAATCTCCGTCTCGATCAATTAACAAAGCGAACAATTAAATTGTTGAGAGTCTAAATCCATTTGTCCTGTTTGTTCGCGCTCTAATAGTGTTTGCATTCGAGACACCGCAATCCCATTTGAGCACTCAAATGCTCAGTTTTGAGAAATTCGAGTTGAGCGCGAACTTACCTGGGAACTGAGTATTCGTCATTTATGAATCTTTGGGGAATGTACCGGTGTCGCGTTTGTTAATTCTGTTACAGTTCCGACTTTAGAATAGATTTGTAACGTTTTGCAGCCGTTTAGATAAGTTTGTTTTAACTTCTTCATCGTTGTCTGTTTTGTAAACCATTTCTGTGTAACAGCTGCCAGTCCCAATGCAGGACTATCAACTTGCTTTATTTGCATTTCAATGTGTGCGAATTTTGAAAGAAACATAATATTCAAGTCACTGTTGTGGGTTCGCTTTATTTCAATAGTAAGTGATAATTAACATTTCCTATTTTCGACATGTAACGTGATTGTAACTGTGTAAAAAGTTAATTTATCTATTCAGTGAAACAAAAAATAAATAATATGTAATTGAAGTTCCATATCGACCTCAAAAAGTATTTGTATTACTATTCCAAGACAATTTTAATCTAACAATAATATCAAATCTCAATACCCCAAGAAACGGTAGCACCATCTAAAAACATAGGAAATAAAGGAAATTGTACATACATATTTATAAGATGATATTCAAATGGGTGCAAATACAAGGGGCGGCTGTTTAGCCATTTAACCAGCGAACATTTGGGTAGAGTCAATAATGGCTTAGAACTCGCGAGGCGTCGAGATTGAGTGTTAGATGGTGCACGGTGGATTACGTCGTCAAGGGTTTTTGAGGGTAGGTAGATACATCAATATTGAATTTATGTTCATTGTAACAGCTTTAAAGTACAGTAAATTGAGCGAAAACGCTATAATTCTGTGGGACCAGCACGAGCGCGCAAAGTAAACCTAACGTAAATTCGAATATTGAAAACGTTACACGAATACAATACGAATTACAAAATACACATTTTTGATTTGGGTGATACTAAATAGTTTGCTGCATAAAAAAACAAAATGCTTTAAGAGGTTGTATTTTCGATAAAAAAATCGTTATAAGTATAAAGAAAAAGTTTTAATTTTTTTTATGTTTGTTTTTGTTACGATTTGAGGAGGAGCTCGTGGCTAAGTAACAACAGCCGCACTTGTCGATCCATCAGGTTAAGCTACGCTTGCCGGGGTTGGTCAGTGGATGGGTGACCATCTTTACATACCGAGAATCCTCCGTGCCTCGGAAAGCACGTTAAGCCGTTGGTCCCGGCTGTCATTCGTGGATCTTTGACAGTCGTTACGAGTCGTCAGGAGCCCGAAAGTCTGACACCAGTCTTACCAAGGGGTATCGTATTACCCAGTTACTGGGTTGTGGAGGTCAGATAGGCAGTCGCTCCATGTAAAATACTGGTATTCAGCTGCATCCGGTTAGACTGGAAGCCGACCCCAACATAGTTGGGAAAAGGCTAGGCAGATTGATTGTTTTTGTTACGATTTCTCGCTAAAACGGCTGAACAGATTTGGATGAAATTTTGCACATGGGTAGACCATGACCTGGGTTAGGACATAGGGTACTTCTTATTCCGATATTCCAATGGAATCGAGACTTATACGGGTGAAATCTCGGGGCGCAGCCATTTTCAGATATAGAAGTAGTTTTTTAAGTAAATGTACCTAATGTCGAGCAACAATTTTGAAAATCTTGTTAAGTAAAATACTTAACAAGATTTTCAAAATTGTGAGTGTGGGAATAGTCTTTTTATTCAAGAAAATTCTTTGGCTATGGGATCTTAGTCTTGCCGACAAGATCCTAAAGCAAAAGATGTACCTAGCCAAAGGTGCCAAAAGAACAATTTGCGCAGTAGTACACATATTAATCCTACCACGTCTAGGCTAGCAAATACGATATAACTATTCATCTCACCAACATATACCCATTAATTCATTTAAACTTAATAACTCCGTCCCTATCTAACCGTCCATCGGTCTACACGCACGGGTCACGTTCTAAAGTCCGATCAATGTTCAATGTTCATAGCGAATAACTTATAAACTTTAATAAAACCAACAACCGAGTATGGTAATGAGAACCAATCTAGATCGTTCGAGATTGGTTGAATATTTGGAACAGTGTATGAATTGGAAGCAAATTACACTTTGTTTGTGCTAAGTTTAGTTCTAATTTCTCATTCCAAAATTGTGTTGTAAAAGCGAACTAGTTGTAATTTACGTGTTCTTACAGAAGACGTGTCTGACTGTGCAATTGTGAACTGAGTTAATTTATGTCTTAAGACGGTAGATGCACTGAAGACCCTTAGAAGGTACAGCATAAATACTTGAAGGCTACCTAATTTATATCTGGAAGAAATCCTAAGTAAGTAATAATGTTAATTACCATGTAGTTTGGGTCTGTATTATTGATGCATAATATTGCTTGTAGATGTTTAGTAACAAACTGCCACATTGAGTGGAGCTACAATTAGTTACATGGGTTCATTATATCATTGAAGATGTGTTTCTGTCTCAGTTATTGATGATCTTATTTGTGATAAAATTGCTCGATTGATGTCAACTGTCTAGACGTAGCTAAATGAATTGACTAGTTAAGGCGGCAGAATTATTACCTACGTGCACTTAAATTCTGGCCTTTCTGTGGTCCCTTTATCTTTTTAGGGTTCCGTAGTAAACAAGGAACTCTTATAGTTTCGCCATGTCCGTCTGTCTGTCCGCGGCTTAGCTCAGAGACGGTTAGTACTAGAAAGCTGTAATTTGGCATATGTATACATATTAATCATGCCGACAAAGTGGTTAAATAAAATCAAGAAAAAAATTTTTTTAGGGTTCCTCGCCTACACGTAAAGTGGGGATGTTTTTTTTTCCTCATCTACCCCATGTTGTGGGGTATCGTTAGAAAGGTATTTAAAAAATATTGTAAGTTTTTGAATACCATTTTTACATTCAGGGATCCGTTTGCGAAATATTAAGCTTTTAACTGATTTTTTTTGTTAGAGTCAAGTGTCCCCCCCCCCCTTCTAGCTAAATGGTTGTACTTGGACTTGTGAAAAAATTCAAAGCAGTAGTATATATAACGAAATTAAAAGGAAAACTATGAGAGCTAGGTAGGCTGTACAGGTTAACGAGAAATAATCAACCAAATTAAATTTGCAGTTTGAAAAACATGATCTCCCATAAATTCCGTATGGGAGAACACGTTTTTCAACTACAATGTCAAGTTTGTTCTTGGGATAAATTCATCCCAACTATGGAATCCTTGATTGTGCGTGGTCCGACACGCACTTGGCCGGTTAATTAAACAATTTTTAGAACTTTAGCAGATGATCAGTACTAGTAGACATGCACAAGCACTCATGTAGCCATGAAGATTTAAACACAAAACTTGTTATGCTTCTTGCTACTATCACTCACTACATATCTACTCCTCAAACACTCAGTCTCTTATTCACGTAAAAAACTTTAAAATATTTATCAGTCCCCTCTAGATTTGTATGCAGCAACAAAAAGGAAGATAATTTCATATCTCTATTGAAGGCACTTTGGCTCACAATCGCGGCGGTAAATAAAAACGTTCGCAATTGGCACCCCGTCTAGGCCGGATGCGCCGGGCGCGTGAACAGGGTTGGCAGGAGGGTTGCGTTCAAATACGTTTCGATAGAAAGATTGAATATAACATTTCACAATTCAAAGTTCAAGTAATATGTTAATTGAAAAAGATAGATTGAGTTTCATCTCCAGAGTTGGTGAAATATATAATGCTCAACTTTCCGATATATTAAGTCAGTATTAATCAATCTTGTAGGCAATTTTAATGCTGGTTAAACCCGACGTCAGATGTGTAAGTAGACTATGATTACTATTTCTAAAAATAGTAACTTTCTCTTTACCTGAGTCTTACCTACTCTTCTCTTGTCTCTTGTTGTCTTTACTTGCTTAGGTATATCAAATTCACAAACATAATCTCCTTACAACATGTATAGTTACTGGCTTACTCAAACATGTCTATTAAAAATAATCTATCATCATTATATATATATATATAAAATCATTAAATTAACTTTAATTGGCAAACATAATAGCATATTATAGTTTGGGAGCATGAGGAACAGGGTGTAAAGTTTACTCATCCACCATAGAAAAGGGAAGATCCTCCGAACAGACGGGTGTCGTGTCTGGCGGGCAGCTGCCCTGAGATAGAAGTCGGGAAGCTTGTATATATGTTTATCGCGCGGTAAACTCTAATTGCGCGATGCAGGATTTGTGTGACGTCAGGATGTTGTGTGACGTCAGGTCTTTGATGCGTAGTTCGCATGTAGCGATGTAGATGCCGCTACATCACTCCCCTCCGGAGACCGGAGGTCGATAGTGGGCTGAGTCTTGAATCTTGCGATGCTTCACAGTGCCAGCTGTGGTTCCAGTGAGTCGGAACCGGGTGCCGCATAGTTCGCGGTGAGTCGGAACTGTCTGCGGTGATTCCCCAGTGAGTCGGGGTGGCGCTGCGTCTTGATCCAGTGGGTCGGATGTGGTACAGCGCCGGGTTGAGGCTGAGGGTGATGACCAGGAATGCGCGTTCGCTGCATGCTGGTGGTCAGGATACCCGTTGAAGCCGTGGGTGCTGACTGGCTGTGTGACTCGCCTCACGAAAGCTTGCGGGAGTGATGATGATGATGACGTCACGCTGAAGTAGTTGCACGAAGGCTGCGTTGACGTTCATCACGTCGGGGTCACCAATTTGGGAGCATGAGGAACAGGGTGTAAAGTTTACTCATCCACCATAGAAAAGGGAGGATCCTCCGACCAGACGGGTGTCGTGTCTGGCGGGCAGCTGCCCAGAGATTGAAGTCGGGAAGCTTGTATATATGTTTATCGCGCGGTAAACTCTAATTGCGCGATGCAGGATTTGTGTGACGTCAAGATGTTGTGTGACGTCAGGTCTTTGATGCGTAGTTCGCATGTAGCGATGTAGATGCCGCTACAATAGCACATGACAAAAATATTAGAATCGCAGTGGAACTCAACATGTAATTTGTCTGACAGAGTTCCAATATACGTATATTTGCTGGTCCATCCAAGTTAATGATTATTAACTATTATAAAGTGACATATCTGAGTTACATTCCATTTCAATATTTAACATCAAAATTCATTGAATTTCATCATCCTACCCATAATCCAAGAAAACAAAAAACAAAAAAAAAAAATAGTTCCTGGCAGCCCTATCCGCACCGCACACCCACACAGCGCGACCGAATGCACTCGCTACTCGCCAGCTCCGGATACGCACTTAGATGTTACGTACACTGCATTAGCTTCTAATACAATGTGCTTTCATATTGCATGAAGTTAAGTTATAGGGAAGATTATAATAATTCTTGTGAGATAGGATGCATTAAGTTCTGAAGTGGGTCTGGCAAACGTGGAGAAGGCATGGATCGAGACACGTATTAGTCGAATAACGTTTATCATGAGAATGTTCTCAATCTGGATAGAGGTAGTAAACCAATCTGAAAGAAGAATTTGAGTTACCAATATGTCGTTGAAAATTCTTCTTCTTTACTTGTCGATTTGACTCAAATTTTGTTCGACCAGAGTGTATCCACCTGAACAGCTGAGAATTACTATTTTTGTCTCCGACATTATCAAGTGACAAACTTAGAGCATTTATCGTAATAAAATAGAAAGCATTGAGTTTAGTGAACACATATTCATAACAATCATCACGCTCTGTCGTCTTGAAAAAAATCCCCAGAAATACATTGATATTTAGAATACTCGTGTGTATACCGCTAATGAATTATTGTAATGCATCGAGCGAAGGATGAAATACATTAAAATCTGAATATATACTTTATATTCTATACATCTGCCTATATTCATGGACTAAATTATCTATACATCTCCGTCAACACCGTCAGCTCGCCGTGCTGACGTCTCACAAGTTAATTTCCTGTGCGAGAGAGACCTGGGAAGACGATCCGCCATTTTTGCACTCCTGTCTTTATGAGACAGACGGTGATTGTTGTGTCTATTATAAATTGTATTAAGTAATACTTATTCATTCAAACTCAAACTTTAAAGCATTTATTTCAATTAAACCAATTACAGGCACTTTTGAACTGTCAAGGAGTCGGTCATTCAGAAATATGAAGCTAGTTGCCCATTCCAAAGCGTAGTAGGTACCTATGCAGAAGAACGGGCAAGAAACTCCAAGGACACTCTTTTAAATCAAAATATTAGTTACATCATTCAAATTGAAATTATAAATGTAATTTAGAAAGCTTCCTTAGGAAATAATTGAAAAGAAAATCAAATAAGCCATAGCAGCTAAGAGATGACCAGTCCCAACTGACGGCGCCCGTTGCTAAGACAGAACTATAGAGACTAAGAAAGATATAACTATTTATTATACTATCACAACTGCCTCTGCACGTTCATTAGCTTTTACAGCTATTTAATGGGTATCTTTGCTGGGTTCGGATGCACAAATGTACATAAAGTCTGGCGCGTTTAAAAATTGATTCTATTTGGTCACAATAGGACATTACAGTATCGAGAATATACATAGATTGATTCTTGTGACAGCTTTTATGGAGTAACTTTATTTTGCAACGCCAATCATTTCCGTTTATCACTTTCCGTGCAACAAATTCTAAATTAAAAATTTACATCATTCAAATTCAAAATATTTAATTTCACATAAACCTACATGGTTACTTATGAAACGTCAGAAGCTAGGTGCACGGTTCCAATTGGTCGTTTCCTATGGAGAAAAGCCGGCAAGAAACTCCACGGTTAGGTACTCTTTTAGAAATAATTAGGTTTTACAATATTTTCAAATATATGGGAGGACAGTGTAGGTCTTTCAACAAGTACCAGGTACATAACAAAATAGAAAATGGTCAACAAAATACGTTTCAAATTCAAAGTTTAAATTCCACATAGTTATTTTTCACTTACTCACATTATTCGTTATTTTTCATTACACCAAGCTGAGGCCCTTTTGACATTATAAGCATAGTTTTCTTTCTGTTTTCATAGTTTAAAGGTGTTTTTGTACCTATAAAGACATTTTTGTATCTTATTGCCAGAATAATACAACAGAAATATATAAAAAACAGTTCCATTTAAAATGTCAAACAGCGACTACGAGCTTGGTCACTCAAATAAAATGTAAAGACACAATAACAATCAGATAGAACAGCTGTAATCTGTAGTATGTTATGAGCAGCCACACCCGACACTGGAGCACATCAACTTGGTATCTCACGCTGGTGCGGTAACTCGGAACACGTAAATATTAGCTCACGCGTGGCATTCGTGTACATGTACAGTTGCAGACTTCATTCTTACGGACAAACATCTAGATTTAGCAATAAGCGATTTCAGTGACGGAATTTACTGACCCAATTTAAAACGGTAATCTCTGCTTTTTACAACAGTTATAGGTATGTACTTGTAGCTATAATTCGTCATATACCTACTCAACGTGCTTACTATTATAAGGGTCTTACAAATCGGAACACGGCAAGGTTACGGCAGAAATAGTGTTAGTTACGTGCTACGTTAGTGTGTTACCTTCCCCACGATATCTTTTACATACTTAGTACATCTTTGTGTTATTTTTTTTTTAAACAAACTCCAGTGCAGTGCAGTTGTATGTCAGTACATCTAACCATTATGATAGTAATTTATTGAGCAAACATCTTTATGAAAGAAAATCTCCTATCAATATACGTATACAAATCCAAACACCAAATATCGAAGAAAACAAAATAAGTAAATACTTACATGTTTTCCACACACTTGTCTACGTATCTGTACGATACGTCGAGAAAGTTTACGAGCCGGACCAAAGTTGGTGTCGGTAGTAACCACGTCTGCC
The DNA here is from genome assembly GCA_947364205.1 of Agrochola lota. NCBI lineage: Eukaryota > Metazoa > Arthropoda > Insecta > Lepidoptera > Noctuidae > Agrochola > Agrochola lota. Next base: position 19,556,177 of record OX376237.1, on the reverse strand, counting down.
TCGCCGGCCGTCCGGCAGTCCGGCACGCTAACGGGAATGCGTTTGATTCGCAAAATCAATGGCCGCGACTGTACGCTCGCCTTTGGTTCTCACAATCATATTTGTACAAGAATGTTGTTGTAATAAGGGAACTTCGGAGTTTGGAACTTATAATTGTGAATGGCGGGAGTAACAGACAGTGATTTGTAACTAAATGATTAATGTTATGATTTGAATCGATTGGAATACGTAATGGCTAACTGTTTACTTATAGTTATGTTCGATATCAATAAGTACTACAGAGATCGCACATTTTATTGTAAGGTACAACTTTATTCAGTAGTACCTACAACTTATACAAATCTACTTTACTTATCAATAAACTATCAATACATTCAAAAAAGTTTTTTTTCAACCAAGAAAATGTTAATAATTTACTATTATGGACTATGTCACATATGTACAATTCCACCCTTATTTAAACAATTTGATATTGTAAAAATTTATCATCAACGTAGTGTCTCATGACTGAATGCCTTTTACAATTTAAATAACCTAGCACTCCTTCAAACGTTCGCTACACATGCATAGGTAGGTAACTGCAATTTCCTCATCATTCTGAAAAAGAAGTTTGCACGTGTCGTTGCCGTATGCAGTGTCCCAAGACGGGACACGTGCCTCAAGTAAATTAAAGTCATGTAGTAATAAAATAAGAGCATTCCATACGGGCTCGGGGCCGGTATTGAGGCGCACTGTGTTCCAATATCGGCGTCTTTGTGTCAGCCGGCGTATACTTTAATAAGAATCCAATACAAGCCTTTTGCAGCGCTGTCATCTGAAACTGAAAGGATGCTGCAATCAAACCGATTAAGAGAGATGCAAAGTGTTTTTATGTATTTACATTCATATGTAAATACGTAAAAAAAAACATTTCTTTCACATATAGTTTTAAACTTTTGCGACCGGGTTTTGTATTTCGGCAATTTATATCTAACTAGCTGCCCGCCCCGGCTTCGCACGGGTAGTACATACCTACATATCTACCTACATACCCTACCTACACCTACCTACCTACCTACCTACCTACCTCAGGGGTATGAAAAATAGATAGTAGCCGATTCTCAGACCTACTGAATATGCATATTAAATTTCATAAAAATCGGTCAAGCCGTTTCGGAGGAGTATGGTAACTAACATTGTGACAAGTGAATTTTATATACGTATAAGATTATAGCTGTCCGTTTATTATAGTCCACATGTTTTATGATGACAATGGTGTCGTCGTGACATTATTAGGTAACATAATGATGGCATCATGACATGTCACCTCATCACGAAATGTCATGCTACCTATAGATTCATTACCACAGTGGCTAAGCTACTGAAATAGTACCTGACGTGGATGTTTAAATGATTATGTCTGTATGTGTAACTCAACAAATGTGATGACATTTAGTTAAATAGTTTTAAAAAAACCAGGACGACTCATATTGCAGTGCCCAAAAATAACTGGAGAATTCTCACCACAGAAACAGTTCACTCAACATAGGCGAAACCTGCTATATTTTAAACCCATTCACTGCCGCACTCAGAAACTTTCAGTAACCATGCACCAAACTAAATCGAATAAAAATCGTTCGTATTCAAACCACAGTGGTGGAAACTTTTGGTTGAGAAATAAAAACGCGATGAAGGTCTATAGAGGAAAATTAACACGATTTAAATTGTCTAAACAAATACTGTGATTATGGAAAAGGGGTTATGGGAATGTAGATACTGATTACACAGCTGAACTATCTTTTTTTTAAGCCAACGTTGTAGATGGAGGTAGGTATAATGTAGGAAGCTATGCCGTGGTGAAGGCAGTATTGAGTCAGGTTGGTAGCGGGGCTAAATACCTAGTATATAGGTAGCACTAAGGACTCGTGCAGAACATGGCTATTTTATATAACTAATGCTACTACTATACTACTACTACTATACTATTTTTTAATGTCACAAGAGTGCTAAGAGTAATTACGATATATAGTCTTTGGTCCGTGGCCTTGACATCAACCAATGAACACAATTGCTTTTATTTTTTTAATTTCATCTATTGGTTGAATACAAGGCCCTTGGCTAATTTTTGTATGTGTGTATTTTATGTCTTTTTGTCTTTATATGTGCGTTTTGTTTGGGCAGAATAAACAATTTTTCTTTCTTTGAAGAAAGAAAGAAAGAAAAATTGTTTCATTTTTTCCGACATTACGATGTTTTCTTTTTATTCCTTCCCTGGTCCCGTTATTTGGGGTCAGACCTGCCCACTTTTCTGCGCAAAGTCGTTCAGGCTTGAGTTGTTGTTGACGATACGATGATGATTAAAAAATCATCGAAAAAGTCAATGTGGTTTAGCTTTGAAGCCGCAAATAGTTACATGAGAAGTAGAACCGTAGACTTCAAAGCAACTAATAACAATAAGTTCTTTTAATTTCCAAGTTGTAACATATCTGCCTTATTTCTATCGTCCTAAGAAGCGAGCAAACGAGATTCTTAATAACTCCTTAACGAGTACTGCGAGGAATTCGTTCATTAATATATCTCTAATGAAGCAGTAAGGCTTAGGTGGAATTGTTTCCACACGCTTGTTCTTTCAGAGATGAGTTCTAACAATTACTTCTTCTTAAGTTTCAAAGTGGAGTCATTTAACTGTGAAAGATAATAATTGAGAAAGCAGAAAAGCATAATTATCTACATCACTTAATAATTTTTAATGTGAGTTTCATGTGCGTATTGTATAATTATCATTAGCTTCAAAAATGGTGAAATAAAACATCGTGAGAAAACCGGCCTGAGAGATTTCTCAACGGCATGTGAAGCCCAGTCAGAGGCCCATGGGCGATTTTAAAACTCTGACACCAGCTTAGTCACTACATACACGAAAAAGAAAGAAAGAAAGAATGCGAGTTTTAACTAGTACGTCTACTGATATCTATATGTACGTTCAAATACTAGCTACATTAGCTTTTGCCCACGACTTCGCCCGCGTATATGTCCGAAAATATCCCCTGGGGACGAACTACCTGGATTAAAAGTATCCTATGTGTTAATCTAGGTTATAAAATATCTTTGTGACAAATTTCAACCAAATCCGTTCAGTTGTTTTGCACCATTCCGGAACATACATCCAGACAAATGGACAAAAATTCTAAAAACGATATTTCCGGCATCACACTCGTTCCCCACCTCGTAGCAATTAGTTTTTTCAAAAATATTCAATGAACAGTTTTGACTTCGGTACTATTTTATTATATGTATACGTATACATAGATATAGTTTGAATACTTTCTAATCTATATTTGAATGTATTTTATCCAGAAGTTACATTCTACAATCCTTTGCCCTAAAACCAACAACTGCACCATGAAATTATGAAATTAATTGCAAAGGAAAGGAAAATAAGATAAAGACCACAAAACTAATAAAAAGGGTCACTTTTCATAATGTTTATGTTACGGACACTCTAGATAATGTTTACCTGTGAAGTTCAAGGCGATCTTAAAAAGGTAGCTAAGTATTACAAGGAGTTATGACTACATAGCCTATAAGTGTCAAAAGAAAAACACAAGGAAAGGTTGTATTTTCTTTTCCAAATATTACCTACTGGTGGACACCAGTAGGTAATATTTGGAACCCGTTCAAGCTATAAGGAAAAACAACACTTTTGAAGATTACTTTTAACATTTTTTCTTATACAAACATAGAGATAAGCCAGGAATAAAACTTGGGAAACATGGGACAAGTCCTCACAAGTTTACGAAATGGTGGAGACGTCTCTTTGTCGCATAAAATAAAATTAAAGGTTCCATCTACGGAAAGCTACGTTCAAACTATGCAAAACAACGTCATATTTTTTTATATTACTGCCATGTTCAGTTTTAAGAAAGTCCTTGACAATTCGATAGTGCCTGTAAATGGTTTAATTATAGGTGACTTGAGTAATAAATAGGTGTTATATTTGTTTGTTTATTTCGCCTTTTTCGGAAGTTATGCATTACTTACCTATGGAGTATGGACTAAATCATGGTATTAGATTGATAAAAGCAGTTTCTAAGTAATTATTTGCTGGTGAGTAAACAGCGTTAGTACCCATAGTATTTAAATACAATTGCAATTGCTATTTTCGTTAGACCCTTCTAAGATCCATTTGTTAAGTATAATTTCAACAATCAATTTTGAACAGAACAAGTAAGTTGGCCGATAGATGATAAGCCTACGGTCATCTCCAAAATATACAAACAAAGCCACAATAAACACGATGACAAATATCTTTCAGTGGATTGCTTACGTAAACCCGGGTCCAATCTCACTCGGTTGTGGGTCTTGAAAAATGGCCTTGGGGGATGCGCGAATTACTTTTTTTGGATTCGCATCCCTTTCTCATCGTCACCTGTGCCCTCACACGTATGTGTTTCTGTAAATATATGATGCCACCTCTGGTTTTACATGAAACAAATTATTTCGTTTTTTATTTGAGTATGTTTTATTCGGGAAAATATGATTTTGGACGGTTCCAAAGTGTTGAGTTGTAGTCAATAAATTTAATTGGACACAATCATAGTTTCTTGCATACGAGCAAGGCAGCAATGAACAATTACTGATCAAATGATTTTCTCTAAAAATCTGTGTACATATATGTATTACATTAATTTATATAGTTTTTAAAGGTACAGTGCACAGTACTGAAGCTACCTGAATATTTAGATTCCTAAAAACACGACTAAATTCAGACGACTGAATTGAGCCAAGTGATATAGAATCTCAGAATCATCATGTTGTAGTTGTCTGTTGCTTTTATTTACCTCCAAGATCGCTCGAAGATTATTGCAATAGACCACCCGGATACCTCTGAAAATTGACGATTGTTCTAACTTTTTTCAACAAGGTTTTAACACCCTAAACTTTCACCTTGTTACACCATAAAAAATGAACCGACACCCAAATTAAGTATACATTATTAACCGTTAAAAAAACCAGTAAAATTAACCGTTAGCTCATAATCTTGTTACATAAAAGTTAACATTTATAGAGAAAGTTAGCGCGTGGGCGAGCGGCAGGGAGAGATAAAACGCATAAATTAGGCCAACGTTTGACCGAAGTTAGGGCATTAGCGATTGTTGCCTATGGAATTATTCGGAAAAGTTATTATAATTTTATGTTGGAGTAAGGTAGAGAGCATGTTGATAGGGCAGTAGCGGAATGAAAGACTAAGGGCAGATTTCACCAACGAAACTGAACGCGATCGGGATCTCTAAAACGCGTTCAAGAGTTGTCAGTGTCAAAATTGTTTTAGAATATTATACACTGACAGCTCTTGAGCGCGGTTAGATGTGCTGAACGCGTTCATTGGTGAAATGCGCACTTAGTCATTCCCCCATGAAATGGAACCCTGAAACAATCTCCAAAAGATTCAGTAAATAATAGACCAAAATATATAACAACATAATATTCAACATGATCATTCTCTTGCCCTTATTCCAATTTGTTTGTGGTCGGGCCAACATGTCTTCTTCGTCCATACTTCTCTATTAATCGACGTAATTATCGTATATTTATGGGCCCTATAACGAAATTTACCTATCAATTAAATTTTATACACTTTCATAAAAGGTAGCGGACAATATTGATTTCATTACTGCTGGTTGTAAAAACTTGATCGTTTCATTACAATTTTAAATACGCAGTCTGCACGCATTTAGAGGAAATCGATTGCAGGAAAAAGTGATATGTTTTAAAATGATTAATTCAGCGACCTGTAGCAGTCAACTAAATCACTGTTCGAATCAAACCGTATTGGGATCTTTAATTCTTTAATTTTGTGGATTCATTCTTCGGAAACCTAACTATACAAAGGGGTTAAGACTTATAATAGACTTACACTACCAGATTCATGGGAAATTCCGCGACCTCGTCTCACTATACTAACAACCTTTTCCTTCTACACCAACGCTCCGTCACGTCTACCAACATAACCGTTGTCTTGGCGCTAACCAGGAGGCAAGTTTGCCAGCTTTTAACTACCAACTACCACCCTTCTTGCTGACGACCGGGGAGGAATGCTTTTTATTCAATGACAACACTTGGGAGTCCGATTAATTTTGTATGAGATCACTGTTTGTGGTTTAAATTGGATTCGAGATGCGATTTGTATGGTAATCGGGGAGCTATGCTGGTTGAATTTTTATTTTAGTTAAAACTTAGTTTTATAAAGCGGAATAAATTAAAATGAACTGTCAGGGCTCATACTAATAATTTGCAGACAATTCAAGATGATAGTATAAGTCGCACCGCACAAATGTTTCAAAATCACTTGACTCTTTACTTTTTGCCAAATATTGAACTGATTTTTGTCATGGTTCGTGTTAGTTCTAAAAGCTAAATTAACGAATGATTCATTTACTTCGTGGCACGGTAGTAGGTACACGATAACAAGACAATAAAATTATGTTTACACAACTTAATGTATTCTATTTTACAAATGACAAACACATTAACCCTCCACAGCTGTCCATACGCGAATAAACCCATGCGTCCATAAAATTGTGTCACATCGCTTTGCTATCAAAAACCGCGGCCTATCCCCACGACTCATTAGTATGCCATGGTCGTGCTGTCACGTGATTGGTATTTCATATCTCTTTTACGTAGCGTGATGTGGCCATTCCTATGCGCCGGATTACTCTTCTAAATGTTTATCAGGTCGACCCTAGAGGGTTAGTCTTTTGGATACTTGCAAGATGGTTTGATCTGGGAGTGCGGAAATAATGTGATATGACATATTCATATTAATTTTGTGCATTTTTGTCAACAGAAAAACGAAATCAAAGTCAAACAATTTATTTCAATTAGGCACATAAAAGGCACTTATGAACGTCAATTTAACAAAAAATAGAATTGATTCTAGTCGCCCCTTTCAAAAGGTAGTTTTCATATGGAGAAGAATGGGCAAGAAACTCCACCGTTACTCTTTTAAAATGTTTTTACAATATTTTGTATACATTAATTATATAATTATATGTGAAGACGATGCATCTAGAATAAGATTACTATACCACGATAGGTAAAAAAGAATGGAAAATAAAGCAATTACAGATCAATTAATTATGTGATAGATACATGGTGCTCACATATTTACAAACATTGTAAAATTATACGATATTCCTAACATTTTAACAAGTAATACTAATAAGTCAGTGTGTGAGTTAAAGAAATCGAAGAATTTAAAATCAGTGTTGTAAAAAATAACAAATACATAATTAAATAAGCAACCAGTTTGATTTTGTCTAGACTCTAAATTGTCCTATGGAGTAGGACCAGCATGTTTCCAAGCATTCTTATCTTGGATATAATCCTCTAATTTGTAATATGCTTGTTTACAGAGTGTACTTTTAATATGAGTTTTAAATTTTCTTTCATTTAATTGTAATAAGGTACAAGATATTTTATTGTAACATTTAACACAGTACCCCATAAAAGATGTATGTACTTTAGATAATCTGAAAAATGGTTGATCTATTTTATCTTTATTTTATTATATTAAAAATATGTAAATTTTTTCTTACATACATAATGTTTTCATAAATGAATTGGCAAGCTACCGTCATAATACAAATGTTTTCAAATAGTTCCCTGAGAGATTCGCGATGATGTAGATTATAAATGGGTCTGACAGCTCTCTTTTGTAAAATAAAGATGGATTCAATGTCAGCAGCCCGACCCCACAGTAAAATGCTATACCACGTATAACATTAGGTAATTTAAATCGAATGCATTTGTTTTTTTTTTTTATTTAGTACCAAATTATTTACCGTAAACCAATCTTGGACTTGAAGAATAGAGCTATTAACGTCGTCAAGATTTTGTGACCGTCGGTTTATTCTAAAGATTAACGATGTGTCATCTGCAAATAACACCATCTTAGGTCGATTTTGAATTAATTGTGGTACATCATTAATATAAACTAAAAAGAGGAATGGACCCAATATCGAACCCTGAGGAACGCCCATTACCATTTCAGACCCCAATGAGTTTACGCCGTTTACTTGAACTTTAACTTTTTTATCTTTCAGGTATGATCTTAGTAAATCAAGAGCTGTATTCCTAATCCCATAGTGCTCCAGTTTCAGCAGAAGTGTTTCATGGTCTACGCAATCGAACGCCTGCGAGAGATTGCAAAAGATTCCAATGGCATCTTGTGCTTCTCCCCAGGCGTTAAAAATGTTCTTTATGAGGATGACACCAGCGCCAGTGGTACAACGCCCTTTGGTCGCCCGTTGTTCATGAAAGATGGAATTCTTATTAAAGTGACGTAAAATTTGAGCATCAACTTTTCAAACACCTTGCTGAGAACTGGCAGAATTGACACAGGCCTATAATTGTTGGGTTCCTTAATATCACCGGATTTGAACAAAGGAACTACTTCATTATGTTTCATGAGATCCGGAAAGACTATTTGGTCTACACTGGTGTTAAATATGAAAGCTAAATAAGGCGCAATGGTTTCGATGATAGATCTACAGACTTTTACAGACATTCCCCATAGATCTTCTGTTGATTTCATTTTAAGATCTTTAAAAGCTTTTATAACAGCCTGGGGGTTTGTATGCTGAAACTTCAGCTCCAAAGGGAATGACTTTACATTTTTTCTAAGTAAGGCAGCAGAAAGCGTGGGTGAGGATTTAAAGTTTCCGTAGTTTTAAGGGAAATATTATCAAAAAAAAAACAAATTCCTGAGCTATTTCTAACATCTGAGTTGATAGGGCCATTTGTAGTCTGTAAGTTAAATTCAGTATTACGCTGTTTTTTCCTACCAGTTTCATTATTTATTATTTTCCAGGTAGTTTTTATTTTATCATCAGCTGATTTTATTTTATTGCTAATGTAAAGAGCTTTAGCCATTTTGCAAACACTTTTAAAAGTTTTTGAATATTTTGCAACATGTTGATGAAAGCTTGTATTATTCATATGTTGCTTTAGGCCATAAAGTTCAAAAAGTTTTTCCCTGCTTTTACGAATACCTGGAGTCGCCCAATCTTTAAATAAGAACTTTGTGTAAATAGTTTTAGTCTTTAGTGGAAAAGTGTCAATAAATTGCTCATTTAATAGTGAAAAGAACTCGGCGTAGAACTCATTTGGGTCACATATATTATTAAAATTCTGAACACATAATTTACTTACCAAATAATTATTTAATTTATCTAAATGTTTACATGTAATTGGCCTAAACCTTATTTGAATATTTTGTAAAGGCATGTAGGAACAAAATGTTATTGTTTGTCCACTGTGATCAGATGGCAACTTATTTACAATTTCTTTATGTAAGTATTCACAATTACAAAAAATATTATCTATACAAGTCGCAAAAGAAGCTGTCACTCGGTTTGGTTCAATAAAAACATTTGACAAGTCAAATGACCTAAAAAGACTTAATAGCCTGACAGTATTAGAGTTATTTTCTAATAAATTAATATTAAAATCACCACATATGATTATTGACTTACTACTAACACTAAGTATCTTTAGCATATCTTCCATTACAGAATCAAACATAGATAGATTCTGGTAACTTGGAGGTCTGTATACGCATACTATAACATGCTTATCAAGCTCAACACAGGACAATTCTATGGTGTGTTCAACAGACAGTCCGATTATGTCTTTTCGTTCTTTAGATTGAATTGAATTTTTAACTAATATTAATGACCCACCATGTATCATACGTTTTCGGCTGAAATGGCTAACTACACAATAATTTTCATAGTTAATTGACATTCCTTGACGATCATTTAACCAATGTTCTGTTATACAAATGACATCAAACTTGGTACGAGTATTTTCTAAAAACAATTCTATTTCCAGTAATTTGGAAGACAACCTTGGATATTTTGATTGAAATTTTTTAAAGTATGTTGGTCCCTTTGGTTTTTTATTAATATTACTATGTGTAATATTGCCAGAAGATACCTTTTTATTATTCTCTAATAATAATTGGTTATTTGAAGGGGTAACTTCTGTTGTCTTACTTACTAGTTTAAAAAGTTATCCGGAGTGACCTCCACAACTACAACTGAAGAGTCTAGAATGTCTGAATGAATTCCAGCAGGAAGAGAATACCCTATCTGACTGGTAGTGGCCTCCAAAGATGTTGGTATTATAGGTGGATACTGCTTCGTACAACATGATGATCCATAATTAATCACTATGTTGTTAGTATAACTAGACAACACAGACTCGTCACTAATACTACAATCTGTTATATTAGCTCTCAATCGGAGATGACGTTTAACAGACATGTTTATTCCATTCCAGGGTCCTATTTAATATAACTGACAATGCGGAATATTTGTAAAAAAATACAAAATTGACACGTTTTCACAACAGGAGCTTTAAAGTAAAGCAGATAGTTAAGCAAGTTACAAAACTGTCAGATAGTCGCCTGTCAACCTGTCGGTTTTAATAAATAGCTCCCTGGTTATTTAGGCATTAATGTGAAATAACCAAATTCGGTTAACACGCATTGTTGCAGCAGAATTTAATGAATCATTATTATTGATATTTAACGTCCTGTTTGTGATGGCTTCCTAGATAAACTTCAACGCTATTTTGTGATAAGTTTGAAATTCTGCGTATAAAGGAATTCAATATGGTAGCTTCTATGGATGGTGCAATGGGAACGATGAGCACGTGAAGCTGACAAGCCATAATGTTAGTTAAAAGGTAATTATTAAGTTTCTGTTTTGATAATATGCAATGCCATCATAACATATTGATGTTTCGCTGAAAGATCCTTCACAACTATTCAGCCTACCGTTATCCAAGGCAGGACAAATCAAATTTTCGCCAGCGTGAGCACAAATTGCTGCCTACCTGCAGGATCGAGGTCTCTTCTAGTGTAAAGAGGAAGGTTTTTGACAGAACGGTCAAAGTTATCGTCAAGTTGTATTTTTAAACCATGTTGGGCCTTCTTATGTAAAAAAAAATCCCATCTCTAAACCAGCCAGTCAGCGTACGAAAATAAATGCAGTACAAAATCCAGGTAAATTCAAAGAAATTCTAAATTAAAGTGTCTAAACAAAAACAGAGCAATCAGGGCAGCAGGACAGTGCTTTACTTGAAGGTAAGTTATAGCACTCGCGGGACCTATTCTGTGCAAATGACGGAACAACGTAGTTTACCTAGAAAACTGTTCAGGTCTTCTAGTGCCTTACATTTTAGATTTTTTTATGTTAACAAAGTTAACTGAGAAGCTTTTCCTAAAGTAATAAAAAAGTTTTTTTTTTTTTTTTTGTAGAAAACTGAATCGTTATAATAGACAGAGAATTTGGTGGGTCTACTAACTAGTTATGACAGTGACAAGTGATAGATTGGTTTAAATGTAGGCACAATATTTGTTTGTCTTTTAAAATATTTAAATTAAACTAGGTCATCATGCAATAAAAAGCAATTAAAACACGAAAAAAATATTTCATAGCTGCTGCCTGTGATTAAATTCATTTCACCGTTCGGCAAGTCCGTCACTGCTCGGCGGAGCGTGCGTTCCAACACCTATTATAATGAAAATTGATTTCGTTCGATATTCCAGTTTCGGAGAAACGTTTATTTTGTGAATTATTTTATTAAACATTGTTATCGAGGTTGACTGACTACTTTTTTTGGATAAACTACCTACTTTATAAAATGCGTGATTCATTCACCCATATATTTTTAATAACTTCAGACGATGCAAGATGACATTATGAAAAAATGGACAGTATTTCGAAATGGTGAGTTATAACCGGTCCTTTCTCAAAACGAAATTGAACCTTTTAGTAATTTTAAAAGCTAAAATAAAAAACTTACATACTTTCGAATATTAGAATATAAAATAATATTTGTATGCAAAGCATGTAGGTATTTCCAACAAGATGGAGACATAGCATCTAAGAATCCTTCCTTTCTCCTTTATATGCTAAGCTAATGATAACAACGAACAGAAATCATTAGCCAATAGAAAACAACTGATACTCGTAGATAAGTTGGAATTCAGCATATTATTATATTGCCAGTAAACCTAGATTTAATAATTATGTCCTATCTTAAATCTAGTCAATGGCAAAAAAGATACAAAAAGAAAAATAGCCTCACCAGTCCAAAAAGCCAGAAGTCGGCCTTTTAAAGTAGTAAAGCGAAAAACCTCAGCTAAACGTTATATTTCACTCAACAATAGACGTATAGTGGAATGATTTATTATATCATTCACCCATTCACTCCATTCGTTCCATTCTCATTCAGCGAGCGACTGGACTTCGCACAATAGGTTGACTATCCCTGTATAACATTGTTATTACGTTATTTTGTTTTTAGGAATTGATTTAAATAAAATGGAGTGTGTGTTGAGGGATAAACATATCACTGAAACTATGCAAGGTTATGCTAGGCATGAAGCCAAAACAATAAAATACAATTATTATTATTTTTATTTTCCACTACCTTCGGCCCGAGACTTCGCTCGCGTGGGGGTTTGAAATAAATATAATTATATATAATTATTATTATGATGTAAATTATCCCCATGGAACGTACTACTATAACTAATAAAAAAATATCCTATGTCCTTACCTAGGTCATGGTCTACCTGTGTGCTAAATTAGAAATCCGTTCAGCCGTTAAGGTGTGAAGGTAACAGACAGACAGAGTTCTTTTCGCATTAATATTATTATAGTGGATTGTAGAAAACTCAGTTTGCCTGAAAAGCTTCAGCAGAAATCTTTTTCATTCCGTTTGAAAATCACCAACTAATAAACAGTAACTAGTCCATCAAACCTGTGGAACTAGGCGCTCCAGTAGTTTGCCACGGTTTAACTTATATGGTAGGTAGTAGGAACTTTCGCATGTCAAGCATTGTTTGTGGAGGTTGGGATTTTTCATTGACTTTGCTAGAATGTATGCAGCTCTAGTACTCAGAGGACAGTACTGTGGGATAAAGATAAACTGAACAGGGTTGATAATATCTAAGAATTTTAAGGAAAAAGTTTTTTCTATTTGTGGTTTTTCTAAAACTCTATCCGGAAGAGTCTTTTAATCCTTGCACAAAACTGCTTCGATTCGTATTATAAAAATAAAACGTGGTAATTGACATTTTTCTAGCTGACTAACATTTTTCCTAAATGTGTGAATGCAGTTAGTAATCACTTAAGAAGTTAGGTGTCTTGAGAACGTTTTTCTGTAGCTAAAACGGATTAGGTACCTGCCCTTACTGTCTAAAATTGACCCTGTATAATACCTAATATTTATATTTAAACTACATGACCCATTAATTGTATAATTGTACATTAGTTCATCTTGTTAAAACAAAACCTGAAACTAATTATTTCGGAATCATCTTAATGGGAAATTATAGTAGCAAGATTAAACAATTAATGTCCAGGGTAACTATTACATTCGTCACAGAGTGTCAGATATCTTATACTCGAATTGGGAGTTGTAGCTTTGTCTAAAATGATTGTATTACACAGCTGGATCTGATTACGTACATACAACAAAAGGCACCTCGATTTTTAGGTAAAGGCTATTCACAGGGTCATCGCCGTATTTTTAAGCACGTTCGTATTCTAATCAAATCGCAATCTGTCAAAAATACTTGTAAACATACATTTTTGACATTGATTGTCGCTGACAATAATCTTACTACTAGATTATGAGCGTTTTTAATTACGAAAGTAGCCTTCTGGTGACAATATAGGTCGTTAAACGGACTGCGTAGACAAAACAGAAAACCAATTAAAATATAGACCGTATCTTATCAAATCCGAAACTCTAAATCTCATTCCAAAATGCAATATTCTAACAATAGGACCCAAAAAGCGCAGCACATAACTTGGAGCTCGGTGCCATTTGTTTGTCACACACGGCGCGGTACGCCACAATGAAATGTTTTAATTTTGTCATAATTTATGCCGACGCCCGTAACATGCTTTGCTTTATGTATTTCAATTCAATTTCGGGGATTAATCCTGGTTTCGCAGCGTTTTGAGGTGATTTAGTGGCTCGGAGTTTGGTGTCAACGGGACCTTTTTGGTGATATCTTTTTTAGCTCGAATTTTCCAGACCCATTTTGGACCCTTTTTCTGTAATTAAAGCATTTTAAGTTGGGTGGCGGTTGATAGATTTTTCTTTAAATCCTAGGTTATAATTTTACAATATATACTCAAGAAAAAACTAAGCTTAAAAGGCCGCCATATTTATTAGACATCAAAATTGAATTTATTAATTTTACAATTGAATTAAAACTCTAGCAAAAGCTAAGCCTATTCCCCAAATAAATGTCGACACGTACTGGCGCCCCAATTCAAGAAAAACATATTTTCAGAAACCCTATCGTAATCTGTGATCATGACGCCGAAACAAATTCTTTTCAACAAGAGGCCTTAATCCGCATTACAATATGGCAGACGGTGGGACGATGAAGGTCTGTATCGCATGGGACCAAGGAGTAAAAAGATATGGAGCACTTAGGTACGGGAAAGATTAAGGGGGACTTCGACAAAAACATAAATTGCGTTGGCCGACCTATAACAGTCGTAATCCTGCTGCGTTTGATAGATTTGTACCTCGATTTCCCTAGGTCTCATAACATTTTATGAGGTTTTAATTTTGTCCCAAGCACGGAGACCACTGTTCATAATACAAACGTTGTCATGATGCACGTACTGTTATCTACAATTTATAACATTCAATTAAAGTATTTATTGTTGTGCGTCTAATAACACATATCACTACTTGCGTAGTTCAGGGAATATTCGCCTGAGCACTCCATCTCTTCATACTCTTTGTACAAGACCCTTCTCGGGACACATTTACATACTTTTGCGAGGTTATCGTCTTCAAAATGTTTGAGAAAGCATTATAGCTTGTTTTGTAAGACGGTTTACATGTCTGGGAATGTGGGAGAACATGGTGCGGACATGTAAGAACGATGGAAGGTCAGCTCCTGAATAAAACATGGGGCTTATGGGGAACTTTTGAATTCAATGAAGATTCGTGCAATTCCGTTTCGGCCCTTCCAGTGACCTGTTGGCTTTGTGAAGCTAAGCAGCTTGACTTAATTCTTTTAATAATCCCAGCATCAGTGCAGCCGGTGGTGGGATTATTGGGTTTTGGTTTGGAGGAAATCGTTTGCGGTGAAAGTATGATGTTTTTTTCTCTGCCAAGCGAACGTTCTAACAAGCCATGAAGAATCAAAGATTAAAATGTGCTATCTCAAATTAACAAGGTGTTTGATTTATAAGTAGTCAAAACGACACACTATTTAAACATTAAATAGTTGTTACTAATCCCCGGTGACCCTTTGAAATAGTGGATCAACAAGTGAAAAAAAAGGGAATTTTATTCGAGGGACTAAGTTGGATCCCAAGAGCAGCGAAGGATTCTAGATTTGAATCCTGAGCGGAGCGGGGGATACAAGGACCGAGTTTTTTTTTTTTCACGAGTTGTGTACTCTACTTTTTACCATTCACGGCGAGAAAATAAATAGTAAGTATAGTAGTAGTAGTATTTATATTTATCTGTCGTAGTTGTAGTATTTATATGACTACCTCGTAGGTCTAGTGGTCGCAAGCGCTACTGCTGAACATGAGGTCGTGGGTTCGATTCCCAGGTCGGGCAAAGTATTACTGGGTTTTTCCATCAGGAATTTTTCAATAGCAGCCCGGAGTCTGGAATTGTGCTGTTGCTCACCCCCTATTACATGGGACTTAAAAACATAACTGGTGAAATCAAAGTGAAAGTCAAATCATTTATTTCCAATAGGCCCTCGCAAGGCACTTTTGAACGTCAAAAATTACAAAAAAAAAATTGATTCTAGTCGCCCCTTCCAAAAGGTAGTTTTCGTATGGAGAAGAATGGGCATGAAACTCCACCGTTACTCTTTTAAAATGTTTAACAATATTTTGTATATGTAGGTACATTAGTTATATAATTATATGTGAAGACGATGCATCTAAAAATAAAAAATAAATACATTACTATACCACAATAGGTAAAAAGAATTTTAAAAAGAGAACAACAACTGATAAATTAATTACTTATGTGATAGATACATGGTTCTTACATATTTACAAACATTGTAAAAGACTAAGACTAAGATTTTCAAAATAAAAAAAAAGTTACAATTAATAAGTCAGTGTGTGAGGAAGTAATCACAGAATGTACAATCAATGTCATATAATAAAATATAATAATTAATACAACTTAAAATAGCAACCTGTTTGATTTTGTCTAGATTCTAAATTATCCTATGGAGCTGGACCAGCATGTTTCCAAGCATTCTTATCTTGGATATAATTCTTTAATTTGTAATATGCTTAAAATATGGGTGAACTAAAGGTACACCTCTGCCCATCCCTTCGCGGAAACAAGGCGTGATGTTATGTTATTTATATGTATCACATTTTTGGCGGCAACAAATTTTATACCATAATTGCTGCTTTAGAACGAAATGATTCCGAAGTCAGTGGTGTTCAGTGTCTCATTTTCGTCACTGGAAGAACTCATTTTATTATAATTATGTTACTAGATTTTTCAATGACATTAAAACAATCACGATAACAGATTGAAAAGAACCTAACTAAAGTTGGCGGAATATTTTTTTTTTAAATTTAATTGTATAGCTTCTAAGGAATAGCTCCATCTAGCCAGCCAGTAAGTACTTTCAGTAGGTTTCATTTATTTTTTGTTCGTGCTTGTTCTAAATTCAAAATGTTTTTATTCACTGTTATCGATGAATAAAATGCTCTTTTTTGAGTGGCAATGATAAAAAACATATATTTCTTACAAATACAGCCACAATTCCATTCTATAATAGATTTGTTCCAGAAATAGAGCTGAGATCTAGTGACACTCCATTAGCTGGCCGTGCAGAGTCAGCGGGCGCGGGGCTAAGCCGGTGTCTTATTGACCTCCTCCACAAACATACAATACGGGTTCAACTCGAACGAAGGATATTTTCTTTAAAAGAGTTAGTAGGATTACGTTAGAGCTGACTAGAAAGTAAACAGGGCTTAGGTTTTTTGACAAGTGGTTAGCGTTTAACTTCTGAATCTTTTTGAGAACGGGGTATTGAGTCATGTATCAACTTTTTTTTACTTCTCTATGGAAGCCAAATTGAAATAGTCTATCCTAGATTATTATATACTCTCTCATTCAAAGGCAGAATGTTGACTTATGAATTTGTAATTGCAACAACTAGGGTAGTACAAATCTTTGTAGTAAATAAACTAGATCGGAACTTCCACACGCGATTATCCATGAGGATATCTTCACGAAAAATTATTCCTTTTAGCTTAATATCAACACGTAACATATTCATTCGACGGCTCTCTTGCTCTGCTCACCCCATATTAAAACAGCAAAAAAAAACCGAAGTCAATACAAATCCCTTCTACGATCCATTAGTGAGTTTCTGCTTCGTCAGCAAACGATCTAAGTCGCTCTGACCTTCACAGAGATTCAATCTGTTCGCTCAATCTTAACTTTTTTGGGACCTTCAAGTGCCCAGTATATAAACATCACGCTTATATTCCCCGAAGGAGTAGACAGAGATGTATAGTACACTCATAGTTATCTCACCAGATATGTTTAAAGTAATAGGGGGCGAACCTATTACCAACCGGCACAAATCCAGAATCTAAGCTGGTACTGATGGAAAACGTCATCTGTCTTAATGTCTGTTAGTAATTCCTAATAGAGAATCCAATAACACTTTGCCTAACCCGGGAAACAAACCCAGAACCAGAATCTAACTTTCAAAAGTCGCAACCACTAGATCAACGAGACAGTACATGATTGTATGAAGGCCGTCTTAAGTTTTTTAGAGTTTAAAAGTTTCTAAGAGATAAGAGCTTTTCCGAGCTTAATTTTTGTTGTATCCGCTTTGGCGTGAAACTAAAGTTTTGTTAACTCTTGACGAGGATTTAAGATATACTTAATCTTTGTTGGACCTACTTTCTGAACGAGTTTTTAATATAATTCTATTTAGACGTTGATTATTATCTCAGAAAAGGATTAGACGTTGATTATTATCTCAGAAAAGGATTAGACGTTGATTTTTATCTCAAAAAAAGGATTATAGTTGGTAATTAATAAAAATACCATTTAATTACAAATTATAAGACTATTTGTTTAAGTACTTATATGTGTTTGTGGTTTTAGGCTAAGTTGATAGTTGACTAGGATAAGAAGTATCTTACATGGTCCTCATATGACCTGACCATTACAATGGAATTGAATGGACTATAAAAGAGACTTTGACCTCTGACTTTGTTTCGGTGTTTCTTCTAAGAGTAGCCGTCTAGGAAAAACCGACCTCATTTTGTTTTAATTAAAAAAATATCTTATTTTGAACCAATTTATAAAATTAATATAATATACCTTTTTTTTCGGTTTTATCATAAGATCAGTCTTTTAGGCTATGAGCAGATGAGATAGTTGTTTGTTGGCATGTGGGGCACTTCTCCCGTGGAGTCTGCCTTATCTTTTCGAAGTCATTCTTCGCACTGACTGTTCTGTTCGAAAATGTCCCGCCGATTTTCAAGGTTCGGTACCTCAAAAGGAAAAAACGGAACCCTTATAGGATCACTTCGTTGTCCGTATATCTGTCTGTCTGTCAGTCAGTCTGTCAAGACCCTTTTTCTCAGGAACGTTTCGAGATATCAAGTTGAAATTAATATCAAATACTAGGTCTATGGTCAGATACAGAGCACAGAGCTCTTAAAAAATCAAGCTTCTAAATCAACGCAATAAAAAAATACGGCCAGTTATGCGACATATTTCGATACTCGCAAATAAATAAATCAAAACCTACAGGGTACTTCCCGTTGACCTAGAATCATGAAATATGGCAAGAAGCAAGGTCTCACAGCACAAGTAAAGGAAAAAGTCCGAAAATCGTTAATTAGGAGTTTTATCACACAATTCGATTATTTGCTTTTACAAACTAACATTTTCAGTTGGAGAATTGACCGTGACGTATATCGATTATGATCATGTTTTTCAACTACAATGTTAAGTTTGTTTTTGGGGTAAATTCATCCCAACTATGGAACCCTTCATTTTGCGTGGTCCGACACGCACTTGGCCGGGTTTTAATCGGCGGACGCTTTCTGGGATAGTAAGCTGCCCCGCAAGGTAATTCGGATGCTTTAGCAGTCGGGATTTGAAGTTGTCGCAATGCGTTCGTATCATCTCGTTGACCATCGGAATATTGAGGATTTCATGGATCTCTGTTGTCTTGTTAAACCATGGTGCATTGGATATTTGTTCTAATATATAGTAAAATATATCATTTACATTAAATTTTTAACCTTACTTTCGTGTCTTATTTTTCGTTTGGGTTACATTATAGTACACATAGTCTCCGTTATAAGTGTGGCATCAAGTTTATCAGGCGATACGCGAGCTATCACGCGCAGCAGCTTTGATCAGCTGCTTAGCCAACTGGATACTTGAAGCTCCTAGTTTGTAGCTAACGTGTTAGTAAGGGTGTAATTGTATGTGTGGTGGGATTTGGAATGGGTTTCAGAATTATGATAAACTATAGTAAATGTATTGAGAATATTAATTTTATAATAGTGAAACTTTATTTCAATTTAAACTCTTTAGTTCTTTCTGTTTTTGTTGAAGATTCTAAGTTAACCACAATTAATGCTGAAATGATCTGCTTCAATAGTACGAGTATAATCTAAGGTTTTTATTATAATTTCCATACTCACAATCAAACAAAATAACACCACTTGATCGTGAAAAAAGTCGTCTATTCCCGACTATGCATGTAGTTCGAAGTTAGCGCTTCGGGACAGATCACCATAAATCACGACAGATGGCGCTGCTCCTGAATATCTCAACAGTGAACCTCTTTAGATTTTATTTCAGTTCGACAACTTGTTTGGTAACGATATCAAGTTTTGATACCAGTGAGGCTGTGATAGATATCGTTTGTAAGGCTTTTGCTTGACATGCGTATAAAGAATGAAGATGGAGGTGTAATGGAGAAAAACAAATGGTTTACCACGAATATATTCTATCTATCCCAGACAGAGGTCTTACCGAAAGGACTGGCCTTTGTCCAATACTGCAATGCTACATTACAGGCTGGATACAAAGATAGATTGACCCTATGGCTAGTGTAATTCATCCCAAGAAATCGTGTCTTATCATGATTCACTTTACACTCAATATATTCTTTACCATTCATAAAACCAAGTGTTCTACCCTGTTTAGTATAATAATTATCATTTTATTTGTCTAGGCTATACTAAACCGTGGTTTTAATAAATAAAACAATAGCAATTCTGAGCCATTAACGCAATGCAGACAATGGTATCTACTGGGGCATATACTTAATTTCTATATTATCAGTTTTAAAATTCCAAATATGCTTAACACTTTCCCGCGAGGTATACCCGAGGATCCACGAGTATTGAGTCACCCGTCCGTAAGACCTTCATTCAGGGCAGCTCTCGACCGTAAAATCACAATAGCACGCTCATTTTGACGCAACACGCTACAAACACCCCGGAGTTTATCACAAGGGAATATCGAATGGATTTCAAAAACGAAGACTTTATATGGGAGAAGTTTGTAATGAACTTACGGAGCCGGGCCTACGTAGATGATTGACATGTCTTAGAAATATAGCCCAGTCAGGCCTCTTTAGAAAGTAATCCTTTTATAACAGACTGGCATCTATTTTAAATTTAAATTTTAAATGTAAATAACATCACCCATCAAATTCATTTAGGTTACACCCGCACAACTTCTGTCAACATTGTCAAAAGGATAATACGAAATAATATTCGGAACACTCGAACAATGGTATTTTTAACAATACTCCTTCACAAAACAATGTAAATTCAAGCACATCGAACATAGATTTAACCCTTAATAAAAACATGTTCCTGTAATCCGCTAAACACCCATTCGTAACACAAACAAACATACAAGATTAACTTTCAACTGTAAAACGTCCTTATACTGTCCATATATTGAAGTAGGCACTGGACAAAAACCAACGATGGATTTTCCACTCAATTGATCCCGATTTAAGGTCGAGAACCCCGTAAAATTGAGTTACTGTGTCAAATATCGGGCTGATAATAATTTTGATTGGCGGTGAATAAATTTGAACTATAACATAATGAAAATAAAGTATAATATTGTGTGGCAGGGTTGTGTTTCGCTTCGTAAGTCATAACTCCTGAATGTGATCCGCTCGGTGACATTTCGAAGCTACTGGTAGATTGAAGTCTGTTCTCAATGCGATAAAAGTATATAAAAATAAAAATATCTTGACTTGGTAAGAAAAATAAAGTGGAAACTTGTTTATCTTTGCGCACAAGTTAAAACCCTGTCCTTGTTTATATTATTTTTTGTAGAAACCAATGGTAGTGAGTAGTACCAATAATTAAAAAGTAGTGTGTGTAATATTACGTATGATAGCTAAACTTACGCCCTTCGTATTGGTTTCGCCTGACTAAGTTATCGTAAATCCCAAGATCGGTAGTCAGTAGCTTGCCGCGTGATTGCGTGAAGAGCACATATAAAGCTAGTCACATAAACTCTAGTCAGTGTACCCTGGATAAAGTTGTAACTAAAGCCGAACATAAATATTAATAAACATGACAATGTTAAATAACTTGGTAAAACTGTAATTGATATTTCTCTTCACTTGTTTTGGCACAAGCTATACGAGAAATAATCATGCCAAGGTGGAGATCCAGTGAACTAAATTAGAGGTGGACTTGACTGCCCACAGGACATGCCGTAAGCACAAGACAATATGCCTTTATTCTCTCACAAATAGGCACAGGCACAAGCTGCCTCCTCTACCATATCATAAAATCTAGATGTAATATATGGCAAGTTATTGTTAATGTCCCACAATAGGACGCAAGCCTATTGCCACCAGCCGCGTACAAATCCAGACTCCGGGCTGCTGAGGTAGTAACTTTGGCTTATCACTCTTGCAATGCTTCCATAGACCTATTGTTACAGAAGTTCTTAAAAAATATTAAGGGGCACTTCGACCTTACTCTAACATTAGCACCCAAGGACTCAGTAACCCTTTCTTTCTTTCTATAATTCCGTTATTGTACAGCTGGCTATAAAAAGCCTATGGCTGGTCATTACATAGAAACTCACTTACTACTGCTCTAAGACGTAGTGACAATGTGGATTGTGATTTTAGTGTCCACGTTCCGATTACGATACGATTATGCTAAATAGAAAATTGTTTGTGAGAATGTGTCAATAGACATACTCCATGCTCATGACTGTATGTGCTCGTGTTTAGTGTAACGTTAAACCGAATTCGTTTTAAGTTTAACATATTTTTTCCGTAAAATTGTTTGAACAGCAAAAACAAAAATAAAATGGCAAACTCAAAGCATTTATTTCAATTAAATCTTTTACAAGTACCTACTTTTGAATTATCAAATAGTCGGTCAGTTAGTCGGAAAGTTGAAGCTAGTTGCCCATTCCAAAACGTAGATCTTTATGGAGAAGATCAGCATGGGCAGTCATGGGGACTGCCGACAGAAGTGAAAACTTAAAACTGGTATTAGCGCCATCTATATTCTATAGTTGAGGTCTACGGCGCAAAAATGATGATGACACGAACGCATAAGTTTATCTTCAAAAATCGCTTAACGCGCGTAAATAAGTTTTCACTTCAAAAAATCTACGTCGAGTCCAATTATCACGCTGTGCGTTATTACATTTGTACAAACAAGGTAACTTACTAGTTACTGTTACTGCTCACTTTCATATTGTGCAGCTGATGCCGTTGTACGTAAGTTACGTACCAGGAAATAAAATGATTGTGAAAAATTACCTGAAAAAAAGAAAAATCATTTTATACACAGGTACTACTTTGTTAACCTAGTATTGCCATTTTTAACCGACTTAATCATCAAAATTAGGGAAGTAATGCTAGTGATTGGATTTGCTAGAAAAAGCTTGACGCGTTGAAAATTTCCAACGCGTCAAGCTTTTGAGGAGTCGATCGTATGTTGTAAATTTCTTTCAACCCCTTTAAGCATGTGATCAGTCATTCTTATTGGTGGAAGAAGGCTTTGTCCTCAGATTAGCCTTGCGATGGCATGTTGATGCAGTATCATGGTGACTTGAGTATATTATGTGTGAGTCATCTTGTATCCAGTTGTATCGTAGTGGTTAGGCGAAAATATCGTCTAATAATAAATGGGCCAAGAAAGATGTTTGTCGGGTCACATAATTTAATAACGAAGAAATAAATGGCAGTTGAACACATAGTTTTACTTGTTATTTACTCAACTAATAGTAGTTATATTAGTAGGTATTTGGGTTTGGCAACAAATTCTAGATTACTCTACGTAATAATTAAGTCACCTTACGAAATATGAAGGTAAGTCCATTAGTGCTTTACAATTTCCAATATATTTTTAGAAATTTTCCAATATCTTCCCTACGTCTTCCTGAATTATCATTTCACAAATAACCTTCACACATTGGAACACAATATTGATGCCAACATCAATAACATACACTGACCGGGATCACAGAAAACAAACACACGCATACTTATAATTTTCTCACCCGAGCCTCGTCTTTCCAACATAAATCAATATATAAGATATAGTCATACACAATTTCATCGAATATCATTTTCAACTTCCATTTATCGATACAAAATCCCTAATCCCAAAAGGTATTCGCAATTTCAGTGCTTTCGCAAAAAGAAAGGATATGCAAATCCGTCGGGGGACCGGCAACCCGGCAACCTTCCGCTGGGTAACAAGGGCGTCCTTATATATTGGTGAGCCGATGAAAAATTTATTTGATATGTTTTATTTTTTTGGGAGAATAAGGGCTTAGAACAGTGCGTGTTGCCAATGCGATTAAAATGCAATTTAGTGGGAAATGAATTTTGAGTTTTTTGTTTTTTGTCTACGTGTTTTGATTAAGAAGAATACTGTGTAGAGGGAATTATTTTCTTGTCATTATTCACTGATCTGGCCAAGCCACATAACGCTGCACGTCATATAATTCAAACCAGAATATAACATTATTACTAGTACAAAAAAGCTGCATCTCTACCTAGCCTTCTGCCAACTATGTTGGGGTCGGCTCTAAGTCTAAACGGGTGCAGCTGAATATCAGTATTTTCAAATCAAATCGAATCAAAAATATTTATTTGCTAGAACATGGTACAATAGATATTACAGTCATTTTGGTTTCACCATATCCTGCCATGCTATGGTATGCAAATACATTTCATATCAATTATAAAGTCATTATGATGTCCTTTATTTAATTTAAATACTTATAAATTACATTTTTAAATATTAGAATATTAAAAAATATTAAAACATTTAAAAATAGTAGCCCACCGGTATCGGGAACAGGGTCCAAGCTACCGGCGGTCAGGGCTCCAGAGAGAGGAACCTCCTGACAATGCGAGCCGAGTCCAGGAGTACCGCTCTCTGAATTAAACCCTTGATCCAGCTGCCCAACGAGAGCCTCCTTAGGTGTTGGTCGAGGCTCTTGGCAATTAAGCCATTGGCTGATACAACTATCGACACAATTATCGCTGAGTCCACATCCCACATGTCGACAACCTCGCGAGCCAAGTCAAGATACTAGATTTTTTATCTTTCTCGGCTTTCACGAGGTTCCCGTCATGCGGGACCGTTATGTCAATAATCATTGTGCGCCGCTCTACTCGATCCACCACCACTATATCAGGTTTATTGGCAACAATAGTCATATCAGTGATAATGAATCGATCCCAGTACAATGTGATATTTCCATTTTCGAGAACTGGGTCGGGCACATACCTGTAGTACGGCACTTCAGATGCCACAAGACTGTATTTCAGAGCAAGTTGCTGAAGGACAATCCTGGCTACAAGGTTATGTCTATGCTCTTCGGTAAACGAGAAAACCCGAAGATAATGTGTCGGATTGATACTCCCGGACGGTGGTATGCCCGACAGATGTCAGCCGTGCCGTCCTTCACAATGAATCTCCGGTAATTGTTTGTCATCATTATGATGAATTTGTAATAATCTATAATAAAGTTTATTATTATAGATTATTATAAATTTACATTAGACATGGACCGATTGTATATCAGACCTCCACAGCCAGTTACTGCGTAACACGATACCTCTTGGTAAGACTGGTTGTTAGACTTTCAAATATTTGTCTACCCGTTATGACTGTCAAAGATCTTTGAAATAAAGCCCAACAATTTAACGCGAGTATTTATTTATTTTACCTAATCTTTGTAAGAAGCAGCATTTCTTTTATATCTTTTCTATATATCGCTCTTTATTAAATTTGTGTTAATGTGGAAATTATTAAAATTCCTGAACTTGACTACAGTTTAGCAAACGAAATAAGTTAAAACAACGAAATTCTGTCTCCAATGAAACAATTAAACTCGAAACAAAATTCTAACTCCGAAATACAATTCCGAATATAATTATTATAATGAGAGCAACAGCTATTAACATTTGATAGGTTTTTGTAGTGACTTTAATATGAACCATCGTTAATTTTATTAACAGTATTTCACTGTGAAAATTGGGTGTGAAATTAATAGTCCTTGTTTTGAGGGATTATCAAACTATTAATAACCAAATTATTCGCAATGAGTTTATGAGTGATACGTGCGTGTTTATGTTTATAATTTAATGCAAATAATGACGCAACTAATTTTAATTGATTTCATAATGAAGATTTTTTTTTTTAATAATAAGGAAACATATAATAATTCTTCATTTGTACGTAACTAAAACTTAGGTAATAATGTGCTATTAAATAATAATATTTATTTCTGATTTTGTTCAAGATTACTTACCAATGTAGCTCTATTTGGGAGCATCATAAAATATCTCACAAAATATTGAAATTATTACTACACATGACTAAATGCGCGCTACCTGCTTAAACAACCAAAAAATAGCAAATTACAAAAAAAAAAAAAAAATTTTTGTTCTCCATAACACAGTCTTTTCCCACACTCTTACTGCCTAATCCTTTCAAAAAAGGCCTCACATGAGCTCCACTCTTTCGACCTTCAACACCACATACTTATGAGCTTTTTTCTACAAAACAATCTTAGGTAATGGATTAGAAAAAAAATAACTGGAACAAAGGAAGCAAGCATTTCTTCGGGTAGAGCCTGGAAAGCTGGTGGCTGATTAGCCATCCAATCAGCTATCGAGTCTGCAAGACGATCGGTTTGTATGTAAGTACTGCAAATTGCTTTACTTGAGTAGTATATAGTTTTGCACAACAGAGAAAGTTGTAAGTAAGTACTTATTTTTTTCATTTCCGATATTATAATTTTATAATCAAATTGTTTTTTTTTTAAAGTTCTGATAAATACGAATACGGCTTTGTTATAGAAGGTATTTTTAAGATTGTCAAGTTACTTTTGTAATTTTTTGCTTATTTTCTTTTTTGTAGTCCTAATATTACAATCTTCCTGACTTTGTCTTGGACATTACTGACATCGGTGAAGGAAAACATCTTGAGGAAACTTGGACTTATAGTTAATATAAGTCTGAAATCGCCAACCCGTCTTGAGCAAGCGTGGTGATCAATGCTCGTGCCTTCTCTATATGAGAAGAGGCCTTTGTTCTACAGTAGGACAGTAACAGGCTGGTATTATTATTATATAATATTATAATAAGATTGGCTCTCTTCATAGCGCTCTATTACCGATTTTGGCTTTTGTTTACCGATCAATATCTAAGTTTTGTTTCACGTCAAACTCATTCATTAATTTTTGTGCCGGTTAGAAACATATTAATACATTTTAAATAATGAACTACTACAGCATATTTCAGTAATATACAGCATTTATTTTCCGGCCTTTATTTCTAAATTGTGTAAAAAAAATATTATTTGTATTAATAAAAATATTATTATTTTCATTATAACCAACAAGTTTAAAATAACACATGCTACTAGCTCATCTTATAACTTAACCCCTCAGTCGTTCCTCGTGAAGTTACAAGAAAAGACATCTCGAGCTCCCCTCGCGACGCAGTTCACGTCCTACACAATTCTTTAATATTCAGACGTTAAGACCGAGTTATGAAGTAAGCAAGTAAAATATAAAAATACGCCAAAAAGCGTCGCTAGTCTTGACTACGTTTAAGTTGATCAAAACAGCACGTTTTCATTAGCTAATTGAGTTGCGAGCCTCGCTCATCATCCTGTATATAAACGATATTGCAGCCGTAAAAATGGACAGGGCTGGCATTCGTAACTTGTAAAATGTTGTCTTTTTTTTGTTTAGCGAATTCACTCTTTTACCTGTTTAAATTCGGCTAGTAGGTTCTTGGTAAATATCAAGGGAGTCTTTGCGGTGCAGTTTAATTTTGACCTGTGTAAGTGCGGTAATTACCTAATTACTATTGCACTATTTTTGTATATTTCATTCGGTTTAAAAGCAAGAACAATAGATTGAAGAAGAGCGTTAGGATGTTTAAACGTGCAATTCCAACTATCCACAGACCATCAAATCAAATACTACAAGAACAGCCGCGCCACCTGTCGTGTCATTCTAAACTGACGCGTACTACATCAAGCTTCAAACTTTTACCAGACTGACACATTCGATTAAGCGTTCTGCAATATTGTGCATATTCCGCAGAGGCCTATCCTTTGTTATACTCGTAGCTTCTGAGACATTGCAGGATGACACGAAAGTGATACATTTTATTTGAATTCTGCTATCATACCCAAATATTTGATAATGACATCGATATAATCTGCACTGTCCATAAAAGCAATATAAACTTTATATCATTTGAATTTACAAAGCGTGTTGTCCATTACATATTCGGTGTATGACTTTCATTGTAAAAATAAAGTTTTTTTTAAATATTTGACAGCCCTATTTAATATATAGAATGTAGCGAAGTGTACTGTGTACTTTTATCGCCCTCTGGGTTTTATGTTAATTCGGATACGATTCAGATGTGCTTTTAAATGCAAGTAAATGTGTACAAAGGGAATTCGGCCGTACGTGATCCGCGCATCTTTCAGACATTTGTTAGGCAGGCTGGTTTGTAACATACATTTTACTTTTAATTTTAAAAATACTCTGAGGTTGCTTTGTGTGTGTAGAAATATAATGGTGAAGTAGTACTAAAACTCAAAAGTTGTAAGGAAATAACACGAAGCCTCGACTTTCTTTTTGATTTGATTTCGAAAGATATTACGTAGGTATTTTAGAATGCTATGAAAATCAGCGATGTGTGTAAACGAAACGAAGTATGTGTTAAGAAAAATTTAATATCATAACATGATTTAAAAATTTACTTAATCATACAATTAGCACATTCACGCAGACATTAATCAATTAAAGTCCTATTTCAAACTAAAATCGAGACTCAAAGCATTAACCTGGCAAAAGTGATTGCTTGGTCACAATAGACGTATATCTCTTCCACGCCAGTTATCGGGACAGTCCCCGGTGTTTTATTGTTATGGCCACCTTAGCAGGTAGCCACAGACCCCCTTTACCACGAGACATTAAAGGGAATTTTAAAGCGAACTTATCGCTTGTTAGAACATTAATGGCTTGCTGTGTTCCCAATATATATTGAGTCTGCCCTAGCTAGCAAGCAATGCATAGCATTCCCAAGTTTATTTGTTTTATTGTTCTTTTAAGTATTTTTGGAGTACATCATAAACTTTTACGGGCATGTAATGTTTGTTTAAATAACGTTATCAAATGGGTTTAGGGATGATTCCGAGATGGAGTATCATTAAACGCTTAAGCTGATTTTATGGCTTTGTTACAGTCTGCTTACAGACAATTCTCTTGAATTTTGTCGCGTTTGAGATCTACTGCCGAAGATTTAAATGATATAACGCTATTTACTGTAGTGTAATTTTATGATCTGCCAAACTTTTCTCTTTGACTTTTCTTCGCATTCATACTCGAGAAATGGCATAGTTTTAAGAAAAGTTTAAATATTAATCACAATAATTTATGTACTTATAAATATATAGTATCCATCAAATGGTATAGCGCAACCTTTTATTACTTTCCAAACTCTTTTGTACACTCCTAATCTTCATAAAATATTTCAAAGTTTTCTAATCCTAATAAAACCCGCTGCTTTTAGCTAAGTAAACCTGTGTACTCTAACTTCAACTTAACCTAATAGGCGATAAATCCTTGAAATGTCGAAGTATATCTTAGCTGGTAACTTTAACAGAACAATTTATAGATTCCTGCTGTATTGTACTGGGTTGTCCTAGGTAGGAACAAGTTGGTCTATTGTATGACTTTTCAAGAATAAAATAGATGTAGGAATATTACATGATATAACAATTCTTAATATATTATAATTATATTCATATATTGTATTTTTATATTTAAATTAGTGTTATTTTTTTCGAATTGATGTATTTTGTTTTCTCTTCTACTCTTACATAGGCTGTCTACATCTCTTTTTATCTTCTTTCATATCGCAAGTACGCTGGAAGAGATATCTTTAGAAATAAGCAACACCTTTGTACCTTACTTCTATTGTCTGTTTATATGTGTGTGCCTAAATGGTTAAATAACAAAAATAAATACCTATATAAAATTGATATACCTAATTGGGAGTATAAAAAGCGTAGAAAAAAGAGATCGTCTTTTAAACGGTGTTCCATTTAAAATTTTGATTTTTTAAGTAAGTTACTCAAGTCTAATATTACCTTCAATACAATCGCCAGCCTCAGCCTACATTTTATAATATAATTTTATCACACGTGTCTAGAAATCACAATATTTTTGCCTAAATAAGTTTTCAATTAGCACAATATACAACAAAATTCTGCTGTTATCATTTTAGTACAACCCCAAACTAAATTCGGTGCACATTTCATCACAAAGTTAGCTAAACTTCTACTTCACGGCGTGTGATTACTGTGAAATGTTCGCACCCACACAATACTGCTCTTTGTAAGGGAATTTGTACTGAGCAGGCAGGATTATCTGTAGGACAAAAGAGTGTGTAAACAAACTAACTTAGGAACGTATGATTTTGACTCTTATATTATTTGACTGTTAGAGATAATGGAAAAAATGTATGCGTTATGACATTGAATTTTAATTTAAGAGAAGCAATAGCCGTTATACTAAGGTTGTACACACACGTTTTTTACCGTGAAAAATTATGGTTGATTCGCCGTGTGCAGGCACAGTCGTCAGCGGGATATGGATCGCTATGGAAGCTTGACAGATATGGCAGCACTACTGCACGCGCGCCGTCGTCGTACATGCGTCATCCGGTGGTTTGTCGTGTCATATAGGTACATGCTCACTTGATTATTCTACGATGTGGCTAGCGCGCCGTACCGTAAAAAAACCGTGCCGTGTACAACGGACCTTCAAAAAAAAACAAAATAGGGTCCTAGCTGGCGTAGGTAGGCGTACTAAATATAACTAGCTACGTCGTAGCAATAGTGCTACGGCGTAGCAAACCAATAGAATTGGTTGGCATTATTACTTTGATTCCTTCTAAGAAGATGACCTTGTGCACAGACCCCATATTTTGATTCTTTCTTAATATTACTAAACGTTATTTTTTGTAGAATCTTCATCACATGATTGCTACAGATAAGAATAACTAAGAAGATTGGAACTTCATTTCTAAATATAGACATGCCTAACAGGAAACTCATATCTAGCGATGGACGTTTACAAACCAATATGATGATCCTCACCAGATTTGATGTGAAATCTGTAGGCCCAACTCGTCATAACATCGGGAAGCGATCGCATTGGACGAGACCGCAACACTGATAGCCGATTGCACCGAGCTCAGTTTATGTTCTAATCTCCAGTCAGTGTTTAACTACAAATACGTCGCGCCACGGAAATCAGAGAATGAAAGTGTGAGACATTTACATTTTGTTACAAGATGAATAGCGAAGAACAGGTTGGGAATATTGTATCAGTAAATTTAAACTATAAGGTTGGTAGATCCCAAAGCTTGACTAATGTATACGATTCTTAAGCATCAGGTTACGGGTTACAACTCTGGAATGTGAATTTTAATTTGTTACTTTCTTAAATGACAAACTTATGTGACACAGCTCGATAGTACACTGTGAGCGAATCAAGATGAGCCCTTTGCTGATTATAGCTTCTTGGATGAAGCTAACAGCTTTAATTTTAGCGTCTGAAAAAGAATGTAAACCTGACCTTCTTTCCATAAATAAAGGACTAATAAGGCGCCCTATTTAATTATTATATTTTACAATCACGGCCCTTAAATTAACCCACCTCACAACAAAACGCAACAACGTCACAAACAAGTTATCTAACTCATAACATGCATCACAGTTCGGTTCCACAGTGCAGTTTTGTCCTAATCTCTAGTTAGCGTAGCGAGTTTGACAACGCATTCGTCCACCTTCGCACGGCGGTGCGCCGCGGAAATTACATGACGCAGCCGGAGTGTCGTAGTGATGGAACAGTATCGATAGAATTGTAAAGACAGGTGAATGTTTTTATTAAGGAGTTAAGGTAAAATAAGGAGGCTTAAAAAGTCGGTCAACTAATCATCATAAACTCATAATTCATAAATTTTGAACACTTATTAAGTTTCTTAATTCTCTTCTAAGGTTTATCCTTGTTTTGCGCATTATAATCAAAGTAGGTTTTTACCTGTAAATTCACGATTTGAAACAAAAGAATACTATTAATTTTGCTACGTACTGGTCGGACCAAATATGAGTCATCGAGATGAGGAGAAGAAGAAAATTATTATTGTTATCTTGACTATAAATGCTGTTATTTTTTATCTCTTTATCTTAGTCCTTTATAATTATGCTGCAACGGTAGACGACCAGCGCTGTTGCTTTGCTTCGCACTTAATTCGACGCATAATACTGAGTGATGGCTGTTTTGCGCGGATGTGGTGTATATTTTCCCCGTGTGTTTGTATTGTGTGCAAGCACAAATAAACATTTTATTCTCTTTTTTTCTAAAATATTAAGAAAATTTCAGTTTGTAGAAAATATTTTCCTGACTTAAAAGCATCTATCCTTAATCATATCAATGTTTTACAATAATAGTAGTAGTAGTAGTAGTAGTACAATTACTTTTTGTCTTTTAATTGTTCACATAAACACTAATGACGTTGTCGTATGGTTTATTAAACAATCAAAACTAAATACTAACCAACTTATAAAAAGAAAACTTAGACCACTTTCAAACAAGAAAAATCTCAAACAACGAAGACAACTTGAACTATCGACAAACTATCGACAGTTCCCATCCCTACGGCGTATCGTTCGAGCACAAGTCAGCAATTTCCCGGAACGAGAGGTGATTTATTCCATAAGTGTAAGTGTAGTGTAGTGTCAAAGTTGCGAGCGTCAGAATCAACAGTTCCGTACAGCAGTCGGAAACTCGAAATAGATACATAATGTTATACGGGGTGGAAGAAGCATCTTATTTAATGAAGGTAGGTTATTTTTATCGATGAAGAATTCATACTATGCATTATTTTTTTAAAGGTAAGGGAAACTGTTATTCTTAGATGGTTTAAAGCAACTTGTTTCGCGTTTATCTTTTGATATTTTTATTTATAACTGCGAACTGCGATCTCGAGAATTGAACGCTATTTTGCTTGCTTACTTTGTATGTAAAGTTAATGTTTCATGTGGCCGTAATTTCACTGGGACTATAACTAATCTTTTACCAGAACACCGCAATGCTGCTTGGGTGCAGAAGTACCTACATATTTAGTATGTATTTTACCGGACAAACATTTCGCCTTTACTCGGACCATTTTTCAGCACATCCAAACTTTCCTGTTTACGATATTAGTTCCAGGTATAATACCACGGTTCACACGCAGGAACAACGTGTGTAACTTGCACAAGCACCCTGTACTTGGGAGATGTAATTTGTTCGCCGCGTCGGAAGTTTGTTCTGCAAGTTTATTGTGTTATTGCAACTTCACGATGATTTATTTAAGAAATATTATAGTTGTTTGCGTATAGTTGAATTTTGGAAAACGAATAATAATAATATGGGGCACAACTATGTGTTGTAAACCGCAACCTATGTCGGGAGTGAATTGAAGGAAATGAACAGACTTGCAATCTAGCGAGATGTTTATTTTGTTAACCTAACAAGCGAGCTAGCCGTGTTTTTATATGCAAGATCATGAAAATCTTACTTATCAGTGAAAATAAAATATTTTCATTGTTGTTCAGATTGTTTAGATATAGTACATAACTGTAGCGGCCGGCAAAGGCCGGCAAAAGAGGCATTGATAGAGACGAACATGGAACGTGAAATGTGGGGCGAGGCAAAGCCCAGAAACACATTCGCGAGTTCATTTATGCCCAAGACTTGTACTGCATACATCTGGTTATACAGGCACGCCGGTTACGAGTACTACATACCTGACCTTTCTGAAGAACATCACCAATAAGGTCCCTATATTTTCAGTCACATCTGCCTTTAATTCATCGTCTCAACATGACCAAACAATACTGTCTCTACATCTTATTGTAAACCGCATTTATTGTACTTTCATGCTTCGTTTTCAATTGTTTTTTTCAATTATTTAAAATTTTGTCCATAACCACCGTAGTCTTAACAAGAATACTATTTAAACAAACGCCATAAACCATCACTTGTGTACCGAAAACTAAAACAATATACAACAAATAGAAATCATTACCATAATCCTTGCTTCCCATACTTTACATCCTATTATATTATATGTACAAGTGCAGCTTAGCGCCACATCCAGGGAATTCATTAAAATGCCTAATTTAATGCGCGGGCTTTATATTAGAATAATTATGTAAGTTCAGGGCTCGGAGTTAAGCTGCCATGTTGAACTTTAAGAGGTGTTTTGTATTGAGGTTTAGATATTTTTTGTATATTTTGTTGTATAATTAGGAATATTATTTTTTTATCACATTGACAAGAAAGGGCTCGTGGTAAAATAATAACAGCCGCATGCGTCGGGCTTCAAGGTTAAGCAACGCTTGCGGAGGTCGGTCCATAGATGGGTGACCATCCATAACATACACAGATTCCTCCATGCTTCGGAAAGCACGTTAAGCAGTTGGTCTCGGCTTTCATTCATCGATTTTTGACAGTAGTTACGGGTAGTCAGAAGCCCGAAAATCTGACAATCAGTCTCGCCAAGGGGTATTGTGTTACCCAGTAACTGGGTTGAGGAGGTCAGATAGGCAGTCGCGCCATGTAAAAAACCTAATATCCAGCTGCATCTGGTTAGATTGAAAGTCAACCCCAACATTGTTGGGAAAAGGCTAAGCAGATTGATCGACTACTAACTTATTTTTTCGTATATTCAAATCACAACTATCATTCCTTGATAGTTGTATGCTTGCAGTTGTAGGCATTAACATGGCCAATTGACGTAGTGTTCATTTAATTAACAAAATGCCTGACCGTACCAGATCTTGGAATATTGAGTCAACTATAATGAAATATCGAATAAGAGCTCTTTTTTCAGAACTTAGCATGACAGTACAGTAAGTTACAAATTAAAAGGTCCCTTCTTCAATCGCCACTGCTAGGTATAGCCCTATAGCGGAAAGGAGGCTAACGGTCTGCGAAACTTAATTTCTTGAAGCTTAGTGCACTTCAACTTGTGCTTTCCAAAGATTTTTATCAGCTACCTTCAGTTCGCTTCTTCCAGTCATTTAATAGAATAATTTTATATCATTATAAGACCTTGTATCTCTTTAGTTAATTTATTTAGCTCATAATGTATCTTGGGCCGAGATCTACAATACGATAATTAGCACGTGCTTTGTACTCAACTCAGCTAAAAAACTGTCTCTACTCAAACTCTGTCTCTATCTTGCACTTGAAGTTTGACAGTAATGCGACAGTGACAGGAATTATGCTGAGCATAAGTACTTGCTAGGTAACTTTAATAGACCTCGGCCTAAGACTTCTGTTAACCAAAGATTATTTTCAATTCAATTTTCCTTCAACTGCACTCCCAGAGACAATAAAACAGTTTTATTCCTACCCACATAACTCTAATATTAATATTCACGGGACAAAGAGCCAGGCGGCACGCCCACCATATAATTTTCCTCTGGTCACCCTTATTTATAAAGCTGGCCGGCAGAGGGCGCTTAACGTATAGTTCCTACGTGACATGATAATGGTGTTTAATAAAACGAGTCGAGTTTTTAGATGAAAGAGAGGAAGGATATGAGGTTTAGAAATATGTCCTACATGAGGTTTATATCTATCGTTGTAAACCTATTAATATATAAGTCATATAATACTTTTGTTGGGTACTGTAAAGCTACGCTGTTCCGCAGTGGCTACGGCGTAGCAAGGGCTACGCAGTCGTAGCAAGTTTGTAGTTCGGTTGTGTTCAACTTATTATTGGTCGGATCGAGAACAACGTTAACATTAACCAATTATAATCTTGTTCAAACTTATTTTAAAGCAATATTTTTTTTAAATTACAGTAACAATTTAATTTAAAATCATGCCTATGTCGCCAAAATCCGAACGTAATCCTAATCATCGGTCAGGGATCAGAGATCACAAAATCAGATAATAGGGATGTAACGTTCACAAATGTGCGCATGAAAATGTGTGCATATTTTTGCGTGCACTGGACACACCGTACGTGATTTTCATGCTAATTACAATTTTAACTGTTGTTTAGTATAACGAGAGGTTTAATAAAACGTTTTGTCTAACCGTTATTGTTGGCAAATTGGCGAAAATACTGACACTGTTTAGCGAGTTAGCAAGGTAAAGTGGCAGTGGTATGAACGTGAGACACTCTCTGGGTAAATACTAAAAAGATTAATGTATCTTGGTTTGGCAAAATGCTGACTAGTGTCGTTTCTGTACTACATCTTGTATCCTGGGCACTTTGTATTGTCAACCTCGTAATAAATAGCTTTATAATCGAAGGTAGAATGTCACTTGTACGTCATACAAGGTCTTTATGTGACAAACTGTCACATAAAGACCTTGTCATTTTCAATAATTTCAACCTTAGTGAAGTTTCAATTTACTAATAATTGGTGTCAAATGTCAACAATGTCGGCGATACGCAACACACAAGGATGACAATAAAATGATCGTTTCAAATCTAACAAGAAACCATCACGAAAAACTTACACACACACATCTTAAAACGCAGTCTCAAGTACGAAGAGCCGAACAACACGCTCCTTGTCCCACGTCCTCAATACTTACGTGGTTCACAGTATTTCACAAATATTTCGCAAAATCCTCCCTACACACAAACTGAGTCTTTGTGAGCGACAAATTGGTTTTTCCAGGTTTTGTATGCAGTTAGTGCAGTTTGCGACCGATAGATAGATTTTGCTAGAAATTGTTAACTTTGCTCGTTTCAGATTGGCACTGTGTACTGTGTGGTGAAAAGTAATTGTATTTGAATATGGAACGGGTAACTGTTATGTGGGGAAGAATCGACATTTTTGTAAGTTTGGCTTTATGCCTTTACGAGGTAGAAAAATCCTACAACTTTTAGTCCGTTTAGCGTTGCCAATCGGAATAACCCACTCTCAGCACAAGAATAATTTTAATTAGTATAAGTAGGAGGGGTGAATAAAAATGATGAATTAAACTCTCTTGCAATCTTTTTTTATTTTCCGCGCCGTATTCATATACCACAACGTTCATATTACAACAAAACAGTAGCTTAAAATATAGTTTTTTTTTTTTCTCAGAAACACTTTAACAGTTTTATACCACTAATAACACCATTTAGGTACCACTAACATCACCACTTAGATACCAAAATGTACCATCCATCCCATCTCGATCCCCATAACGGGCTGTATGTTCAATGAGGCGTACCGCTATGGCGTGGTGGTGGTGAGCGAAAAGTTCAGGATTCACATGCAAATGTGTACTGCATGTATTTGCATGTTCAACGTTTTGGGGACCATTCTGTTCGGATTTGACGATGTGCTTTTTAAATTGTAGGTAGTTCTAACAAGTGATTCGGTTAATTTTTGTATGTGGGTGGAATGGGTGAGTAAAAATTGACATATTTTTGTCAGCAATATACTTACCTGCCCGTCATGTTGTTAAATACTTTTTCATAAGTTGAGGTTTTTTGAGATATTAAACCTGTATCTTCTGACATTTGTGTCATTACATCTATCTGATTAATGTTAAACTATATTAAACCCCATAAAGAACACTATTTTTATTTGTAGTGGAACAAATCTTTCTATTAAATTTAATGGCAAAAATACATAATTTCTTTAATGCACACTGCTATAGGCCACTCAAGCCGAAGCAACCGAAGACATCCTCAAAGACGTACCCCTATACTCTCCTATTCATATACCTCTATCAAAGGCATCAGGCACAGCTAAAAAGGCATGAAGTGCTTCTTTTGAACTGCACCCCATTCATCCTCCGCTAGTCAGATTAGCATAGCGCATCTGCTTATTTGCATATCCTTTATTCGTTTTCAGAACTGATATTTTGGTAAAAATATATTTTTATCACGAGCGGCTGGGGAATGTGCTCCTATTTCACGGTGCTTCACTTAAGGGGAAGTTCAAGTGCCTATGGTTGTATGCATCGCCGCTCAATGTCATGAGAATTATTTAGTTCGGTACAATTTATTTTGTGGTTAATTTTATTTATGTGGTTGTTCAGACTACCATCATGTTTGATTTTTATTAATACGCTGTGCTAAGAATTTAGTTAAGGACTGTTCCAGCATTATGGCAATCAGGCTCGAGCAATGGTATTTGGATAACAATTTAATCAATTTTATTGATGGCATAATTATGAAGAGACTCTACAAGTGACGATACCTAAGGTCAATCCTAGGGAGTCAATCTGACATTTCAAAATTGATAATATTTGCTCTTTCAACACGACATTATATTCTCGTGTAGCTCACGAGATTATAATGAAGTAAAGTAAAATGCAAAGTACAAATATAATAAATTATACTTCTTCCAAAACCACATGCTTGTTACGTAAGAACAAGTAAGTGCATTAAAGAACAGTGCAGTTAAACACACAGTACTGCGTACAATGCACAAGTTTGCGCCAGTTTGTGGTATCGCTAAGTTTTATATGTCCTTATTACCGCTACCACTGGTCCATGTGTTACGGTTTAAATAAATTGGTAGTAACTGTGTTCTTAAGTTTATTGTGCTTTTGTTTACTTCTTCAAATGATTTGGATATAAAAATTTTAATAGGTTTTAACACCAATTTTTTTTTCGCAATTTTACATTATTAGCGTCAATTTCATAGTCGATATGAAACGTTAGATATATTTTCAAGGCAACATTGAACTGATATCTATATTTGTGTTCGTTGTTAATTCGAAAAATAAAGGTGATAGAAATACAACTTCAGTAATTTACTGTCTCATTTATCGAGTTTCAAAACAGACACTTCACCACATCAGAATCATAAATCCCCTTGAAGCCGTTACATATTTTGAAAGAACAAAATTGTTCCCTAAATTGTTTGTAAGCCTTAAAGTTTGCGTCGATAACCCTTTCACACAATGGTTGGAGTCCCCCGCGACGTGAACACAAGCGCTCAAAATGTCGGCAAAAAGTTAAGTCTCCGAAGGAAATAACCCGTAAAACTATTTGCATTACAATCCTTTTCACTCACTTGAATGGTGTGCTTATTTCCAATGGTTGATGTATTTATTTGAAAGTCAATAGAAACATAACTATAAACTTATCAAACAAAAACTTATGTGATAGATCTTGAGATAACTTTTTCAAATTCCTTGGTTTCCTGTAAAAATTGTACGGTCGATTTAAAGATTCTGTAATACTTGATTTGATCGTTCCTTATAAATTGTATCGTTTGATTGTGCGAGTATATACTAATAACAAATCCAGGTGGCGTTCCGTATTTTGTGTCTACCTCCAAGTCTTAGGGAAAAGCCGTGAGTTTACGTATGTATATGTAATCAAAAACTTGAAAAACATTTTGAGGTTTACATCATGTAATTATTTATGTCTGTTTGTCAGACTCCCTTGAAAATTCGCTTATATACTGAGCATCAAACTGCCAGCTATTCAGGAAGCCTTCATTTGACTGACAATATCATCGTGTATATTTTATAAGAAACACTCAATGGAAATCCTGGTAAACCAATTTTCATTACACGTGGAGCCAGTTTTTCAGCGCATAGAAACATTTAATCTCATAGTAGTGGTCCAGGTATGCCTGTCTCCACATTTAGCCGCAGCTTCTTTGTGACGTCGCGCCTGTCGCCGGCAAAAAGACGCTTGTTAGCAAAGTTTCAGCTCCAGCCAATTCCTAAAGTGTGGCTAGTCATTTTGTTTCATAGTTACATGGGAGCTTTAGAATATCGGTTCATAATTGGAGAAAGTTTTGATATTGGAGCACAGTTTAATATTTTAACTTAGTTCATATTTGATGAAAAAATATAATTGTTTTTATATGAAAAAGAACATAATTATATTCAAAATAATGATGTGTCTAAAATTAAATAATGTCAAAAAACGGAAGTAAAATTTTTAAGTGGCGGGCTGAGTTTCCACAAGAGATGTGCGAGGTAGCTGAGCGATGCGAGGATGCGTAACGAAGCTGTGAAACGATGTGAGCGTTTCCACCAGAAATGTGCTAGGCCGCTGAGCGGAGCGAGGATTTTGTGCGTACAAAACAAGCGAGGGATGCGTGCGACGGATGTGTGCGAGAGATGTGTGCTAGGGATGGATGCGAGCGAGAAACTGCTAGCAGTTACTAGACGATATTTGTTAGAGGTAGATATGGAGGAGCTGCGCTGTGCGGGGCTGGGTAAATGAATCGATTGTATTCATTCTTAACAAGCATATCCCTCGCTACGCATCCTCGCACATCTCGGATGAAACGCAGCCTAATGTCTGTCAGATGACCGCAGCAAGCCTTAATGAGTTCTTTACTTTAGAGTGCCAGTGTTCACTGACCGAATACTCGTGCTCAAGCAAAGCATTGAAACACGTTCATTGACACAATCTTCCCGTATCATCGTACTAACCCAGTTTTCCGCCATCACCAACGCAATCTTATTACGCCCTTATTAATTCATCCAAAAATCAAAAACATTAAAATAATTTCGTCCCAAAACCCCACTTTAGCCTATCTCCAGCCGTTTACACGTCCCTGAGCATGTACAACAATAACATCTCAAGCGTCCTTCTAATATAATTAATGCAAAAAGAACCACTCGACGTATCTAAGAGAACTTCGAGCGCTCGAGTGTCCCGGGCGCTTCCTCCAGTTAGATTTAATGCGCCTTTTAAAATATTTCTCGTCCCAATCGACTGGGACAAGTTGAGTTGGTTACCATTGGGACCAGGCGCAGTTGATTTGGTAACGATTGGGAAGTCGTTCCAGTTCAGAACATGACAAAAAGTGTTTTGTAACAGTCTGAAAGTGTTAGTTGAAGTTTTTTCTTGTTTCGTTTGCGTATATTACGTAATTGATGGGGTGGAAACTGTGTCAGTAGTTTTTCTGTCTTTGAATATATAAATAAGCTTGAACTTGTTTTGAATTAAATGACTTTGAGTTTTAATAGTTTATTGTGCTTTTTTATCGTCGGTCGTGCGGTGTGAGACCGCGTATCGGCAAGCGTAGTGTGGGATGCCCCGAGCTAGATGGACCGACGATCTTCAAAAGGTGGCTGGCACAGACCGGATGTGGAAGGCGGAGAAGAGGGTGTTGTGGTGCAGCCTGGGAGAGGCCTATGTCCAGCGGTGGACTGTGATGCGTCTTTCCATTCTATACAAGGCCAGAACCCAAGGGTGTGAAACTAATCGCGTATAGATTGGAAATCACTTTTTTAGTAAGGTCTTCTAATCTATACAGGAGTAATACGCAAATACTCGCGTATACTTCGTCTTGACCTAATTACAAAATATACAGTGCCAGTACGCATACGGACTAATCGTGTATAGATTGCGATAAATTGTGAACTGGCATTCAACTTGTTTGGGACGTAATGCACGTTGCGCTAAATAGCCTGCCTGGCTGGGAGCAACTTGGAAGTAGCGCTCGCCGGCCGCTGCCGCGGCACCGCTCACTAGGTTCGCTCGGCTCACGCACTGTTGGTCACAGTTCTAACCTTACCTAACCCATTTCATATACCGTTATCTGTTAGCTGTTCCATTTCACCCAGTTCAAATTAAAACTCATGTCGAGCGTAAGTGATGTAGTATCGTTTGGAACCAGGACGCGCGCGTCCACGTTAACAAGTATACACGAGCAGTACGCAAAATTCGTGTATACATTGTAATCACAGATTTAAAAATAGCATTACAATGTATACGCGAGCAGTTTCCTATGGCTGCGTTCTGGCCTTGTATAGATTGGAAATACGCGATGGCGATAGGCTGAGTCGATTGATATGGTCCTATCTACAGTATTCATTATTCGTCATCTTACTCTCACCAGGTTCGGTACTAAAACACACAATGAATTTCCTTGTGGGATAAGCGGAGTCACCAGAAGCACTTAAAAGAGCAAATAAAGTCTAAAATACTTCGAAAAGACATAGTCTGTTCACCACCTTGGGATTCATTTGGATAAACTTATGTATAGATAATCCATTTAAGTTCTGTTTTTTTTTATCAGTTCGGTGGCGCCTGTCTAGTCACTATGTAACAGGCCCTAAATCTCATAAACTACTTCAAGAACTATTCTTCTTATCTGTTCAAGACCCAGATAAAACACATTAAGTGTGAACTAAAGCATCAAAATTCCAATGTCGACTTATAAAGTTGACGTCACAGAACTTCTTGATCCGAGTACCCGAAGATGTCCGAAAGTATCCGAGAGTATCCGAACTAAGATTTAGTGGGCAGACGCTTTCAAGGCGAGGCGAAACTTGGAGGCTTTGCGACTCAACGAATAATGTCAGTTTAATGAGATTTAGTCCAGATTTTATGTTTGTTATCAGGTATGTTAACAGATATATTTGTTAACATGAATTCGATTCAATTTATTTGTGATGTGGATGACGTTTCTTGCCATAAAATGTTTAACTGTAAATAATGGATGATTTGTTAAAAGAAAAGCTGAGGGAAGTCACAATACTGCGTTTCACGATCTCATATCAATCAATATATTGCTTGGTATATCAGTCAAAACTCAAAACCATTTCATAAAATTTTCCCATGCTACTTTTCTGATAGATTATCAGTTATAAGAACCCACTGTTCTTGTCCATCCTGATTCCGTATTTATTTGTTTATTATATATTTTATTTTTTTGTTTATTTCGATCTCCTTCCCAGTATCTAATCTCACTTTTTCATTCACTTAAAAAACAGTACATGTAACAAGTATTCCACTAAAAAAGTAGTCAGAGTCCTATGGGCGGCTTTTAAATTCTGACACCAGGTTAGTCACTAACGACACGAAAAGAAGAAGACTAAAAAAGTACCGTCTTCCATCACCCTTACAATCCTAATTATATTTAACTAACTTCAAACTCACCAATATCAAGAACAAGACACTGAAATAACATCCACACACACACACAGACACACACATAGTTGATTCATATATTCTCAGTAACAGTTCGCTGTCTGAACTTTAGACGCTCGTTAGTCTGACCGCGATCTGAGTCGGCACTTGCAGAACTACCGACATAAGTGTCGGATAAGTGTCGGATATGCACTTCTACTTCTAATTGGTTGTAGGACGTCCTGTTCATTGATAGTCGAATAGGTGTAATTGGGTTTATTGATCTTTGGTTTGAGTTTTATCTTTTGAATTAATGAGTGGCTGGTAATTTTGATTTGGAGATCGTATGCTGTTTAAAAATCAACGCAAATTGATGACTGACATAAAAACTAAGTCCTGGTCAATCAGACAATCAGACATGGAATTTTGATAGCGTCTGTGCTTTTTTGAAATTTTTCATTTGAAAACCTATCTACGCTAATAAACAAAAAATTATGAAAATTCTTACAAACTAGTTTTTGTTTTAATAATAGAAACCCATTTAAATAAATCTAACCATGATAACCATCAATATTTCAGATTTTTCCGTATCTTTCAAGTTTATAAACTCCATTTTAATGAACTTCTAACCTCAGTACCTACACCACATTTCAAACAGTTTAAAAGAACTTTAACATGTTTAAAAAACTCGAAGCGACAGGAGGAAGTGGCGGAAGTTTGTTAATTTTCTTGAACCACACGAGAACCCGCTAGTTAACGTACGTCAATATGGGCATGTCGTGTGGGGAAACATACGGGTGACGGGCTGTGGAGCGGGGACGCTACTGGACAATTAAGCAAGTAAAAAAAATAAGTTGACATAAATTAGTTTGATTCAGTGCTTCTCAGTCAAACAATTAATTAACTCAGCCTATCGCAATCTACTGATGGTCATAGGCCTCTACCACGTTGCGCCACGACACCCTGTCGTCAGCCTTCGACATCCAGGTCTGTCCCAGCCACTTTTCCATCTGGCTGGGGTCGTCCCACACTAAGCTTGCCGATACGCGGTTTCCATTCCAGGATTCGTCTACTCCACCTTCCATCGGTCCTTCGATAAACTTGGCCAGCACACTGCTACTTCAGCTTGCTTACTTTGCAAGCTATGTTGGTAACTCTAGTTATTTTCCGGATAAATTCTAGCTTCAAACTTTTGAATTGTACACTATAACGTTTTCAAAAATTCAAAAGTCATTTATACAAACTAGTCTGAGAATCAGCACTTTTCAAATCTCAAAATTACATAAGACTGTCCCCAAAACGCCCACCTACCCTTCACTACTTCCTAGTGCTTTAGCTGGGAAGAAGAAGTGGTGCAAAAAACTCCCCACACAGCTGTCTGTTCAGTTAGAAATAATTGATTCTATATAATAGTATGCAAAATAATTAACATTACGCAACACAAAACATAATTTAAATTATAATATATTATGTCAGCTAGCACACGCCAATAAACCAACCAAAAAACATCGAGAACTATACTCTGGCAGAGATAAAAAATAAACTTAAACAGAATCCAAATAAAAGCCTCTAGGCCATAAAGGGCGTGCCCGCTTACATATAGCTGTAACTGGAAGTTATGAATGATAAACTAGGAGGTAGAATAAAACAGTGAATGACTAATAACAATATTTTTGTTTTTATTGGCTAATCCAACTATCATGATAAGATAATGCCTTATCTTATGATAGTCGGAGCACCTTTTTTTTTTGATAACCGGCTTTTAGTTGCCGAATACCTACTTGAATTCTACCCGTCTAAAGTTAGTACAAGTTTACTATTTCTGTAGATTTATAATATTTACAATATATTGGTTGTAATATTATTTGTTGTTTTTTTGTTTGTAAAGTAATGTCAAGAATCTGCCCACATTTGTGAAGGTATAAGCCAGACACCCTTTTAAAGCCTGTAAGACTGTTATGAACT
This sequence comes from Agrochola lota, assembly GCA_947364205.1. Lineage (NCBI taxonomy): Eukaryota > Metazoa > Arthropoda > Insecta > Lepidoptera > Noctuidae > Agrochola > Agrochola lota. The sequence goes on along the minus strand of OX376237.1, from coordinate 19,511,698 downwards.
CAGTCACAAGGTTCTATATTCCAAATCGTTTGGAAAGCTTACAGCATATGTGCTGTATTTTTTTCTGCAATTCTTGGCGAACACAAAATGTTATGGAATCCTTGAAACATATAATTTTAGTCGTCCCTTACGTCCCTATGTTTCCTCAAAGCCAAACTGTAAGCTGGGCAATTTCATGTATGCAAGTTGTAGTAAGCCAACAGTGGAACTTAGCTCGTTGACGTCACTACGGTTGTTACGGGAACACACTCGGTAATGCACGCTTGTACTTGACTTAGCTGGTGTGCTGTTTTCAAGATGGATGGGTTATTAACATAGTTCTGTGAAATTTCTGGAGGGAGGAGTGAAAGAATGTCGAGATTTTTTGGCGAGTTAGGTACTTGAAGATGAATTGGCAGGATGCTATTTATTGTAATAATTGTGGTAGAGAAAACAAATTTATAACACTACAAAAATTACAAACTTCCATAAAAACATTCCTCCTCCATTTAACCTCGATAAGGAATGAATTTCAAAAATCCTTCCTTAGTTAACTCACCTTCGCTATTTAAGGAACTCTTATGCAAAAGGGTGCGTTGTCTGTCAGTGAATTTCAATATACTATACTTATACATATAAAAATGAACAATTATTACTGCTTGATTTAGAATTGACAACTGAAAGAGTCCTGTGGTATACAAAAGTCAGTGAAGTTTTTTAATACCTTGGTTTTACAATTTTGACATGCTTAAAGTAAATATATTTCTAACAGTAGAATATTCACAACCTCATATAATTAATCTAACTACAGTTTCCGATTGTACCCGTTATACGGAAATCGAATTCACTACCTGAAACACAGTCAGTCATTTTCTTGGCTACTGCACCACTGATTACTTTTCTTCATCATTTATTGAGAACATTATTACGTTGAACTTTACTTTTATCTTCAACAGGTACTTCCCTGACCTAATATTACCATAATCCTCCCAGTTTATCGTCCATCGAAGATTAATTAATATTTTATTACAAGGGGCCAGTAAAGATGTCTCATACTGGCGTTATCGTTCATAATTAAGTTTATTATGAACCGAATTTATGACCCGCCAGATATTTGGTCTGTGATGTTAGGAGGTAATTAGTTGTGTTAAAATTAATTTGGATATTATAAAGTGTTTTAAAGGGAAATTCACTTCTTTGTTATAAGATATCAGCATGTCGATTCTGTAAAAATATCACCGTGAAAACTTGCGTGGAGTGAGCTGTCAGTGAAAACTCTCTGATGCTAGGGATTGACCAAGCATTACATTTACAATCGTAATCGAGATTTAAATTATATTTTTTATGCTAATTCTATTGGACATTTTTTATTAAGTATTCTAAAGCTAATCTAAATGTCTAAACATTACATTATATACCCCCCTATATAGTAATGTTTAGTAAAATAACAAAGCAGATATCCAATCAGAAACTCAATTTTGTTTTATTCTATTTTGTTCCTAGACTAGTCCCTTAATATATATTATAGCCTGAGGCGCGACGCGTTACGCACGTAGGTGCCAACGTGTGCACCAACAATAAATAAAATAGAACGTACCTACATAGGTATTTACACGTTGCTGCTACTTAAGTACTAAAGAAAATGCTCATCGACATAGTTTGTTATTATGAACCCATTGTTAACTTATATTATAAACGCAATCGAGTGTTAATAGTGTGTAATTTAACCCCACACAAACTATGTGGGAACCTACCTAAACGATGTAAGTAGTCATATAGATAAAAAGATGTGTATATTATTTGTACTTACCTACCTAATATTTTATTGGAGATAACCTACCTACGCGTTGAATAAAATCATATTCATCAAATTATTACAAAATTCTTAAGTTCAACAGCTGACACTCTTGCAGCGCGCGCAAACCGAATCACTTCACCACGTTGAAGCGGTAAGAATCGCGCTTGCGCGCTAGGTAGACACTATCACATTGATATTTTGTTTACTTACTACGTACCTACATACTTATTTAACTTGTAACGCGTCACGTACTTGCGTACTAAATACCAACGTCCAATAAGTACCTACAATGTTTTATTCATCATCATCATATATAACCCAAGTAAAACTGACACTTGTAGCGCGCGCACATCACATCACCGAAGTGTTGTCGCCAAGGAAATAACACGCGTTACCATGGTGACCACCCGCGTGATCACTTCACCCGATTCTTAAAGAATCGGATGAAGTGATCACTTCGCGCAGGCGCGCCGCTGAGGATATAACACGCGTTACCATGGTGACCATACGCGTGATCACTTCACCCGATTCTTAAAGAATCGGATGAAGTGATCACGCCGCGCAGGCGCGCTGTTACGCACTTTGTTTTTTTGCTGCTTATTGCTGTACTTATTGGTACCTACTTATTAAATTTTATTTTATATATGTTCTGACTGCACATGCGTGACGCGTTACATACCTACAGGTTAAATAAGTAGTATGTAACTAGTTCATTTAAAAAAAACTAGTTTAATTATTGAAAACAAAATGTATCTAGGCAATAAACTGAGTTTTTAAATGTACAAAACGGTATGATTTAGACATTGAATTATCTAAAAGTATTTAAATAAATAGGTACTCATTATTGACTCTGAATACGTATAGGCTTATGGACATGGCCGTCAAAGAGGGGAAAAAATAAATAAAGTGCGTAACTGCGCGCCTGCGCGGCGTGATCACTTCATCCGATTTTTTAAGAATCGGGTGAAGTGATCACGCGGGTGGTCACCGTGGTAAGGCGTGTTATTTCCTCGGCGACAACACTTCGGTGATGTGATGTGCGCGCGCTACAAGTGTCAGTTTTACTTGGGTTATATATAATGATGATGAATAAAACATTGTATCTAGGTACTTATTGGACGTTGGTATTTAGTACGCAAGTACGTGACGCGTTACAAGTTGAATAAGTATGTAGGTACGTAGTAAGTAAAAAAAAACCTCAATGTGATAGTGTCTACCTAGTGCGCAAGCGCAATTCTTACCGCTTCAACGTGGTGAAGTGATTCGGTGTGCGCGCGCTGCAAGAGTGTCAGCTGTTGAACTTAAGAAGGATTTGATGAATATGATTTTATTCAACGCGTAGGTAGGTTATCTCCAATAAAATATTCGGTAGGTAGGTACAAATAATATACACATCTTTTTATCTATATGACTACTTACATCGTTTAGGTAGGTTCCCACATAGTTTGTGTGGGGATAAATTACACACTATTAACACTCGATTGCGTTTATAATATAAGTTAACAATGGGTTCATAATAACAAACTATGTCGATGAGCATTTTCTTTAGTACGTAAGTAGCAGCAACGTTTAGATACCTATGTAGGTACGTTCTATTTTATTTATTGTTGTTGGTAGGTACCTACGTACGTAACGCGTCGCGCCTCAGGCTATTTATATTAAGGGACTAGTCTAGGAACAAAATAGAATAAAACAAAATTGAGTTTCTGATTGGATATGTGTTTTGCTATTTTATTAAAATGTTTAGACATTTAAATAATAGCTTTAGAATACTTAATATAAAATTATCAATAGAATTAACATAAAAAATATAATTTAAATCTCGATTACGTTTGTAAATGTAATGCTTGGTCATCCCTAGTATCGGATGGGGTGACACTGACAGCTCACTGCACGAACACTTCCCCTAAGTTTTCACGGTGAGATGGTTACAGAATAGCACAGCAGATCAGGCTGTTGGCCAGAATAGCCTTACTCTAAGACTGCGTTTCCACCAGACATGAACGAGGATGCGTAGCGAGGGATGTGTGTAAAACAAACCAATAACAACGCTAGCTTAGCTCAAGCTCTGACAGTGAAGCGATGTTATTGGTTAGTTTTACACACATCCCTCGCTACGCATCCTCGCATCATCTCAACGCAGCCTTAAGGTGTAGACTGACACGTGAGAGGCTGTGATTTCTAATCTTATTCGTTGCACTATAAATTTACGTGTACATCCACACTGAACAATTTTAATAAGCTTATTGGGGTAACGAAAATACCACAGAAACGAAAATGCAATGGACATGATTCTTCTATTTTATGCTTAAAATTAACTTACACAGGAAGACACCAATCTTTTCACAACCATACCTGAAACAAAATAAAATCAACATTAATAAAGAAAGTGTTTAAAGAACTAACTTTTAGATAGTACCTATTGATGTAATATAGGCTATGAAAGTGAATAAAACAATGAAATAGATGTTACTTACATACCTACCTAACATCATCAGTTCTTTTTTCTATGTATGCTACTTAAATCTCTGCTTACCCCACAAACAAACTCTTCATCTCCTATTTCGTCACATCGCGTCCCATTCGTCACACCCGTCAGCGACAGACTTGTAATAAAACGCTACTTGGTCTAATTGATTGATGAGCAGCCTCTCTGCTCACCCTTCCACTGAATGAGGGCATTTGCATATCTGTTACTTAATCTGTGCATAATTAGGGTTTGGAGAGGAACGTTCTGTAGAGAGGTATTCAGTTAAACGCATTCCTCTGTATTAATTACAAAACATGGTTTAACGATAGTCTTAGTTAGCCTTTTGTTTGTGACACATAAACAGTAGCTATAAATCAAAGTAATCATTAAAGGACGTTTAGATATAAAAGCGATTATGATCAACAATATTCGTCGGCCAAGAGTAGAGATAGTCACAACCTAGTCTCATGATAATGATTTGAGGAGTGACTGGAAGATCAAGATCCGTTAAAGATAAAAGGTATTTAAATGAAAATTTAAAGTTAAGACTTTTATAACCTAGACTGAAGCCTACCATACCATAAGTTGAAGCAATAATAAAAGTTGCAGACACTCGCACATCGGACATCACATCGTCTAAATACTGTTTAGATAATGGCAAGGCAAGAAACTTGCATCGTGTAAGTGAGGCTTTATTAATTTAGCCACAACAAACATACGCTTTACTTGATAGGACAACATTGATATCCCTATTAAGTTTAATAATCACGTTGAGGAAGAGAGGAAACTCTAATTTAACTAATAATCAGTTAAATGAACTGAAGTTCAAGAGACAGGTACAGAAAGTTTATGAATTTTATTTAGTCTTGGTACAGTACAGGCGTCCCTAGTACCTAAGAACCTAGACGAAGTTAGGGTTACCTCAAAACTTGCGCCCAATCGATCACCAGTAAATAGGTTACAGGTGACACTGCTCGTCGGGGGCCGTAAGTGCGAACCCGTGTAGGTTACCTATATCTAGGTAGATTGTATCAGTACGTACAGAAGAGTTGCTTTTTGGTAGCAAATTGAATGTGGGTCTTGAAGGGTCTGGATATTGGAAAAAGGTTTTATTTCTTGTTATTAGGAATTTAATATAAAAAAATTGTATGGTTAATTTCGTATTGTTTATCAAGGAGAACTCCGAAATATAAGGTGTTAAAAAATGTAACTTTAAGAGGTGCTTTAGACCATCGAACTGAATAACTTTTACTATGGGACCAAGTTTAAAAATCGCGGGAAATATCTGCTGTTCCAGAGTAAGGGTGGACTTTTGAGATCGGGCAGTAAGGACAAGTACCTTAACCGTTATCGCTACAAGAAAACGGTCTTAAGAGGCTGTCCATAACTTTTTGAGATATTTGAAACTGTATTCTCAGATTTTGAAAAAAAATTACAGTCAGCAAGAAAATGGGTAGTATTCACAAAAAAAAAATTGATACCACTCGATCATTTTTATTATAAGGATCAAAAAACTCAATTGGTAGTGAGAACATTTTAGGGTGATTATGTATAGTAGTATTAGAAATACAGAATCTGTGAAAATTTCAAGTGTCTACCTATTACGGTTCATGAGATACAATCCGCTGACAGACAGACGGACGGACAGACAGCGGAGACTTAATACACCCGGTACCGTTTGGCACCCTTCGGATACGGAACCCTAATGATAACGATGAAACATCAATGTTTTTGCCTTCGCACTGCATTAGCAATGAGGTAGTAGATACAGGAAATCAGTAATCGTACTCAGCATTACTTACCTATATCAAAAACATAAAACCTTACATTTACGAGCACCTGTTAAAAGAAAATATCAAACTCAAATCCTTCCTACTACATAAATAATTCAACGTATAATTTTGTAACAAAAAGATAGTTAAACAAAAAATACCGCGGCTAACAACACATTGCCAGCGATGCGGCAGCGATGGCGATGCGATAGCGAAGCTAACAAAATGGTAACACAATCGTTAGTTTTTTTTTGTGACCGCCTAAATCTAAGATCTGATACTGACAGTTAAGCCGTTGGTACACCTCGCTTAGTTTGTGAGGATAGTAGAAACTTATAGAAAGCTTTGTTGATTACAAAAGTTCAGACAGACATTAGTGCTAATAATAGATTTCTTACTGATGGCTATGATGATGTAGTATCTAGGTGCTTATATTCGGTAGGAGATCATAATATTCTTCGCTTCACGAGTTGAAGAGGATATCCGCTTGTAGTAAAACAGCGTCAAAATAGAAGAGTCCAATCAAAATGCCATTAAAATACATTTGAGGTATACCAAAAGCATATTTACACGTACCTACCTAATAACAGGTAACTGACATCGTTCACCATAGCCGTTTACCCTATAATTAAACCCAAAATCACCTCCCACTCCCGTTCACAGCAACAAATTGTCACGAAGCCACGAACCGTCACGACGACACTTACATCCGGACATTCGGACACACTTCCCGGACACACTTCTCAGTGTACCACTAACCTAAATACAAAACACGCGAGCGTTTCCTGAAGGCTCAAGTCGTATCCGGTTCCGGTTGTAAAAAGCGAGCCGGTGAGGATCTGAGCAGGATGTCGAGTCCATGGATGTGACATCAATGGTTTGAGTGGTTTTGAGAGGGTAATTAAAGAAACGAGTGCGGATTTAGCTGCGTAAGGTTTATCTGAACCGGGGTTGGTTGGTTACACATCTATTTTTAACCGACTTTCAAAAAGGAGGAGGTTACAGGTTCGTCACGTATTTTTTTAATTTTTTTTTAATGTATGTCCGCCGTTTTCTCTATCACGTATTTTCCCGTTTGTGGCCCGATTTTGAAGTTTCTTTTTTTGTATGAAAGGGTATGCTCCCAAGTTGGTCCCATATAAATTTAATTAACTTTGCTTGGATAGTTTTTGAGTAAGTTTCAATAATACGTAATTTTCCCACTTAGTATATGTGGATGATATGATGATAACTTCTTGTCACTGTTATTTACATAGCAGGTAGTGGTATTCGAATTTGTGTGGGGTAGGTACCATAACTAAAAAGTGAAAAATAAAAACTTTTAATATTAAAACTTAAAATAAATACTTTCTGTATATTTGTTTTAACAAATAATATACAGAAGTCGAAAGGGTACAAATCCAGCCACGGTTCCGAAAACAGACTTAACCAAATAACACCCAAAACGGCTGAAAATCATCTATCTATTTAGCCTGTAATGTTCCATTGCTGGGCAATGATCTCTCTTTTCCTTTCCCACACTCATCTATCCACTGACATTGCGGGCCAGTCCTTTCGGTAGGAGTTAAGTTCATCCCTCCATCTTTGAAATCATGTTTCAAGAAACTTCGTGAAAAACGTTCACAAGTTAGCCAACAGAACCACACAATACTTATTTTAAATCTCTCAAGACCAAAACTTTTCACAAAATAGACTTAGGTGCTTAGGTACAGCTTCATATCTAAGCTGTCGTATCCAGCCACTATATTTCTATGTTCGGTACGCAGGGCGGGTCGCCCGTCGACAATTTATTTCGCATTAGCGCCTTTTGTAAGAACCATTAGTCTGTTCCGATAAAACCCAATATATGCCGAACCTCTTTCTAGATTTCCATAAAGCTGCTGAAGATTGTGCACGATAATGATGGGAATTTTATGGTTGCTAGTCGGAAGGTGTTTTATAAAGGTTGAATTTTTACGAGAGTGATAAATAGGTTCGTTATTCAGTATTTTTTTATCAATCCTTAGACATGCAAAAACTATGCATGGGATGACAAATCTTGATTAACACTCAAATTTTTTAAATCTACATCTTAAGATCGAAACAAAAGAAAATTTAAAGAATTCTATCTCCACACTATGCCGGTGGCATGGCCGCTGGCTTTTCCCGCGCGGCACGTGCCCCCGCCTTTCGCGCCTTCATTTTCTTTGCGATCCTTTGTGCGGCAGGGCCGGCGGCAGTGACAGCGGCCATGCCACCGGCATAGTGTGTAGGGGCTATTAGTTATTATATGAAATGCTGAAATACATGGTGAAATATACACATGATATATCGAATAATTTTGTGTCAAAGGTACCTTTGCTATCCCGACAATTGCTGGGATAATCTTCAATAAGATGTGTTTATTGAAAAGGATTCTTTTTACCAAAGAATTAGGTTCCAAGTAATATTCTAATTGCCAAGCTGTTTGGTTCACGACAGAATAAAGATATAATTCTCTTTCTATCTAGAAACAACATAAAGACAACAGTCTATCATCAACAATTAACTTTATCAGTTACTCAGCCTACATCTAACCAGCAGTATTTACACCAAATTGGAATGATCCCTACAAAAACATACGAGTAGCTAACGTTATTACAAGCAGATGAAGTTACAAAGTAGGTACTCGCTGACTTGAAGTTCAAGCACCAATTAAATAACTTGACGTCACTTAGAGCTTACTTAGTACTCGACTTGTGTTGATACTTGATATGTGTGCTGATGGTAATTATAATGTGGTATAGGCTTATTTGTGATCTCCAAATAAAATTAATTATAAGTGATATTGAAGAGTGCAGCTGTAAAAATTGTTAAATAACTACACTGTGAATTAAAATAATTAAAATTAAATTTGACTTAACTAACCTAAGTATCTTAATAACCGTAACATTCCTTCACATATACACGTATTGTCTTAATTCTTGGTGTGACCATTAAAATTGTGATGCTTGATGTAATAGTAGGGTAGATCCTAAGTTTACATCAATGGACAACATTGTTAGTTTACAATTAGTTTTTTTTGTGTGTGTATTGTATGTCTTTATTTTGTAATGTGCGTATTGTTTGGGCAGAATAAACAATGTTTCGTTCTTTTTTTTTTCTTAAATGTAACACTTCTAAGTCGTGCTAATTTATTCAATGCAACATGAAATGTAACACAACAACCAGGCGAATTTGTTTCAGTATATGTTACATTTCATGTCACATTTCACCAATCTGTAACTAATTAGAGCATAGTTATAAAGACACTGATTTGTAAATAAACCAACACCTCGTAGTAATTTCATGATGGCAATTGAAAAGATATTAATATGTTTAGCTTTTGACGTGAATTCCTGTGATTAATAATTGGTAGGTATGAGTCTCATTAATTGCGAAATTATCATACTCAAGATTTTCAAAATATTGTATCGTTTAATCCTAACCATAAACGTGTACTCGTGAAATAACCATCAATCGATACTGATAACAACCTATAAACTCCAAACCGAGCCATCCCTGATTGATGCAGTTGACGTTCATTCAAGTTTTATAGCTCGTAAACCTGCGCTTCTGCAATTACTTCTACCGTTATCTATTAAATGGCTTATTTAAATAGGACAGAGATAATGTGGTTGGGATAGCAAAACGAACCAAAGACGAAGTCGACTTTTACTTTAAATGTTCTTTGAAGAAACGATTTGGCGATGTTTGTGAGAGGCCCATGTCTAGCAATAAACTTGTTCTAGTGGTGTGAGACAGCAAAAATACTGATTTATTATTGTACTTTGTTTTTCATTTCGTCTTCTTTTCATATGCGTCCTACGCATCATCGTGTACGTTCGTGTGCCTACTTCGTAGAGTCGATAAGGTATGTAGATTGAAAGAACTAATTATCACCATAAATTGTTGCCGAACTTAGATGTACATAGGTACAATTTCATAGAAAGTTCAACATAATTATCATAACTAACCTTGAAAAAAATGCATGAGGTGCAATATGTTAAAAGATAATATGTGCAAAGTGTCACTACCAAAAACAAGAGCCGTCGGTATAATTAATGCAAACTACCGTCAAATAGACGAGGCATCCCAATTCCACACATTGCTAATGTAAATTCCTGTTTAGCATAGCGACTGTTTTCACAGGCGAAGCCGCGCCACGTGATTAGTGATCATTACCTAATGCGGAAATAAGAGTTATGGGTTTGTCATCTGGAATTTCAATAAAATTTGAATATCTGGGGTCAGAGCTAACCGCTTTTGGTTGACGTACAGAGTAGGCCGCACATCGATAGTAACGCTTTGACGTCGAGCTGGCCAAGCGTAGTACAAAGTTTCAACAGAATATGAGGCCAGCTTATAAGTACTGGTTTTGTTCCCACTGGCGAGTGGCCCACTATACTTATTAGATGACCCCCCCGAGACTTTTTTGGACCTTCCGGGGGCTGGACAATTGAGAGGCTATCGTAGCTAATATAGTTATTATGTTCGTCCCAATATGACAGAATATCGTAGTCATATTTTGCAATACTTAACTTTAGGAAAAGATTGGACACAGTGACTTTTACAATATTGAACACTCGTTCCTATCCAGTATCGTAGAGCCAGTACTACGGTATGGCATGCTCCAAAGGCAAGTCACACACTGACGGATAAACTCAAGTTTCGCTGTAAATGTATTACCTGCCTAAACGGATCACACGAAGATAGGAACATCCCAAGTCTTGGTTGATGAATAGACTTTGACATGAAACCTAGTTATTGTTCCTTAGAATATCCTTTGGATGTAGTTTCTTGTTGCTCGTAAATCTCAACCTCTGTTGTTTCGACAAACGTTTTATTGGGAACAAATCGACAAACCTAATCAGACCGTAAATTTTATTCAGTTTTATCAAGTTAATCTAAAGGCCAACAAAATGAATAATCCTAGGTTTCAGAAATCTCAAATTGACAAAAAATTGTGATCAATGCGGAGCTACTAATACCATTTTAATGATTATTTTTGAACACTACATAAAACTCCTTCCCCATTCATATTTATTACCACAAATCCCTTAGCAAAACTCAGCTCTCCATCATTACCCTAGCGAACTATCTCGCAAACACGACAAAGAACTTCCATTTAAACAAGAATAAGTATTCAAAGACACAATCTGCCGACAAAAGTCGCCTCTTAAAGGCAATACGACAGAGTTTCATAAAAGAAACTTATGAATTTCTTTGCGAACGACACTGTCCCTAATTCTTCGCCTTTGGAAGTTTTCAGGCTAATGACATAGCAATGCACTTAGCTCGATGCTGGTGTCTTAAGGGTTACTCTCACACCGTATCGGAAAAAATAAAGAGGATTATTGAATTTGAGAATGTTCGTGTCTATGATGGTGTAAATATTGTGGTTCGTTAGGTAAAACATGATAATATATGATTATCCGAATACTATCCTCTTTTATAACTTTTCGAGCCAAAATTTGTAATTTCATTCATTCATGTAAAGAAATAAAGTGACATTTCCCGAAATTCCGCCTTTAAAGTACTTTTGTACAGTCAGGGAAATTTATTCTTTATGAAATTAACACACTACGTCAACTTTTCTTGTTATAACCATTTCACACAACTGTCTAAGATTGACATGATATGAATATACGGACAATTTAAGTTGTTAGTTGTTGTCTTACTAATAATTTGCCTGAGTTTACATACTTGCCTCAGTTATAATGGTGTGTAATGTTTCTCTTAGTAGTGGAGTTATTAAACCTTAGGTCGCCTATTCGCGCCATAATTAACAGGCAGACGTGTATGCATTCATAGACGAGAGTGCAAGCTTAATATTGCAGTTACTCCCTTAATGGAGTTAATGGCTTATTGGTGGGCAGGCTAAAATGGTGGTAAATTCGATTAAACATTTTAACAATATTTTAATGCAGACAGGTAAACGAAGAGATTACTACATGTCTGGGAAGACTGTGTATTTCATTATATTATTTACCTCGATAGTTTTCAGACAGAATGCTATGTTACGGGTCGACAAACATTTTCAACACAAGATTTTATGATGAAAACAACCGAGTAGCCGATGGAAACTAGCAATGTAACTTAATATTGTTTTGACGCAGTTTGTATTAAATTCGGCTTTAAAATGTTGCTCTTTTTTGACACACGTGATTTATCCCATTGTTCATCTCAACGTTGTCAAAAATATGAATGAGGAACTACAACCTTAGTGGGCACTTTATTAGACCCTAAAAAGATCTTGAAGACCGAAAAAGAACTCAAGAAGTCAATGGACATACTAAAAGAGACTGTGGGTCTGTTTTCCTACATGTTTTATTTCACGTGTCACGCAGCGGTGTAACAAAACTCCATCTTTTAGTCTCAAGACGGTGGTAGGTTCTAGCGCCGTTTCGACTCATTTTAGACCACCTGCAGTTTCCCTGAGGAAACGCTTTGAACTACCTGCATAAAAATATCTGCCAAGAAACTGTTCTAAGTTAATTAGTCTGCCTGTTTTTATGGCGTTTTCTTGGGAACTCGCCTTTATGGGATTAAATTATGGGGCGTTATGGTAAGGTAATGACTTCATTAGTGTTGTTTATCTAGGCTGTAGTAAGGGTCATTTACAGTACGATTCTAATTTATTATCAGCTCATTGAGGTTTCGAAAATTGTTTTAGGTGAGTGTCTATCCGTAACTTTCAGAGACTGTCATGCCACAAATCCTTTAAAAAAGTTGAACAGACGAAATAGGGAAATCAAATTATTAAATTTTCGGAAATAATAGATACTTTGTATTTCACAGATAAATTAAACTAGAAATTAATATGAACATACGGCACAAAGGAGATTAAAAGTTAAAATGATCAAATTATGCTTTTTTTTGTTGTGATTTCTTAAGAAAATCATCTTAAAAATAATTTAGTAAATGGGTTCTTTTACCGCTAACGGTAATACGATAGGTTCTGGGAAAAGCAGACAAATCCTTGAGAGCTGCTGCGAAGGTCAGATGGATACTACTTCGTATTGTAAATTGAAGTATATAAATTATTATTTTGTTAGTTAGTATCTAAGACATCTTGACTGTGTCGTTAGTGGTCATAAGCGCAACTACGAATATCGGGGTTTAGTTTCAATAGAAATTCTTCAACTCGAAGTTTGTATTTGTGCTCGGTGAAATGTCGTAGTCTCGCTCTTTAATTAAAGGAAGTAAACATAACTGATTCAAACTAAACACCTCTGTCTACTCTTTCAGGGAAATACAAGCGTAATGTACGCAATTTTAAGTCTATTTACACATTATTCCAATCACCCGACTTTACGCCGAAAAATCTAAAAACCAAACGTTAGGGTCAGCACCCACTGTTATCGTTCGGATCAAAATAGGGTTAAACATTATAAATCACAATAAATATCGGTTTTGTGTGCATAAAGCGATAATTTACGATTTTTGAACCCTCGCCTAATGCGAATGTGTGAATAAGGGTAGCAAAATGGCGATGATTATGAAAGAAAAATATTTACTTAATTAGTGCATGTCACGAGATGGCTTTGGTTTGCAATAAAGGATTTGCATGAAAAGATTAACTTTGCTGTGTCATGTTGGTGAGATTATGTGAATGTGGTGAAAAGGAGTTAAGTTGAATAAGCTGACATTGAGCAAAAACAGAAAACTAATTATTTCCTTGTGACAATATTTTCTCTGCAAAACATGAGTAAGATTTCTTTTACGAATGTAATTTAACGCTGCAGGTAATATGATCGTTTGAAAACAGAATTTCACTAAGCAATATTTTAAACCGTATTTTTCTGCCACAATAGCCACGCACTTTTCGGACACTCATACGTGCCATCATTTCCATCTCTATCCCCTTTCGCTTTCTAATTTATGCGTCCGTAGTCTGGCCATCCCCCTCCGTATGATGTCACCGTAAATTCGGCACAAATTGAAAGTACTATTATAGAACGGCTACGGACAGAAGGGCCATTACATATAGTGTGATAACAAGTACTGCTTGCATACGGAATATAAAAAGTATCAATTAATCGTGCATTTTTTTTCTGTTTTTTATTCGTATTCAATTTCACATAGTAAAATTCTAGAATCTGTTTTAAAATTATGCTTGCATGCTCTAGTGAAAAAAAATTGTCAAAGCAATTGTTTGCAAATAAGAGAAGAACACCCTTGAAACTAAACTTGTTTCAGTATTTTTGTTTCGTTTTTGTTTCTTAGCTTGTCACAGACATTTTTAGTAGTATATAAATTATTTTTGCGAGACTTTGTATCTTAATTTTATTTTTTTATTGCACGCCTTGCAATACTTTCTGTTTAGTTTTTGTGAGCCTTTTGCAGCTCCTCACTTTATCGCCTACTATTGTTAGTGCCCAAATGTGGAGTGGCGAGCGGTGATTCTTTATCGCTAGGGTTGATGACAACCCTTAATTTTATTTATGCTCGTGACACGTGCCATTGTGTGCGGTTGTGGTCGCGGGGTGACGCGCGATTTGCTTTGAGCTTGTTATTCAGAGGAATTAAGTGCTGATAATGTTGGGGAATTAATTCATCGTGTGGAAGAGAAGAGATTAGATTTTTGGTAATTGAAATAGACGGCTTTGACAAAAACACTTGTAAAGATTGACTACGCAAGAGATAAAAAAAATAACAAAAAGAACCATTGTATTACCAAATCAGGAATTGGT